>OV839567.1:43402719-44002719 GCA_929447395.1 Epistrophe grossulariae | reverse complement strand
AGCAAGATTTGTTTTGACAGACAAAATTCGAATTGTTCAGAAAAAAAATCAATTCTTTTAGAAAAAAATTCGATTCTTTTGTTGAAAGGAATTCGACATAAGATTTCTTTATTTGACGTCAGCTTTGGTTGTCAATTTTGAAATGTAATGTCGAATTCCTTTCAATAAAAGAATCGAATTTTTTTCTAAAAGAATCGATTTTTTTTTCTGAACAATTCGAATTTTTTCTGTCAAAACAAATCTTGCTAATTTTGCAAGATTCAAGAAAGATTTACACCGAATTGCACACACATTTGCAAGATTTGAAATTTCTAAAATGTCAATCACCCTTATTGCGTTAGGCGTTTAGTAAAACGCCAGTAAAACGACAAGGCTATAGAAGCGGCAGTTTGAGTTTTAGTAAAACGACTATTGCTTTAATGGTTAGAGGGGTGAAGAAAGAAGAGAACGGTTAAGGTTTAGTTTTACTTAAACGCCGATTAACGCTTTTGAAGCTCTGTCGTTTTACTGGCGTTTTACTAAAACGCCTACGCAATAAGGGTGAATATGAAAACTAATTGTGTTTTTGGTTACAACGAATTTTCGGTGAATTTTATAGTAAATATTTGTGCGTTGTTTTTCAATTAATAATAATAATAATTTCCAAATTGAATATTTTCTGGAAATTTTATTTCAAAATTGCTGCTGCCTAGTGCCACACACACAATCACAAAAAAAAAATCGATTCTTTTCGTCTTTTCGTATTCCTTTCAACGACGGAAAAAATTTGATTCTTTTTAGAAAAAAATTCCATTCTTTGGTTGAAAGGAATTCGACATAAAAGTTGTCAAATTTCTACAAGATTTGGTCTAAAAATAACCTTGTTCGTTTACTTTCCAAACCTACCCATTTCTAACATATTTAGACCAAAAGACTGTTCATATAAACAAAAATAAAACTGGTAGAATCTGGTAGTTTCGAACAAAACCTAATACTTGACCCGGAGCCTCATGGGAAAAAAAATATATGAAAATTTTATTTAAATTTGTTAAATGACTTTTTACTAAAAAAAAGATTAAATTTGCATTTACCACTTTCTTATTAGGTCCGTTTGGTGTTGTGAAATTTCTTGCGAATTTACACAAATTATCACAATTTGCTGTCAAAACCCATAGGAGAATACACAGTTAAAGTGAAAATTTAAGACGCGTTGCATCGCCATGCCCGTGATTATTACATGCGCTGAAAATTTGAAGATATCCATGATGCGAGTGATAAACATAAATTATTTTATTAGCCAAAGAAGTAAAATTCTAACCCTAACGGTTACGATTTTTGTTTGAAACCACAGATTTTCCTAATGGTAAAAATATAAATAAAAGAACATTTTTCAAAAAGTATGACTTATGTATATTTTTGTAATTATGTAAATAATATCAACAAAACCTTAAACAAATAATTAACAACGCTACATACATACATAAAATAATATATCTTAAAACTATTAACCATAGAAAGGATAAGATAGTTGCTGAACGACATTGTTAACTGTGCTCGCAAAACCGCTTACTAACTGGTTAGGCGTTATACCCGTCTGAAACAAGATTTTCATTTTAATTAGTATAAATAAAATTAGAAAAAAAAAATGTGTTTTTTCTCTTATAAACTCACCATTACTTCTGCGTCGGATAAAAATTGAAAATTAGGTCCATTGGGTCCAATACCGCCAGAGGAGCTCGAACCAGAACCCATCGTATCAGCTTGAGAAGCATCACCCTGTGGAGCCGGTCTATTAACTCCACTCAAAGCTCCACCAGGAAGGAAGAGGCCGAGCCAATTTTGAAAAATGCCACGAACAGGTCGCCCACCATAGTAAGGATCAGCCCAGCCTCCACCATAACCAGCACCAGGATATCCACCATCAAAACCTCCAGGATATGGATCTGCAAGTCCTCCTACCCCTCCTGCTCCTACACCACAGCCTCCACCAGGATAAACATTGTATAAGTTCAGATCCCAAAAGACTCGTCCTTCACCTTTCTGCTCGTCCGATTTTCGGAACCCACTGCAGCCATTACCGATTCCTGGACCATAGCCGTATCCTGGTCCGAAACCAGCTCCGATTAACTTCTTAGCTTTTTTTTTGAATGTCTTCCCTGATTCTTCAGATTCAAGGTTTTGTAAGCCAAGAAACTTCGCATTTTCCGAATCAGCCCTATTTATTTTATAGGGTTTTCGGGTAGTTGTGGTTTTGATAGATTGCTGATAGTAACGATTTTGTGCTGCAATTCGTTGAGCTTGAATACGTTGAGCTTGTGCTGCTCTTTGTGCGTAATAGTTTCTTTGTTGATTCGCGTAATAATTATATCCTTGCGGTGCACTTAAAACAACTTCAGTCAATAATATAATTATTAGCAATACACACCACGAACTTGAATAATCTTTTTTAAACATTTTAATTAAAAAAAGTTATTAAGTTCTTATAGTCGTATTTAATAATAGAAATTAGTTTTTTAACATTTGATACACAAACGAGGACACTTTTTTTTTTAATTGCTCGATATTAATAGATATGTACCTACAAAGTTTATTTATAAATATTAAATTTTTCTTTGATCAATTTTGATTTGCGTTTGTTCGGCAGTTTCTTAGATAACTGAATGTCGAATTCAAAATTGATCATGATGTGAACCTAAACCCAAGAAATGGAAATAAAAATATACTAAAAAAAAAAAAACATTTTTGTTGGCATTGAGAGATTTTGCATTAACTTTGCAAAAGAAGAGGTGGGCATCCCACACTTTTCTTTTGTTAAGTTTGACTATTTTTGTGTGTTTTTATAATAGGTAAACCCTTTTTAGGAAATTATGTAAGAATTTCTTGGAGCTACGTATAAACTTTTGGCTTAATTTCCGTCTAGTTCCAGACCATTAAAATCATCAGGAAATATAACCTACATATGCCACAACAATGCCAATGTTGGTGTAGAGCAGTGATGCAGAATAAAATAAAGTTAACAATTTGGTCGCTCGTGAAGTGGAGAACGGGGACAAAAGTAATAATTTAACTTTTTGATAGATAAACTTAAAAAGTTACTTAAGAAAGACATAATATACTATAAGTTTTGGACTGGTAAAACCGGTGAAGCGATGTTCTTCCCTACAGGTGAAATTGAAGTTTGTTTTTCTCCAAAAATAACGGTACCTGTAACTCAATAATAATGACAGATATTATTTATCTCGGAAATGGCTGTTCGATTTTGATACAAACAAATTTTGTGTACTGGTTTGCAATAAAAAAAAAAAGTGTTATTAACGGTTACTGCTATATGTATACAGGGTGTCCCGAAATCACCGCCTCAGAAGAAAACGAACTCATGGAATGAGGTCATTTCAAAGTCGAAAAACTTAAAGGTTATTTTCTCGTTTTCGCTTCCTTTTCGACGTATAACGGTTTTTTATGATTTGTATTCTTTTTTCCTTTGACTGGCTCTAACTTTATCCAAACTACAACCGATTTTTGAAATTTTTTTCGAAGAAAAATAGTGAGAAATTTGTATCTACCATACAACTTTTTTCTGTGTGGAAAACGCAATTTATTATCAAATAAATTTTTTAAGTATTTTTAGGTTGTTTTTTTGACTTCGATATGATTTTTTTCACAAAAAAACGTTATTAAGTATAATTTTTTTTTATTATTATGAAAGCTCAATATGTGTTCTTAAAAATTAAGTTAAAATTATTAAAAAATAAAAAAAAAACAAAAAAAAAATAAAGAGAGAAGAGAGAAAAAGCAAAGATGCTGCAGAAGCCAGATTCTTCGAGAAAAACATAGTCATAGATTTCTAACGGTCTAACTCAATTTCCCCTCTTTTTGCGTTTCATTAGGCAAAATAAATTGATTTATTTTTGATTTTAAATCAATCAAATTTGCAAATCTAAATTTTTCGGTAGATTTACCCCTCATCTTACTAACACCAATACAAATTTAAGCTGTCAGCTTGACAAAATTGGTTTTTGATTTGAAATTTATTCGTTTTGCGAAAAGTTTGCTGAAATTGTTTGAATAAATACAATCCTATTGAAAGAAGGAAGCAGTTTAATATGAAATTTACTGCATACAGTTTTCAAAAGACAACAAGTTTGAATGAAAATTTGACAGCTACATGCCGCACTATGTTTCACAGACAAGAAAGTACACCTATAAGGTGGCAAAAGAAAAATCAATTTGA
Source organism: Epistrophe grossulariae (assembly GCA_929447395.1). Classification (NCBI taxonomy): domain Eukaryota; kingdom Metazoa; phylum Arthropoda; class Insecta; order Diptera; family Syrphidae; genus Epistrophe; species Epistrophe grossulariae. The sequence goes on along the minus strand of OV839567.1, from coordinate 43,998,509 downwards.
ATTGTGTTCTAAGATTGCTGAGATCTCCAAGATCTCATTTTCCTGAAAATGCCTAATCTCAAAACAACCGTGTGATATCAAATCGGCTGTCACAGAAAACTAGGTTCCCATTTAATATTAGGCGTTTTTCTTTTTTAGCCCCGAGCGTGGCACTGAGCTGTCAAAAAGAAAACTATGTTACTTTTTAACTCGGAGCGCTCCGAGCTCTCAACTTGCATTTCTTATTTAGCTCAGAGCTCGACCAGGGCTCGCTCGATGAGCTCGGAAAAAAATGACCGAGCACATCGAGCACAAAGCTGAGCGCGGCTAACTTCATACAATTTTCATGTAATTTGACAGATATGAGAGTTCAGTGCTCAATTGAGCACCTTAAATAAATCGGTGCGCTCAGGTCACGCTCTGTTCGGAGTGAGCTCTATTCGCTCACAACCCGCTCTGTGCCCCGCTTGGAGCTAAAAAAGAAAAACGCCTATTAATATTGTCTCAAAAAAAAAATATTTTTTAAGTTATATTTATGATTTTCGGTCACATTTTTTAACTGATTCCGAATCTTTGTCAAAATTATACGACCGATTCTTAATTTTGTTTATATTCAAACAAAAAGTATTTACAGTTCAAACCTGGCTTACAATTTGCTCCAGTGTGAAATTTCGGCACGTACAGAACTATGAAAAAAAATATTTTTTTGGGAACTCTTTAGTCCATGCTTATCTCTTTGGGAACTTACTACAGACAGAAAAACATAATATGCCATTTAATGTTTCAAATTTCAATAAGAATCAAAAAAAATTTAGCTTGGGATGTATACCTACATTTGGTCTGTTAGGTAACGTGAAATTTCTTGCGAATTTGTACAAATTTTCACAAAATTTCACAATTTGCTGTCAAAACCCATAAAAAAAAAAATCAGTTTTTGGAAAATTTGTTGAAAAAAAGTTACCAAACAGGCATATTGTATCTGACGATGATAGCTTTTTTGACAATAACTACAGAGATATAATACGTTTTCATTAAAGCTGAAATAGTACCTACATTTGCGTCTCCAATTTGATAATTTCGTTTTCGAAGCTCATTTGCCGTCAGTCGGTTTTCTTGTTGTCATTTTCAATTGATTCCACTTGGGTGTGTTCGTAAGCTTTGAATGTAATTTCGAACATTTTATTTAAAATAACCTCGTTTCGAAATGTTCATTTTTATGGGAAATTGGATTACCTAATAGGTTTGTTCAGTGAAAAAAAAAGTTAGAACAGAACAGAACAGCACAGATTCGTGAGAAACGTCAGAACAAGTTAGAACAACTTAGAATAGTCAGTCATCTGACAGATATGTAAAAAAAAATAATTGTTGTTTAACCTGCAATTCGAGTTCGTTTTTTCTTGCAGAAAAATTCTCTCTCCCCTTTCGCTTTGAAAAACTTCGTTGCGAAATTTTTCATCTTAAAAAACAAAAACAATTCAATGACGAATTGCTTAAAACATTAAATTGTACGTGTGTTCCTTTACTTTAAAACTGTGCATTTGTGTGAATTTCTAAGTCATTTTACTTTTTTTATATGAACTTTGACAGACTTTGGTGTAGAAATTCACAGAAATGCACAGAGTTTCAAAGTAAAGGAACTAGGCTTGTATCTATGTACTTACTTTGCTCAATGTTTAGCCGCGTATTTGGCGAACAATTTACAACGAGAGACTTCCTGTCCTCATGATGTCAATGTTATTTGATGCATTGGGTTTTTATTTTTCTCTAATTAAATTGGTTCTATTAATATTTTTTATTTAGTATAAGTTTTACTTAGAACTTTCTCATTGAACAGCAAAACCTTGTACTTTTCTGTTCTTAAGTGTTCTAAACTGTTCCGAATAGCCTCATTGAACACACCTAATGATAAGCTTTGACATTAGGTGTGTTCCTTTACTTGAAAACTCTGTGCATTTGTGTGAATTTCAACATCATTTTATTTTTTTTTTATATGAACTTTGATAGACTTTGGTGTAGAAATTCACAGAAATGCACAGAAATACACAGAGTTTCAAAGTAAAGGAACTAGGCTATTAATTTTTAAAATGTCATGCTTAATAGTTTTCGTTGCCCGCATCACACGACGCTTGTTTTCCTGCTATAAATGCTTGCTGGCTTTCGTGCTGGCTATTGAGCTGGAAAATGGCATCACTGTTGGCTCTCTTGATAGAAGAGCTGCTAGATTTCAAAGTTAGAACCGGTGCTATTTTTCTTGCTTGTTTTGCTGCTGGATTTTAGCAGACGTCAAAAGGTACATGTATATTTTCAAATGTCATTTTTTCGATTTCGTTTTTATTTATTTTCTAATAGTTTTTTCAACTTTTAACAAAATTAAACGTGATTTCATTCATTGTATAGTTCTATCAGATGTATGCATTTTTGTGAAAATTTGTGTAGAAAAATATTGTGAAAATTCGTACAAATTCGCAAGAAATGTCAAAAAACCATCAGCGAATCCAGCTCCAAAACAATCATCGAGTGAAGCCAAAGAATTCAAACCAGCAAAACATCCAGCACCACACCATGCAACAAAACCAGCATGAAAGCCAGCAAGCATTTCTACACTCAGAGAAAAAACCTGCGTGAAATTGCCTAAAACGCCTTAGGTAACTTTTTTTGTATGGAAGTTATTTGAAGAGCATATCTCAACTCAGAACTAAGACAAGTTATGTACGTCCTAAGTAACGTGAAATAGGTTAATTTGCCTTAAATAACTTAGGTACATTTTTTTGTATGGATGTTATCAGGCCAGCATAGCTTTGCCCAGAACTAAGACAGTTTAAGTACCTCCTAAGTAAGGCTTAATAGGTTAACTTACCTTAACAAAAATTAAGGTATAGTTTTTCGTCCGAATGTTATTTAACGAGCATATCTTTGCCCAGAACTAAGGCAATCTATGAACGTCCTAGGTAAAGAGAAATAGGGTAACTTGCCTTAACAAACTAAGGTAAAGATTTTCCTTCGCATGTTATTTGACGAACATATCTTTGCCCAGAACTAAGGCAATTTCTGAACGTCCTAGGTAAAGAGAAATAGGGTAACTTGCCTTAACAAACTAAGGTAAAGTTTTTCGTTCGCATGTTATTTGACGAACATATATTTGCCCAGAACTAAGGTAATTTATGTACGTCCTAGGTAAAGAGAAATAGGGTAGCTTGCCTTAACAAACTAAGGTAAAGTTTTTCGTTCGCATGTTATTTGACGAACATATCTTTGCCCAGAACTAAGGTAATTTATGTACGTCCTAGGTAAAGAGAAATAGGGTAACTTGCCTTAACAAACTAAGGTAAAGTTTTTCGTTCGCATGTTATTTGACGAACATATATTTGCCCAGAACTAAGGTAATTTATGTACGTCCTAGGTAAAGAGAAATAGGGTAACTTGCCTTAACAAACTAAGGTAAAGTTTTTCGTTCGCATGTTATTTGACGAACATATATTTGCCCAGAACTAAGGTAATTTATGTACGTCCTAGGTAAAGAGAAATAGGGTAACTTGCCTTAACAAACTAAGGTAAAGTTTTTCGTTCGCATGTTATTTGACGAACATATCTTTGCCCAGAACTAAGGTAATTTATGTACGTCCTAGGTAAAGAGAAATAGGGTAACTTGCCTTAACAAACTAAGGTAAAGTTTTTCGTTCGCATGTTATTTGACGAACATATATTTGCCCAGAACTAAGGTAATTTATGTACGTCCTAGGTAAAGAGAAATAGGGTAACTTGCCTTAACAAACTAAGGTAAAGTTTTTCGTTCGCATGTTATTTGACGAACATATATTTGCCCAGAACTAAGGTAATTTATGTACGTCCTAGGTAAAGAGAAATAGGGTAACTTGCCTTAACAAACTAAGGTAAAGTTTTTCGTTCGCATGTTATTTGACGAACATATCTTTGCCCAGAACTAAGGTAATTTATGTACGTCCTAGGTAAAGAGAAATAGGGTAACTTGCCTTAACAAACTAAGGTAAAGTTTTTCGTTCGCATGTTATTTGACGAACATATATTTGCCCAGAACTAAGGTAATTTATGTACGTCCTAGGTAAAGAGAAATAGGGTAATTTGCCTTAACAAACTAAGGTAAAGTTTTTCGTTCGCATGTTATTTGACGAACATATCTTTGCCCAGAACTAAGGTAATTTATGTACGTCCTAGGTAAAGAGAAATAGGGTAACTTGCCTTAACAAACTAAGGTAAAGTTTTTTGTTCGCATGTTATTTGAGGAACATATATTTGCCCAGAACTAAGGTAATTTATGTACGTCCTAGGTAAAGAGAAATAGGGTAACCTGCCTTAACAAACTAAGGTAAAGTTTTTCGTTCGCATGTTATTTGACGAACATATATTTGCCCAGAACTAAGGTAATTTATGTACGTCCTAGGTAAAGAGAAATAGGGTAACCTGCCTTAACAAACTAAGGTAAAGTTTTTCGTTCGCATGTTATTTGACGAACATATATTTGCCCAGAACTAAGGTAATTTATGTACGTCCTAGGTAAAGAGAAATAGGGTAACCTGCCTTAACAAACTAAGGTAAAGTTTTTCGTTCGCATGTTATTTGACGAACATATATTTGCCCAGAACTAAGGTAATTTATGTACGTCCTAGGTAAAGAGAAATAGGGTAACTTGCCTTAACAAACTAAGGTAAAGTTTTTCGTTCGCATGTTATTTGACGAACATATATTTGCCCAGAACTAAGGTAATTTATGTACGTCCTAGGTAAAGAGAAATAGGGTAACCTGCCTTAACAAACTAAGGTAAAGTTTTTCGTTCGCATGTTATTTGACGAACATATCTTTCCCCAGTACTAAGGCAATTTATGAACGTCCTAGGTAAAGAGAAATAGGGTAACTTGCCTTAACAAACTAAGGTAAAGTTTATCGTTCGAATGGTATTTCACGAACATGTCTTTGCCCAGAATTGAAGCAATCTACGAAGGTACATATATTTTCTTAGTAACGCAAAGAATATCAAATTGCATTAAAACTTTAGTATTTTAACCACAAAATAATATTTTTAGTGTAGAATTTAAATAATGCCATTTAAAGTCTAAGCAAACCCCGCCAAAGATGTTTATTAGTACAGACCTAACGTAATTCTCCCTAAGCACTAGGGCAATGTTGCCGCCAAAAATCTCTTTTAGTGCAAATTCTACCTAGCATTTAGCTAATTTTACGTAGATGAACTTTATATGACAAGGGCGTCTCAATATTCTGATTGAAGAGAGCAACAGCATTCCTTATCTTTAAGTCTTAAGTGACAAAGGCGTAGGTAATATTTCCATTGGGAAGATCGGACTTCTTGAAGAAAAGGGTAAACATATACAAATTACAGTCAAAGTTATTCATCTTACATATTATAAGATTATACTTTATGTCCTTCTCTGCTAAACTCTGAAAGCTGTTAAACTTATGATTATCAACTTAAATCATGGTTTCATTAGTTCAAAATTGAATAAGGGCCAGTTTCACAGTGCGCACTTAACAAAATAAGTGGCACTTAATTTTCCAATTTTGGCACTTTAGCCGCAGTTTTACTACCTGAGTAAGGGGAACTTAAGTGGCCAACATGGGAGACTTAAGTGTCACTTATTCCGATAAGTTAGCATTGTGAAATTGGGAATTAGTTTTCCATATTTGGCACTTAAGTGACACTTATTTAACTGTGAAACTGGCCCTAAGGACCCCAATTATAGCTCTGATTGAAACTCATCGTCGAAAATTTAATTTTTAAGATTTGAGACACTTCAAAGCAAAGCCAACGGTTATTTTGAAAACGAAAATTTAGTTTTGGGAACAATGACTTTTAAGTTAAACTTTGATCTAGAATATATAATGTAGTTCAAATATTGAAATAATGAAATTCCTCTTAAAAATGTGGAAGGTTCGGACAAAATAAATATTTTTTTGGGCAGAAATAATGATCGAGTCTAAAGCTTTATGTTGGAAAAATCATCACTGATTTTGCTTTTTAAGTGTCTAAAAATTGAATGTTCAATGAGTATTTTACTCATTTCATTTTTTCAATGAGGATTTACCAGTTGCAATAATCACTGATCAATCAATGTTATAAACTGTAAACGAACTGAAAGAAAAACAAAGTTTCGTAAGTTAAAATGCATGAATCCTTTCTTATACAAATGAAACAAAACTTATTCTTTTTGTTTACATTGACTTCACGACACGTTCGGTCAAAATTATAACAGCAATGTAAAAATATGATCTTATATACTCATACTGACTCTCAACAAACAATAAAGCTTGTCCTCAATGCAAGGTTATTATAACATTTCAATGGACTTATAAAAGAAAGACGAAATTTAATAACTAACAATAACTAGAAGAAAGGAACGTACCACTGTGATATTACACAGTTTTTTCTTTTATCCTCATTTACTGTGTAATGTTACCCTATATGTAGGAGATTTTACCTAAGCACTGTGTCAATGTTGCCGCCAATCATCTCTTTTAGCGGAACTGTTACCTAAGGCCTTAGTAAATTTTACTTAACGCCTTATGTGATGTTTCCTTTAACTTCAATAATTTGTTCAATATTATCTTAGGTATAGGTTGATTCTACCTAAGCATTTGGGCAGTGCTCTCGTCAAACATCTATACTCGTGAAATCACCGAAGCTTCTCATCTCTATTAATGAAACTTTAACCTAGGTCTATGCTAACTTTACCTAGGGTCTTATGTGATTTAATATTCAATTTCTTTCTCTACCTAAGAACTTGGGCAGTTTACTCGCCAAAATTTCTACTCGTCAATTAGCGAGATCATTCGTCTCTGTTATTGACTTTAACTTAGCTCTAAGGTTACTTTACCCAGGGCATTATATAATTTTCTCTTAATTTTGAGGTATATGTGTAATATTATCTCAGGTATAAGGTGATTCTACTAAAGTACTTGGGTAATTTTCACGCCAAACATCCTTAGTAATGAAACTCATTCTAATAGCCTTTTCACATCAAGCCCAAAACACGGTTTTAGCGAAATTATCGGTTTTGGTGGAAAACCTAATCGCAAGCTCAAGTTTTGCCATAAATTTTTGGTAAACCACAAGTTTTCGTAAACCACAAGTTTTCGTAAACCACAAGTTTTATATAAAACCTCTCGAAAACTAGTTGAAATTCAAAGTTGAACTAAACAAACAAACCCTTCGAAACATTCAACGCTCAATCAAATGTAAAAAAAAATGCGAGAAAAAGATTGGCACAGCAACTTCAACAGCAACTTTGACAACCTTTTAGAGTTGTAAATGGCTTTGAATACATTAACTCAGCAACAAGGACATCGAATTTAAGGTTCCCCCACACCAACGCGAATCCGCCGTGGCGAATACGAAAATAATAATAACAACGTTAATTGTTTTCGTCGTCCCCTTGACAGATTCGCGTTGGTGTGGGGAAACCATTAGGGTTATTTCTCACGTTGATGTCGATGTCAATGTTTGCTGTGCTAATCTGTTCTCGCAAAACTGCTGAATTCTGCTGACAAAAGAAATTGTAAGTGTGTTATATAAATGAGATGTTTTGTTGTTGTTTTTTTTGCAGGAGATGAGTTGGTGTTATTGAAATGTCAAACGAAAACTTGTAAATGTTCAGTGTGAACCCGGAAAAGTGTATAAGGCTTAAGATAACTTTAACTTAAGCCTTATGTGATCGCATCCTCAATTCGCGTTGAATGTATTATTTAACCTAATATAGGCCTGCAACTCGACGTAATTTTTTGGAACTAGCTGGCAACTGCGAGATGAAACTTTCTAAGCGCCTGTTTACACAGGCCTTTTACTGAAAGTCATTTTAATGAAACCGTACAAAGAAGAAAAAACCCTTTTAGTTCAATCTACCCTTCCTTATCTCACAACCTTAAAATCCATCTACATATATTTCACTCACACAAAAAAAGTTTTTCATGTTGCACCGATGCGCCAACTTCAAAAAATATTCTCGGGTCCACAAAAATTCAGATTTTTCGGATTTTTTCTAATTTTAAAGTGTAAATATTGAAATATAGAAAATCAGTGTGCATGCACCTTTAAAGTACTCTTATATCATAATTTTTCTGAAAAATCAGTTACTACTTTATTTGAAGGCTTTTCAATGGCGAGTTGCAGGCCTATATTAGTTCTAAGAAAATTTGTGTTAAATAGTGTTATAATAAAAGTATTAATATAGATAAGTTATTTTCAGATCCATTTATTTTGTGTCATTTGCGTATATTTTCTATACTTTCGGTCGTAGTTCTCATGGTGAGGAAATCAAATTAAAATAAAACAAAAGAAAACGTATTCATAATAATATATGTAAGTGAATAGTAAAAAAATAAATAAAACATGTGTTTCGGATAAATTCGGGGTAAGTATGTCTTATTCACAAGCTCTTTTTATACTATATTTGCTTTGCATTGGCTATATCACTGAAACTAATTTTCTTACTTTCTATGAAAAATCAACTTGCTATAAATGGTTGTAGTTGCATGAATACCCTTAATAATTAAGATAAAAGAAAAGGAACGCACCCGCAATGTAACGAGTAACTTGAACGCGTCTTTGGTTTACAAACAAACGAGTATTCGACTGAACGAACAAAACGTTTGGCTTCTAGTAAATTTACAGTTTCAAATACAAATTGCAAATCGAATTAACGCGACGCTTTTAAATGAATCTTTAAACTAAAAACTAAAAAGTATACCACAGAGAAAGTGAAAAATTGATTGCAAATTAAATAAAAATAAAAATAAAAGGTATGTTTTTTGTTAAAAATAGTAAAATTACATTATCTGTAGGTATTTTTTATTTGAGAAACTGGCAAACAAAAGCTTTCGCACCTATGCTTAAACGTTTTTTTTTACAAAATAAACAAAAAAAAAAAACATTCTCACAGTTTCGTTGGCCAGCTCTCATTTTATTAAATTATTTAATAATATATTATCATAAAATCATATTCAATATCGAATCTGAAAAGAATAAAATTTGATATTTGAGTTATTGTAAAGGCTCCCACAAACCAAGTAGAAACATTCGGAACGACGACGAAACTCGGTTGTAAAAATAGATTTATAGGGCGATAAATGAGAGTACCCACACCAAGGATGTGATTAAGCAAATCTCATGTAAAATACATTCATAGCCGAAAGTTTCGTCTTCGTTCCAAATGTTTCGGCGTTGGTTTGGGGAGCCTTAACTTTTTCTTTTCTTGTGTGCTAATGATGTGCGTCCAAACATAGAGGAACTGAGAAAGAATCTTACTTTGAATTTGATAAAAAGCTTTTGGTTCAGTAAAAGTGCGAGCTAATAAATCTTTAGCTCGGTCAAAATAGTCTGGTATTTCTGAATTCTAATTTCCATCCCCCAACTATTCTCATTTACCGTTTTTCATTTCAACAGATTTTAAAAAAAATAGGATTTCGTTGCAGTATACACTACTTTATTGAAAATGTTCAAAAATGGCTAAACATATTAGGGCGTAGCTAGTAAAGTATTAGCTCGATAGCAATGGTTCTTGCATTTCTGAATTCTAATTTCCATCCCCCAACTATTCTCATTTACCGTTTTTCATTTCAACAGATTTTTTAAAAAATAGGTTTTCGTTGCAGTATACACTACTTTATTGAAAATGTTCAAAAATGGCTAAACATATAAGGGCGTAGCTAGTAAAGTATTAGGTCGATAGCAATGGTTCTTGCATTTCTGAATTTTAATTTCCATCCCCCAACTATTCTCATTTACCGTTTTTCATTTCAACAGATTTTTAAAAAAATAGGTTTTCGTTGCAGTATACACTACTTTATTGAAAATGTTAAAAAATGGCTAAACATATTAGGGCGTAGCTAGTAAAGTATTAGCTCGATAGCAATGGTTCTTGCATTTCTGAATTCTAATTTCCATCCCCCTACTATTCTCGTTTACCGTTTTTCATTTCAACAGATTTTTAAAAAAATAGGTTTTCGTTGCAGTATACACTACTTTATTGAAAATGTTCAAAAATGGCTAAACATATTAGGGTGTAGCTAGTAAAGTATTAGCTCGATAGCAATGGTTCTTGCATTTCTGAATTCTAATTTCCATCCCCCTACTATTCTCATTTACCGTTTTTCATTTCAACAGATTTTTAAAAAAATAGGTTTTCGTTGCAGTATACACTACTTTATTGAAAATGTTCAAAAATGGCTAAACATATTAGGGCGTAGCTAGTAAAGTATTAGCTCGATAGCAATAATTCTTGCATTTCTGAATTCTAATTTCCATCCCCCAACTATTCTCATTTACCGTTTTTCATTTCAACAGATTTTTAAAAAAATTGGTTTTCGTTGCAGTATACACTACTTTATTGAAAATGTTCAAAAATGGCTAAACATATTAGGGCGTAGCTAGTAAAGTATTAGCTCGATAGCAATAATTCTTGCATTTCTGAATTCTAATTTCCATCCCCCAACTATTCTCATTTACCGTTTTTCATTTCAACAGATTTAAAAAAAATAGATTTTCGTTGCAGTATACACTACTTTATTGAAAATGTTCAAAAATGACTAAACATATTATGGCGTAGCTAGTAAAGTATTAGCTCGATAGCAATGGTTCTTGCATTTCTGAATTCTAATTTCCATCCCCCTACTATTCTCATTTACCGTTTTTCATTTCAACAGATTTTTAAAAAAATAGGTTTTCGTTGCAGTATACACTACTTTATTGAAAATGTTCAAAAATGGCTAAACATATTAGGGCGTAGCTAGTAAAGTATTAGCTCGATAGCAATGGTTCTTGCATTTCTGAATTCTAATTTCCATCCGCCTACTATTCTCATTTACTGTTTTTCATTTCAACAGATTTAAAAAAAAATAGGTTTTCGTTGCAGTATACACTACTTTATTGAAAATGTTCAAAAATGGCTAAACATATTAGGGCGTAGCTAGTAAAGTATTTGCTCGATAGCAATAATTCTTGCATTTCTGAATTCTAATTTCCATCCCCCAACTATTCTCATTTACCGTTTTTCATTTCAACAGATTTTTAAAAAAATAGGTTTTCGTTGCAGTATACACTACTTTATTGAAAATGTTCAAAAATGGCTAAACATATTAGGGCGTAGCTAGTAAAGTATTAGCTCGATAGCAATGGTTCTTGCATTTCTGAATTCTAATTTCCATCCCCCTACTATTCTCATTTACCGTTTTTCATTTCAACAGATTTTTAAAAAAATTGGTTTTCGTTGCAGTATACACTACTTTATTGAAAATGTTCAAAAATGGCTAAACATATTAGGGCGTAGCTAGTAAAGTATTAGCTCGATAGCAATAATTCTTGCATTTCTGAATTCTAATTTCCATCCCCCAACTATTCTCATTTACCGTTTTTCATTTCAACAGATTTAAAAAAAATAGATTTTCGTTGCAGTATACACTACTTTATTGAAAATGTTCAAAAATGACTAAACATATTATGGCGTAGCTAGTAAAGTATTAGCTCGATAGCAATGGTTCTTGCATTTCTGAATTCTAATTTCCATCCCCCTACTATTCTCATTTACCGTTTTTCATTTCAACAGATTTTTAAAAAAATAGGTTTTCGTTGCAGTATACACTACTTTATTGAAAATGTTCAAAAATGGCTAAACATATTAGGGCGTAGCTAGTAAAGTATTAGCTCGATAGCAATGGTTCTTGCATTTCTGAATTCTAATTTCCATCCGCCTACTATTCTCATTTACTGTTTTTCATTTCAACAGATTTAAAAAAAAATAGGTTTTCGTTGCAGTATACACTACTTTATTGAAAATGTTCAAAAATGGCTAAACATATTAGGGCGTAGCTAGTAAAGTATTTGCTCGATAGCAATAATTCTTGCATTTCTGAATTCTAATTTCCATCCCCCAACTATTCTCATTTACCGTTTTTCATTTCAACAGATTTTTAAAAAAATAGGTTTTCGTTGCAGTATACACTACTTTATTGAAAATGTTCAAAAATGGCTAAACATATTAGGGCGTAGCTAGTAAAGTATTAGCTCGATAGCAATAATTCTTGCATTTCTGAATTCTAATTTCCATCCCCCAACTATTCTCATTTACCGTTTTTCATTTCAACAGATTTAAAAAAAATAGATTTTACACTACACTACTTTATTGAAAATGTTCAAAAATGACTAAACATATTATGGCGTAGCTAGTAAAGTATTAGCTCGATAGCAATGGTTCTTGCATTTCTGAATTCTAATTTCCATCCCCCTACTATTCTCATTTACCGTTTTTCATTTCAACAGATTTTTAAAAAAATAGGTTTTCGTTGCAGTATACACTACTTTATTGAAAATGTTCAAAAATGGCTAAACATATTAGGGCGTAGCTAGTAAAGTATTAGCTCGATAGCAATGGTTCTTGCATTTCTGAATTCTAATTTCCATCCCCCTACTATTCTCATTTACCGTTTTTCATTTCAACAGATTTTTAAAAAAATTGGTTTTCGTTGCAGTATACACTACTTTATTGAAAATGTTCAAAAATGGCTAAACATATTAGGGCGTAGCTAGTAAAGTATTAGGTCGATAGCAATGGTTCTTGCATTTCTGAATTCTAATTTCCATCCCCCAACTATTCTCATTTACCGTTTTTCATTTCAACAGATTTTTAAAAAAATAGGTTTTCGTTGCAGTATACACTACTTTATTGAAAATGTTCAAAAATGGCTAAACATATTAGGGCGTAGCTAGTAAAGTATTAGCTCGATAGCAATGGTTCTTGCATTTCTGAATTCTAATTTCCATCCCCCTACTATTCTCATTTACCGTTTTTCATTTCAACAGATTTTTAAAAAAATTGGTTTTCGTTGCAGTATACACTACTTTATTGAAAATGTTCAAAAATGGCTAAACATATTAGGGCGTAGCTAGTAAAGTATTAGGTCGATAGCAATGGTTCTTGCATTTCTGAATTCTAATTTCCATCCCCCAACTATTCTCATTTACCGTTTTTCATTTCAACAGATTTTTAAAAAAATAGGTTTTCGTTGCAGTATACACTACTTTATTGAAAATGTTCAAAAATGGCTAAACATATTAGGGCGTATCTAGTGAATTATCAGATCCATCGGAATAGTTCTTCACTAAATTGTTGTTAATACTAGATTTTTTAATTTTCTGTTTTCCATACTTAAAATTAACTTTTTAACGATATAGAGTACATTTTCAATGATTAACCGCTTTGTTATTTCAAGATTTTTGTGTTTGACTGAAATAGTTACATCTTTTTGCTCACACGGTTTTTTTCCTCGTGAGAAGTTCATTTCTCATGCCCAACATTTGTGTCTGAAAACATTAAACGAAAATTAATTAATTTTCATTTACAGATGTTTTGCTTTATCTGTTCAAAGGCGTTTCAAGATTTAAATAAACTAATAATACATTTAAAAATTTTGCATGGTTGTGACAAGAACAGAAATTTGTTATTATTATTATTTATTGTATTATTCATACTTGAATGTCAGTTTATTAAACTTGACCATTCTTTATTCCGTCAATTTCATTGAATTTCTGAACAACAACAACAACTTAAAGGTGCTACCACCAATGGTATACGAATTAATTTATAATTCGTTTTAATTAATTATTTGGCTGGAGATATAGCTATTTCAAGGGGTGCCAAGCCCTATCATCAGTCTCCTTATTAGTGGTGCTGAGCTTTAATCCAATTTTATTATGAAAAACTTTCTGCACACCATGAGATTCGAACCCACGCATATCAGATTAGCTCAGTCTTAGAAGTCGTATGCACTACGCATTCCACTACCTTAGACCACTGACGTCACAGGTCGAGATGTGTATCGTTTGTTTATCAAATGCATTTGGAGCATCAGCATTTTTCTAAGCGCCTTCAAGTATGCTGTCTTGTTCCGCCTCCATTTTTCTCCATACCTTATTTCAATAGACTACAATTCGTAGTACGTATCAAAGGGGGAGAGGTAGGAAGATCGGCAACAGACCAGACTATTAAGTTATTATTATTATTTATTGTATTATTCATACTTGAATGTCAGTTTATTAAACTTGACCATTCTTTATTCCGTCAATTTCATTGAATTTCTGAACAACAACAACAACTTAAAGGTGCTACCACCAATGGTATACGAATTAATTTATAATTCGTTTTAATTAATTATTTGGCTGGAGATATAGCTATTTCAAGGGGTGCCAAGCCCTATCATCAGTCTCCTTATTAGTGGTGCTGAGCTTTAATCCAATTTTATTATGAAAAACTTTCTGCACACCATGAGATTCGAACCCACGCATATCAGATTAGCTCAGTCTTAGAAGTCGTATGCACTACGCATTCCACTACCTTAGACCACTGACGTCACAGGTCGAGATGTGTATCGTTTGTTTATCAAATGCATTTGGAGCATCAGCATTTTTCTAAGCGCCTTCAAGTATGCTGTCTTGTTCCGCCTCCATTTTTCTCCATACCTTATTTCAATAGACTACAATTCGTAGTACGTATCAAAGGGGGAGAGGTAGGAAGATCGGCAACAGACCAGACTATTAAGTTATTATTATTATTTATTGTATTATTCATACTTGAATGTCAGTTTATTAAACTTGACCATTCTTTATTCCGTCAATTTCATTGAATTTCTGAACAACAACAACAACTTAAAGGTGCTACCACCAATGGTATACGAATTAATTTATAATTCGTTTTAATTAATTATTTGGCTGGAGATATAGCTATTTCAAGGGGTGCCAAGCCCTATCATCAGTCTCCTTATTAGTGGTGCTGAGCTTTAATCCAATTTTATTATGAAAAACTTTCTGCACACCATGAGATTCGAACCCACGCATATCAGATTAGCTCAGTCTTAGAAGTCGTATGCACTACGCATTCCACTACCTTAGACCACTGACGTCACAGGTCGAGATGTGTATCGTTTGTTTATCAAATGCATTTGGAGCATCAGCATTTTTCTAAGCGCCTTCAAGTATGCTGTCTTGTTCCGCCTCCATTTTTCTCCATACCTTATTTCAATAGACTACAATTCGTAGTACGTATCAAAGGGGGAGAGGTAGGAAGATCGGCAACAGACCAGACTATTAAGTTATTATTATTATTTATTGTATTATTCATACTTGAATGTCAGTTTATTAAACTTGACCATTCTTTATTCCGTCAATTTCATTGAATTTCTGAACAACAACAACAACTTAAAGGTGCTACCACCAATGGTATACGAATTAATTTATAATTCGTTTTAATTAATTATTTGGCTGGAGATATAGCTATTTCAAGGGGTGCCAAGCCCTATCATCAGTCTCCTTATTAGTGGTGCTGAGCTTTAATCCAATTTTATTATGAAAAACTTTCTGCACACCATGAGATTCGAACCCACGCATATCAGATTAGCTCAGTCTTAGAAGTCGTATGCACTACGCATTCCACTACCTTAGACCACTGACGTCACAGGTCGAGATGTGTATCGTTTGTTTATCAAATGCATTTGGAGCATCAGCATTTTTCTAAGCGCCTTCAAGTATGCTGTCTTGTTCCGCCTCCATTTTTCTCCATACCTTATTTCAATAGACTACAATTCGTAGTACGTATCAAAGGGGGAGAGGTAGGAAGATCGGCAACAGACCAGACTATTAAGTTATTATTATTATTTATTGTATTATTCATACTTGAATGTCAGTTTATTAAACTTGACCATTCTTTATTCCGTCAATTTCATTGAATTTCTGAACAACAACAACAACTTAAAGGTGCTACCACCAATGGTATACGAATTAATTTATAATTCGTTTTAATTAATTATTTGGCTGGAGATATAGAAATTTGTTATGTTTCGAAAAATCTTGCCGTCAAATATTTCAAGGAATGTCTGTCTATAAAAGGCATTTAAGAACTCATTCGAAAGAGTCAAAGAAGGAAGAAAAAAAGTTTTGCGAATCTGACGAACAAATAAATTTGAATATAAAAGACTGCAGTACTTCTGATGTACCTGAAAACATAATTAAGAAAAAGAACGATTCAGAACAGCTAGAAAAAGACACAGTGAAAGCAGGAAATTCTAATATGCCTGTATATAAAACAAGGAAAAAAATTGAGGATAATCTTCTTGAATTTGTTTTAGGCCTTCACAACAACACACATTTTAGTAGAAAAGATGTCATTACTATACAGTTAGCTGTCAACAATTTTATTTTATCGCCTCTGTTAGAAAACATTGATTATGTAGTAGCAGAAATGCGTGAGGAGGATAAAACTAAAATAGAGAAAGTTGTAAAAGAATACAAAGAAGTATTTCAGGAATTGGATTCAGAGTATAAACTCAAAAAATTTTTAGAGGACCGAGATTTGTTCCAAAAGCCTAAAGAATTTGACATAAATAGACAAATTTCGAATGTAATGATAAATGGACAAAGTACTTTAGGTGAAAAAATAGACAAAGGTATACTCATGGATATAAAATTTGAATTTCGAAAAATCTTTGAAAAGTTGGAGAATCAAAAAATTCTTAAAAACCTTTTTGACGGACATAATCAATCTTCAAAAATGGGAAATTTTATTAACGGAAAATTGTGGCAACAAAAAAAGGAATTGTATAAAAATAAGAACTTAATACCATATTTTTTATACACAGATGACTTCGAAATAAATAACCCTTTAGGATCGCATACTGGTGTTCATAAAATAACTGGAATATACTTTTCAATTCCCATATTTGAAAATGATTACAAAGTAAGCGATATTTATTTAGCTGCTTTAATTAAAGCCCATGACATTAAAACATATGGTAATGATTTGACAATAAACAATCTAGTCCAAGAAATTATTTGTCTAGAAACTGAAGGAATAGATATTATTTTGAATGGCCAGAAAACGAATATAAACCCAATATTGGGTATCATATTAGGAGATAACCTAGGCCTCAACCAAATTCTTGAATTCAGTAAATCTTTTTCCTCTCATTATTTCTGCAGATTTTGCACTGCATCGAGTGAGGCTACCAAAACAATGTGTAATGAAGCCTCAGCACTTAATCGCACTGAAGCAAATTATCAAGAACATCTAGATGCTGATTTTTCCTCCACTGGGGTATATAAAAACTCAATTTTAAACAACATTCCTTCTTTCCATGTTGTCAAGAATTTTTCGGTAGATCTAATGCATGATATATTCGAAGGTGTCGCACATTATAACCTTGCGCATGTTATAGAGCATTATATAAAAACTAAAGTGTTTACTTTAGATGAATTAAATCAATGTAAATTAACCTTTTGTTACGGAGATACTGAAAAGGGAAATATTTTCAAAGATATTACTGCATTGCACATAAAAAGAAGAAAATTTAGTGCTTCAGCAAGGGAAATGTGGACGTTCTTACATCACTTTCCGTTGATAATTGGACATTTAGTCGCAGCAAACGATAAAGCTTGGGAGTTTGTCCTAGTTTTTATAAAGATGGTCGATACTTTACTCTTGCCACATTATGATGACATTACGTTGCGTGAACTGAAATTACTTATAGAAGAACATAACATGTTGTATCAAAAACTATTTGGAGATACCTTAAAACCAAAGCATCACAACCTTGTTCATTACCCACGCATTATTGAATATTCTGGACTACCAAAGAATTATTGGTCATTTTTATTTGAGGCAAAACATCAGGAACTTAAATCATATGCAAGAGTAACATGTAGTCGTAAAAATATTTTACTGTCCATTGCATTGAAGTTCCAGTTGAAGTTTGCCCATAAAGTTATGAAACCCAAGGAAAACTATCTTCAATATTCACCTAATGACGAAATATTTAATTTGAATGACAACCTTAATAATTTGCACTCGAACATATTAGATGAAAAAACAAAACACTATGAAAAAATTGAATACCTAGGCACGATTTACAAAAAGGGCCAGTACCTATCGATTACAAAGACAATTGATGTAACTTTTTTTCTTATCATTAGCATATTTGTAAATGAAAGTAATAATCCATATATTTTTGTCCAAGAAATAAACACATTTTTTAATGAACATTACTTATCATTTGAAATAACTTCAAGGGCAAGTATTAGCGAGTTTTATATCAAACCTATCAAAGAATTTGACGGACCACCAGTCAACTCACACAAAATTTTGAGCGGCAGCG
This sequence comes from Epistrophe grossulariae, assembly GCA_929447395.1. Lineage (NCBI taxonomy): Eukaryota > Metazoa > Arthropoda > Insecta > Diptera > Syrphidae > Epistrophe > Epistrophe grossulariae. Next base: position 43,980,353 of record OV839567.1, on the reverse strand, counting down.
AACTTATTCGGAAAAAACATTTTTTTTAAAAACTTAACCAAATACTCAATTTGCATGCAGAAAATCGATTAAAATTTCAAACATTACTATGCAATCATCAATAGCCCAAACAACTTTACAAACAAATTCAACAGAAGTCTACGTTCTGAATTCTGACGGAAAACTCACAATACTTGATCCAAATGTGCAAAACATGGATACACATTTTCAATCAATATCAGAACCAGACGAAGATGATCTAGCTTATGTTTTAAAATCGTGGGGACTTTATGACCAATTGTACATACATTTTAAAGGTAAGATGTAAATTTTTTTTGAAACTTTTAAAAATATATGGGGAATAATTCTGGGTAAATTCATAAACGTCAAACATTTTCTTTGCTGCGATGCTGATGTGCAACGCAGTTGATGCTGATGCAATACATCTTAAGTTTTGCTTGAAGTTTGCGCATTATTTGACGCAAGTTTGTATAATAATGAACACTTTACACTAAAACTGATGCTAGGTTGATGGCCTTATGAATATTTGTTTTGAATCTTTGCAACGATGCGTTTGTGAATTTTCTTTTAAAATTTTTTTGTTTAATAATACCATAAATTTGAAAACAAAAAAAAAACAGTCGTTTAAATAATGTCAATTTTTTAATATTATTAAAACGATTATTTTTTAATTCTTAGCTATACAATTTTGAAATATTTGAGCTTATACATACATAGATTAGAATTTCGTAAATAAAGCTACATTTCTTAAAATTTTACTTTATCGAGAGTCCTTTTCAAGACACTTAAAATTTATAAAATTTTACCCAGGTAAAAATGTATCAACTGAAGCTTTGAAACATATGAAGGAACGACACATAGATGAGCTCTTCTACGGTTTGAATGAACTTGGTTTAAAAGTAATCTTCGAGAACAAATTGAATATCTGGCAAAACAATAATGTAAGTACTTCATAAATATGGATATATTTTTTAAATGTATCTATCCCGCATTTTCCTTAAATACATTATTCTACTTTTCTTTATTTTACATGTAATAGGGCATTTATAATTTATGCCATACACCCCAAAACACAACAAAAATAGAGAGTTGGGTAAATAATATTGACAGTCCTGTTGAAACCATCGCCTCCGAGACAGATGTAAGTATATTAGATTTCAACTTTAAGTTTTGAAAAGTTTATAATATCTCCGCAAAATTTTAAACCATTTAGTTTGATGTTAAAGCATTTTTGTTTGAAAAAAAATGCGTTTAAAGTTTAGCGCCTGTTTTTAATCCTAGACATTTTGGGTAAAACACGAGACGAGAAAATTCTCAGTCTCATATAGTCTGCGTTTTCCGAGATGATCCTATAGGTACTGTTTGACTAATTTGGAGTTTAAATTTTTGTTCTTTATTATAAGAATCATTTTTTAACTTTTTTTTTCAAGAAGTGTTTATAGACTTTTTAGTCTATTTTAAAAACGTTTTGAAAATGATTATTGTACTTACCAAAATTCACTTGAAAAGTTTAATTTGATAATAAGATTTTCATTTTTAATCTAATACAAAGAATATTGGGTAGATACATAACATGTATGAAAACCGTTTTATTTATATTTTCCACATATGTGCTGTTACTAAAAACCAAAATATGTTGAGTATTGTCCATTTATAAGTCTGGGTAACCTATTGAAGGATTATAATTAAATATATTATTAAATTAAAGTCAAACGTCTGTAAACACTTATTTTAATTGTTTCCTACAGAACTTCAGCAACTTAACTTAAAAAAAACGCTTTAAAGTCTTAGCCATTGGTATTATGGTCAAGAAAGGCTGTTATTTAGAAATAACTTACCTAAATGTTTGTGCAAATATCTATGTATCTGTACATTTTTAGATAAATTGTTTTTTTTTAATTAGTTTGGCAAATCCGATTTGACATTTATTTTTGGTTTCTCATACTCTTAATTTAGATCACAACATTTGAAATTCTGAATGCAACAGAGCAAGGGAAAAGCATTATTTCTTCTTACAAGAAAAAGCTTAAACTAACGCCAGAAGACCGGACGAATGTTGTACATAAAATAATTCAGCATTTCACTGAAAATGGAAAAAAAATTAGTGTGAAAAGGTGTGAAATGTTAGCCCATGAAATAATACAAATTTTTCCGAATGAATATCTGGTAAGGCTATTTTATACTTTTAAGTCGAACTCGGTTTTAATGCGATTAAAAATCAATATTTTCCAGAGCACATACTTTACTCCAGGGAGAAATAAAATTCCTCCAAAGGGAAAACTGTATGACAGGTATAGAGGCCAGAGAAAATCACTCGCCAAATTATTTAAAGAGGACATTCCAACAAAAAAACTTAAACCTAACGAAGGTTTTAGTAACACCGATGGTAAGCTTACTTTGACAAAAATTTATAGATTTGTTTGAATAAGATGTAAGAAAAGATCAGCTCATGGAGAAGATCTCTTTAAAAGGGGAGTGGAAATTTGATAAAACATGGACAAACATAATATAAATTCTTAGTCAAAAACAACAAGAAAATTATTTTATTTTTAAAAATATTGAATATAAAAATTCTTTTGGTGTTCAACTTTGCCGCTAAATCAGCCCACAATTTGTTGAATTGGACGCAATTTGAGATAGCGTGACTCACGGTTACGAAAGTCGATACAACTGTACTTTTTTCAATACACTCAACTTGGCTAAAGTACACAAATACACTTTTATAAAATTCGAACAAATCTGTTTTGTGTTAAAATAAGTGGAATGATTAATTGATCTTTTTTAACCTATATATTTTTTTATAATAATTTTGACTAAAGAATTTTAATCTATAAGTAACTGGCTTAAGTCGATTAAACCAAACACTTTTTTAATATTTAAAAAAATGAAAATTTAGTTAAATTTTTGTGTAATCAGCTTGTTTCCATGTCACCTGGAAGACACTTTTTTGTTTTGTTAAAACGACATAATTCAATGACAATTAAAAATCTTCTGATAAAAATTGTTTTCTTGAACAATACTAAAAATCTACTCAATTCATTTTATCCTTTGATTAAAGAATTTATTGATTACTATGTATCCCGAATGTTAAATTCTTTTAGATCTAAATACCCAAGAGATAAACAAGAAGATATACTTTCACCACTACTTTTCAAAATGCAAATACTGTTTCGTATGTTCGTAATTTGCGTCAAAAATGCAATTGCAAGATAAATATAAACACAAGCTGGGAAGTCAACTGTTAAATAAAAAGCGATATTTTTATGCAAAGGCGGATTTTTTTCTACAACGCAGTTTGCTAAAGTCATATTTTCGATAATACCAGCTGCGTGTTAATGCTAATTTAATCCTAGCGGAGTAATACAAGTACCAATAAAACGCCACTTTAATTTCTATGGCTTTTCCATGTCTCCACTGAAGAACCTTCAAGATTTTAGGAAGTTTAAGGGCCAGCTTGTTTACAATAGGATAAATCTGAACAATGGCTTTCAGAGCTTCTAACTAAATGATCATAATCAACCAAAATCTGCTGATTAGCGATTTCCAAGATTAAAGGTTCCCTAAACACAAACGCGAAGTTGCGTTGGCGACGATAAAAACAATAATAACAACGTGTTGTTTTAATTGACAACCACGTGTTGTTATTGTTGTTTTCGTCGTCGCCACTGAAAATTCGCGTTGGTTTCCTTGAAAAAAAATTGATTATTATGCACATTCGATGATTTTACCAGTTTTAATAATCCCAGATTAAAGATGGTCATCTGTGAACAAATGGCCCCTGTAATACTACATCTCGGTTTATTAATTGTGGATGTAAACGTAAATGTAATTTGGTTATCTTTTTTTACATAAAAAGATGTTCTTATCTAAAGCCTAGTACGCTGCTGATGCGAAACAAAAATTTCCTGTGATCTCCAAACAGACAACGAAATGCTTGCGAAAACACAACGGAAAATATCCTTGGAGAGTTTCACTAATTCCAAAAACAAAATCAAACATAAACGCAAAAATTCACAGAAACCCATGATGCAAGAAAATGATAAACAAAAAAAACACAAATAAAACTCAAATGTCATTTTTCCGCACACAATAAATAGACTGTATAATTAATTCAGTGCGAAAAAGAAGCGGAGACTTCTCCAACAATGATAAATTTCGCTCTTCGAACAGCGTACTGCAAAACGAAAAGCAGAACGAAATTTTCCGTTTATGATTTCGTTGTGTCATTTTTGTATGGGATTTTTCGTTTCGCATCAGCAGCGTACTAGGCTGCTCAAAAAGAATTCGATACAATTTCTTTAAACTTTTAATAAATTGCTGAAATACGATTTTTCGTCCCTGGCGTGACTGCCCTATTAAGTATTTGCATTTATATTAGTTTGTAAAAACAATTTACATTTTCAAAATATGATTTCTCTATATTTTCAATGCAAGCACCAAGCACAAAACAAAAAACACTAACGCCCATATTATTCACTCGATACATTCAGATTAAAATTTCAATCTGGATGTAATTACATTGAATTGGTATGTTTTACATCTCTAGATATTTAAGTTTTAATCAGGATGTATCGAGTTAATAATATGGCGGTAAAAATGCATTTTTTATTAACAATCATGACAGCCAATTCGACTTTTCAACTCCAGTTTTTGTTTCTAAAATACACCAAACGCTCTCAAACTGCAGAAGATAGACGATACGATAGTGGTCGAGTTACGTGGAGCGAATAATGGACGATCTCGTCGACGATTATCGTTTAGTAAATTACGGAATGACCCCCAGGATTTTTGTTGTTGCCCAACCAATATGCTTTGATCTTTTTTCGCATTTAAAGCCAATCATCTTGTATATATTTATAATTAACATTTCCCTCGGTAGATGGGTCGTTGAACGAGGCTGAGCTTCAAAAGTTGTGGAATGAACTAAAACATAACAGAAACTGGGAATCGGTAATTCAGCAATGGAATGACACCAAAGAATACCGGAGGAAAATGATAACCGGGAATAAAGACGACAATATTTTCCAAATTTTACAAGATTGGCCACTCTACAAATATTCCAGAGCCCAAGAATTGGTAAGATACTTAAAAAAAATACCTTTCATAAATGTACTTTAAACTTTTCAAATCTTTATTTTTCTACACTTTTAGATCAATATAGACTTCACATATTTAAAACCGAACAAGCAGTTCCAATTTGACAAGTGGCAACAATTTTGCAACATCGCTTTGGAATTTTTCAATGAAAGACTTAAAGCAAGTTCCTTAAAAACTTACTTTAAGGATTTAAAAGCAAACATAACTGGAATGGACATAGGTATGATTTAGACATTGATTTAAGATAAATAGTTAATGAATATTTTTTACTGATAGATAATGTCAACATAGCCTATGTCAATATTTTACATGGGCTTTTGCCACCGACATCTAGGCGCTTCAGAGGGAAATGCAGAAAATTTACTATTGAAGATTCTAAAGAGACATTTACTTTAGAGATCGAGAATGCAGCTCATATCGATTCAACTTTAGAAACAAAAAGGAAGCAATGCGCTTTAAATAAAACCAATTTGCAACCGCTCATTGTTGTTGTTGGTGAGAAATTCAGCTTCAATAGTTTCTATGTATCAATAGATAACGTAAAATTCAAAGTGCAATCGTACTTAGAATGCATTGATTTGTATTTTAAATTAATTTACATTTTAAATATTGAATACCCTAAGCAATGTGTATCTGTTTGCACATTTTTTCAAATATTTTGTTTCGATATAGAAGACGGTGACAAAATACCATCAGTAAAAACATTTATAAACGATATCGAGTCATTAATCAAATCAAAAAATTAAGTAATAAACCATAGAATATTCTTGATTTTCAGAGACGTTTCGAGCAAAGTCATGCCTATCATCAGATTTTTATTAGACACAATCTTTCCTTCGGAACCCATATTAATTATTATTTTTCTAAAAAGTGTTATCAACTTTTGCACTTTTACATTTTACATTTACATTTCAATTAGATTTAACAGATTTTTTCACTATAAGCATATTGATAATTTAAATATGGGGTCCGAAGGAAAGATTTTGTCTAATAAAAAACTTATGATAGGCATGACTATGCTCAAAACGTCTCAGAAAATCAACAAAATGCATGTGCCAAGATTTTTCTTTTATTTTTACATTTAAAATTTTCTCCATCAATATAAGTAAATTATATTTGTAACTCAGTTTTAAAATAAGTGTGTAATTTGCAGCAAATCAAAATAACCATTTCAATATTGAACGTGCCTTCCTTTTTTTAATATCGAGTCTATGTGAGCGGCATTTTCGGTCTCCAAAGTAAATGTATTCTTTGAATACTCAATCTTAAATATTTTACATCTCCTGCTGAAGCGCCGTTATGTTGTTGGGTAAAATTCATGTAAATTGTAATTACCTTGTTCTTGTCTGTTGGAACATGTTGTAATGGCTCAAAAACAACATTAGAGTTCAAAATTGTGGACGGATAAAAGCCTTAGTCTTCATTATTTAATTTTTTTTTCTCTTTTCTAATAATTATTTGAAAGTGTATGAATATTCCTAATTTTTGTAAAAATAGTAAAATTACATATATAATACTATATTCAATACTTATTTTTTTTTTTTTACTTAAATTCTGTAAAAATAAAATTTGTTTGTTTATGCTTTTTTATTTTTTTTTTATAAAAAAACGACAATTTAAAGTGCTTAAATAAATAAAAGTTTGAAAATAAAATTAAAATGTTTCTGTTATTTTGTTTCAAATTATTTGAAGTGATTTAGCTTATTAAAAAACGTAATTTAGCCAAAGAAATATGTTAACTTAGCTTAGCATAGTTTATGCACATAACTTGGTAAAATGTGCTTGATTTGCCTTAGTATCTAGGCTAAGATTGCACGACAATTATGTTAAAAACTAGGTAAAAATTACCTTGTTCTTGCGTGATTTAGCTTATTCAAAAGCGTAATTTAGCCAAAGAAATGAGGTAACTTAGCTTAGTCGATAGCATAGTTTATGCACATAACTTGGTAAAAGGGGGTTAGCTTGCCTTAGTATTTAGGCTAAGATGGCACGACAATTAGTTAAACAATAGGTAAAAATTACCTTATTCTTGCGTGATTAAACTTATTTAAAAGCGTAATTTAGGCAAAGATATGTGGTAACTTAACCTAGTTGATAGCTCAAATTATGCACATAACTTGGTAAAATGTGCTTGATTTGCCTTAGTATCTAAGCTAAGATGGCACGACAATTATGTTAAAAACTAGGTAAAAATTACCTTGTTCTTGCGTGATTTAGCTTATTCAAAAGCGTAATTTAGCCAAAGAAATGTGGTAACTTAGCTTAGTCGATAGCATAGTTTTTGCACATAACTTGGTAAAAGGGGGTTAGATTGCCTTAGTATTTAGGCTAAGATGGCACGACAATTAGTTAAACAATAGGTAAAAATTACCTTATTCTTGCGTGATTTAACTTATTTAAAAGCGTAATTTAGACAAAGATATGTGGTAACTTGACCTAGTTGATAGCTCAATTTATGCACATAACTTGGTAAAATGTGCTTGACTTGCCTTAGTATCTAAGCTAAGATGGCACGACAATTATGTTAAAAACTAGGTAAAAATTACCTTGTTCTTGCCTGATTTAGCTTATTCAAAAGCGTAATTTAGCCAAAGAAATGTGGTAACTTAGCTTAGTCGATAGCATAGTTTATGCACATAACTTGGTAAAAGGGGGTTAGCTTGCCTTAGTATCTGAGCTAAGATAGCGCGGCAATTATGTTAAAAACTGGTAGAAATTACGTTATTCTTGGGTGATTTACCTTATCTGAAAGCGTTATTTTAGCAAAAAAATACGGTCAGTGGACCTAGTTGTTGGGCTAAATTCAAGAAAGGTTTAAGGTAAAATTCCACATTTAAACTTGCATAATTTTACCTATTTTAGCAAGTTTCTAACAATTTTGTTTTACCTAAGCAATTTAAGGTAAGTTATCTTAGAACTTACCAAGTTCAAAACGGCCCTAGGACTAAGTTGGCTTATACCCCGATTTAGGTTAATTTTACACAGCTTTTTCGTTGGGTGTAGCAGGAAAACAAGCGTCGTGTGATGCAGGCTTTAGAGGTAAAGAGGAGGGAAGTGCTATTCAACGTCAATTTTTTTTTTTGCTTAAAACTTTATAAGGACCATTAAAATGTAAATTCCAGCCTGTTACAAAATATTATGATGACCTTTATGACAACAGTTTGACAGTACTACTTTTACAGAAAATAAAAAATCATTTTTACCATATGGTGGAGTTGAAATGTTTTTTTTTTTGTTTTTAATTTTAAATGCATACAATACCTTTTGCTCTGCAAACATTTTCTATTATCTACACTACAATTGGTTATTATATGAAAATATAATATTATTCATATCAAGTAATCACAAACAATGGAAAAACCTGTTCAAAAAATGTGTTTTATTTATTGTTTATTGTAAAATTATTGGAATATAAATTATAAGGCAATCGTTAATTTTCATCAGATAAATTGTAACCGTGAAAAAGTAAAGTTTAACATGCGAGCATTTCAAATTTTACAAATTGCCATTGCAATCTTGCTATTGGTTGGTTTAAGCGAAATAACTTGTCAAGGTAAATAATTTAGATTTGAAAAATTATAATTATTGTTTTTTGTGTTGATTTTAATAAAAAAAAAATGTTAAGATAAAGAGTTATACGACCGTCCTCGGTATCGTCACCGTCACAAGGGGAAGGGAAAGAAAACAACAATTAGTGGTGATTTTATTGACTTATATACTGAAGGGCGGTCTTAACTAAATCTTATGAGAATCTATATAAATTTAAAAAATTAAATATTTAGGACCGTCCTGACAATTTTAACCCATATGTATATATGTTCTTTAAATAAAATATTCAGCAGAAACGACTTGGGCATATTATGGTTCAACTACAGCTTCAACTACAACAACTGCTGCGGCTCCCCAAATTCCGGATAAACCATGCGTTACGGATCTGTGTGACAAAGGTCTTAAGGCCAAGAAGGGTTTATTTGTTATAAATTTTTTTAAAAAGTAACCTTTTTTATTCGAAATTTTCGAAGAAATATGTTGAAAATAATAATTGACAAAACTAAGCTAAAAAATGGATATTCATTTCAAATAAACTTTATAACGTGATAATAAAATAACTTTCAAAAATTATGAGCACCAATTTTTTTTATATTTTAATGCAATTTTAAAATCTCAAATACATATTTCTACAGCTAAAATCTGATAGGTTAAAGCAATAACGACAAAAAAACGAAATATCTAAATCGCCATGTTCTAAATATATAACGGGTAAAGGTATAAACAAAATTGCGGCAGTTCCGTCCAAATAATATTAAATTAATATTTTTTCAAAAAATAGCCTGGTGATCTCTTTGTTCGGCCATTCTTAAAGAGTTTCTTGATATTTTCGAAAGGAATGTGGGTTATAATCTGGTTGAGTATTGATTGATCCGTAGATTTCCTCCGTATACATATATAGTTACCAGAATGTCTAACGCCTCCCAAAGATCAGCCTGAAACCGTTGTTGGTTGGAGAAGTCGTGTCGTTCGGGCGGGCTAAGTGAAGGAATCAAAATATCCACAAAGGAAGATACATTTCCACAGCCCAAATAATTTTTGCTTGGGAAAAATTTTTGTTCCAGTACGCTTAACAAGTGCAAGGAAACTTCTATCGAACTTGCTTTTAAAAAGACAAAATTTAATATTTCGAAAAAGTTATTTTTCAAAAACCACTGACTAAATATTTAAGAATAAGTAAAAAAAAAAAAAACAAACTTCTGGCTTTCAAAACTAAAAGGTAGTAGTACTTCGTTTTTTTTCAATATTGTTTTTTTATTTGAAGCACTTTTTTTTAACTGCCCCTCCAGCCTAAACGGGGAGAGATTTCATTATATGTATAGTAAAAATTGCTTGTAAATATTTCTATTAATATTATTCTATTCCCCTTTTTTAAAGAATTATGATGAAGCAATAGGTACGAGTGAAAAATTAATTTTTTCATTCAATATCATATACCTAGAATGGTTTTATAAATTTACAAAAAAAAATTTCAAACGTTTAAATCAGAAGAATACTTGCATATGTATATGAACTTTACCATTTTATTAAAAAAGGTAGAGCATTTAGTATTCTAACTAACACAATAATTAAGCTTCAGTAACATTTTGAACAGTATGAATAAATTTGTGAAATGGTACTTATATTTAAATACAATATTTGACATTTTATTTTTATGAGGGGATGTAGCTCAGATGGTAGAGCGCTCGCTTAGCATGTGAGAGGTACGGGGATCGATGCCCCGCATCTCCAATCATTTTTTTTTTAATTTCAATCTTTAATGAATCACAAAGCTCAAAAGTGAGGAACATGATGACGCTGCTGTTTAGATTGGGGAGGCAGTTTGTAGGCAAGAGAATTGTGGGGTGAGGAGTGAGGACTCTCGTGACTCGTGAGGCACGAAGAAAACATAAAACCGGACTCATGTGTCTACTTTGTTGTTGTTTGAAATGTTGAAATTGTTGTTGTTTCAATGCACATTAAGGCGCCTCAAAGCTTCAAATGTAAACACGATGACACTCACCAGTCCGGACTCAATCTTCCCGATCTAAACAGCGCCTAACCGACTTAAATCTTTTGCAGTGCACTTTTAAGGTAAGACCGCACTGAACGGAACTGAACTTCACGACTTTTTTGTTGTAAATTGTATGAGCTATCATGCACTAAAGGTAGAACTAGAATAGGCGGTAGCTATCGGAAGCTAGTGTCAAAAGCGAACGAAAAGTTGCTTTCCAAAACGTCAAATTCATAAGTCACCCATAATGCACTTGAGTGGTTGGAAGTGATTTTTTTGATTTTTGAAGCTAGCTGTCAGTCCACGTACGAAAGAGCGGTCGGTGAGCGCTCTCACGTCCGACGGCAAAAGTTTTCGAAAACTAAACGAAAAGTTCCAGAACGCAATTATGTGCGCGTCATATGAATTTCTTGTTTTCGCTCGGTTTCGTACGACCACGTACGTTGGCTTCCGCCTATTCTAGTTCTACCTTAAGCAACAACTGCACTTCACGGCGCGGCACTATGCGACAAAGTTGATATAATCTGATAAACCCGACATAAAGTTCCGTTCAGTTTCGTGCGAAAGTGCGCGCGGTGTGAGGTGTCGCTGAAGTGTAGTTCCGCCGAGTGTGTTTTTACCTTTAAACCCAAACCGTCGGTCGTGTCGAAGAAAATTTCCAATTTAACAAGGTTGTATTAGGTTTTCTTAATAATACAAATTCTATATACTATCTATTGAAATACATCAGCCAAATAGAAGACTTAGCACTATTTTATTTGGACTTGTTGAATTATTGTTTCAAAATAACTTTTAACGGCCTTTAAGTCCTACAAAAACTGGCGTTTCGTCCCGGCGATCTGACTTGGACTCATCAGTTGACTAGTGAGGGCCTTTGTGAATAACTATATCCAACAAGTTAGAATTCCTATAATCATTAAATTAGAAGTTTTTGTTTTTGTTTTTTGCCCGGGGCCAGGTTGTATTTAGTTGTGATAAATTTTGTCGTGCAATGTTTGCTGTTTTGCACGACAAAATTGTAACTAATTAACAACTAATATGTAAACGCCAACTTATTATGCAATAGAAATTTTCAATATAATATTAGTTTTAACGCTTTTCAAGGGGGTGCTTTGATAAACCGATATGAATTTTGAAATTATCAAATTTAATTCCATACAAGGAAAATTATTAAGAAATAATTACCACTTTTTGAGCGGTGCTTTGCTATAACTTGACTTAATTCTATCGCTTGGTTACCTAACTTCAATAATATTGTTAAATAAATAGTTTATTAAAAGAAAATTTAGATTTCAAGAATTCATGTTATTTTGCATAATAAACTGGTCCTCTGTGCATTCTTAAATATACACTCAGCGCCCAGCGGCACAGAAACTTGATTTTTGTTGTACCTCGCCCTCAAATATTTTTTTGTTAATGATTTGATTGTAATTATGTTAAATTTGCATATTTTGATTGTTTTAAACCCTTTTAAGATTTTATATTTTCTCAGAAAAAAAAAACATTTAAATTAAAAACTATATAAAATGAAAAATTAAGTATTTTTGGGGGGTTTTGAGACATGTCAGTATCGTGTGTTCCCTCCTCTTGGCCATACTACAGCCTGCATTCGATCTGGCATACTCTGGATAATGTTTTTATGTAATATCCCTTCGCGATAAGATCTCCCAAGCGGCCAGTGCACCATTCCTGAGCTCGTCCAGTGTTTGTAGAGGGTGGGATGAGCACTTTATCTTTCTTTGTAGCACGTCCTAGATATGCTCTATGAGATTTGAATCCGGACTGCACGCGAGCCACTGCAGTTTTTGAATACCAGTGCCTTGAATGTATTCATAAACGCAATGCGCTGCATGTGGTCGTGCATTGTGCTGCATAAGGAGGAACTGTTCGTAACCTATGAACCTCATATATATAAGGTAAAACGTGTTCCTCAAGGATCTTCTCAACGTATCGCGTTGCCGGTAATCGATTATCAACGATGGCCAACCCTTCGGAACCCTGGTGATGGGTAGAAACTAGAAACCGCAACCTCTTCTTATCCATAAACGTTCTCCTCTTCTTTTCCATAAACGTTGAAGAAAACGTCTCAAAATTACACCAACTTACTAATTTAGTTACTCAGAAAATCCCCTTATAAGCTTTCAACATATAACATCGCTTTGTCCGGTTATAAAGGATTTGCTTACGTATTAAAAATAAAACAGAAACTATACTGAGAATACTGCTTCTGTATTTTGTCTGTTGACTATTTCATTTGTTAATCCCTACGGGAGGTTTTCTACATGAAATGAGCAAGAAAAAGTGTCCGCGTCGTTTATGAGAGTGTCCGTTTATAGGAAAGAAATTTGTATGAGAAATTCGAAAAAGAAGTTTGTTCCAGAAAATGTGTCCGTTTAAGGGAATTGTCCGCTTATTGGAGCTGACTCGCAAGTAGAGCTTTCACTGTATATGACAAGTTATGGATTCGAAAAAAAAATCGAACTCGGGATTTTGATCAAAGTTGGCAGTGGGTCTCGCAATTCCGTCCGTCTGTCTGTCTGTTCTTTCGGCTACAGCCTAAACGGGTCGGTCGATTTTCTTCAAAGTTGGTACCTAAATCTTATTTTTCTTTTGACAAATTTTTTTTTTTTACAAAATGGCAACCATTTTATAAAAAAAATTCCGAAAAATGGTTAAAAATGCGTACCTCCCATAGAACCATTTTTTTGAATTTCGATTTTCTCATAAACTGTTTAACTGATATTGATCTATTTTTTTATGGAGAATGTTTGAAAAAGTTTTAAAAGTTTTGTATACCAAAATTTTCAAAAACATTTTTTTTTGGATTTTTAAAAAAAAGGTTTCCAAATTTTTTTTTGAGAACTTAATATGTAATTCGAAAACGACTCAGTCAATTTTTATTAAACTTTGCACCCAGCAGTTTTTTAACATTATCTAGCAAATTTTAAATGAAAATTATCCTTATAACCAAAAATAACGGTAGGTACCTCCCATACAAATGTTTAAAAACCGGTATTGAAAATCTCATTTTTCTCAAAAACGGCTCCTACGATTTTGATTAAAATTTTTGAGTGAGCTCATATCTGTACGATCTACCATATTATTGGAAAAAAAAAAATTATTTATCGTTTACAAATGCGTATCTCTCATAGAACCATTTTTTTGATTTTCGACTATCTCATTATCAGTTGAACTGATTTTAATGAATTTTTTTGCACAAAATTTTCGAATAAGTTCTAATAATATTGCATACCAAAATTTTCAAAAAAATAAATTATTGATTTTTAAAAAAAATTTCAAAATTATTTTTTCCGATGATGTACATCGCATTGGTGTCAAAACAATTTCAGAGGTTGTTTAATCAATTTATGTTTAATTACATATTTTTATTTCTTACAATTTTTCAGTCTAAACTGTAAGTTCCGTGCATATTTGCAACACGGTACCAACTTGCATAATACTACCTTCAACTTTTAAAATATAGTATACAATATAGCCTATAGGCTCCCATAACTAATTTCTTTCTTTTATAATATAAAATATAGTTTTTGAATTTTAAAACTTAAAAAAAGAAGTGTGATCGCACATAAGAGCAAGTTCTTGCGACCCAGCAATTGAGACAATAGTTTTATTCAAGTGTGATATTTGCTGGGTTGAAGTATATGCTGGGTGCATTTGACCACGGGTTTATCTATTGGAAAAAAATCTTATAGGAAAATAATTTTGTAATATTTTTAATTTTTAATTTTATAACTTTTATTTTTTGTCTTAAAGTTGATTTTTTTGAAAAACAAAAAAAGTACAAAACTTTTCAAGTACCCCCATCTAATTGCTATACTTGTTAAAATAAGTTTTCAATTGCATTTTTTTTATCGAGTATAGGTATTGCATGTTCCTTGTTTGAGCCGAGTTTTGTTTTGATAGACACGCATTCTTGTTTCTATAAACAAGAAAATAATTCAATAAAATTTTTTTAAATTGTGGGTAGCTTGTTCTGTGAATAATTTTGCCCGTTAAAGTCGGGGTTAAAGCTCCTCAAAGAGTTTTTTTATAAAATAATTTTTTATAAATCTAAATTTTGATATTTCTTTAAATATAATAGTAGACATTTGATATAAATCACTTTTTAGGATACGAGTTGATTATACATAGATATAACTCTCACTGCAAATTACAAAAAAAATTACTATGAAACTAATAAAAAAACTTTTTTTTTAAATTACATAATTTTTTGTAATCAAAATTTATTTGAAACATCCAATTCTTTTTTTGTGTAAACTTAAGTTTAAAAATTTACCCGATTTGCCATTCCAGCATAGTTGAGTTACATTAGAAATGAAAAAAGCATTTATGTATTTTAAAACTTTGAATAAATTCTTTTTTAAATTTGCTCTTCTTCACATACAAATCTGGAAAGCCTACGAACAGGGTTGGCCGAATTAACTACACAACATTTTCTACATCATTAACTACGCGTAGTTAATTTAATAAACTACTCGTCTTATTTTCTACAAATTGTAACGTTTTCATATACATACAAAGTAAATTTAGAGAAATAATAAAATTTCAATAAAAATTTGAACATTTTAACTCAAAATTCAAGCTTCAAAGTTACAACTGACAGATCATTTGATTTTTGAAACTAAATTTGCTACAATTTGTTTC
Organism: Epistrophe grossulariae; assembly: GCA_929447395.1. Classification (NCBI taxonomy): domain Eukaryota; kingdom Metazoa; phylum Arthropoda; class Insecta; order Diptera; family Syrphidae; genus Epistrophe; species Epistrophe grossulariae. The sequence goes on along the minus strand of OV839567.1, from coordinate 43,965,049 downwards.
ATTAACTACATTTAACTACATAAACTACGTAGCAAATGTGAAAAATGTAGTGGCCATCCCTGCCTACGAACACTTCTCCTTTTTTTGGTGTCCGTTTTATCATCTTCTTCGTATTCTGTTTCCTCAGACCAGTAAGAACATAGCATGAACGTAATAATTTTGTCTATTCCCCTGACGTTTCGCCCTCTTTCTCTACTCGGCGTTACACTTTTTTGAAATTCTGTTGATTTTTTCACATTGTTAGTAGGTATGCCTCCGCTTAAACATTTCTAATGTTAAAAAAATCAACAAAAAGCTTTGTCAGTTGAAATTTTTATCGGCTCAATGGTCTAGGGGTATGATTCTCGCTTTGGGTGCGAGAGGTCCCGGGTTCAAATCCCGGTTGAGCCCGAGATTTTTTGCATTTTTTTGTTTGTATAAAACAAATCTAAGATACATTTTGAACAAAAGTGTATTAAAAAAAATTTATTTTTGTTGTCTACAAAAAAAAAACACAAAACAAAATATAATATATTTGATCTTAATTCCCAATGTAACGCAGATAATACTGCATTATATGTAGGTACATAGGTGTACATGTACAACGTACATGCAGAGTGATTTAGAATTTAAAGTACTTTATTATAAAAATGTGTCCCAATTCCATTATTTCCGTCATATATTTGAGTCATTCATAGCCATACTACGTGTTTTATGACATAAAAATACAGGTTCAGAATGACAGAAAATGTAGCGTAAAACTTTTGATTAGTTAAAACACTTCTCAGATTTAATAAAAAAAAAATTTTAAACATTTATTTGTAACGTTTTTAATTAAATTATACTCGTATAAATAAATATAATTTTATTACTTACAACTAATTAAAAAAAACTATACATAAAATTATGTATGATAACATTAAATTAACCTTATCCATAGAAGGGTGGTCGGCCAAATCCGTATCCACCACCATATGGCGGATAACCGCCACCGTACCCTGAGCCATATCCCCCAAAAGGATAGCCACCTCCATAGCCTCCATAACCTCCATAAGGTCCACCACCATAACCTCCTGGACCGCCTCCGAATAATCCACCTCCTAAACCGCTGTTTACGGGTCCTCCGCCACCACCAAGGAGCCCACCTAAAGGTCCACCTCCACCACCAAGGCCACCAACAGGACCACCTCCTAAGCCGCTGCTTAAGGGTCCTCCGCCACCACCAAATAGCCCACTTAAAGGTCCACCTCCACCACCAAGCCCACCACCAATTCCAGGTCTGCCTCCTAGTCCTAGAAGATTAGTAAACAGTCCAAGCGGTCCACCACCTCCACCTCCTAGAAGTCCACTACCCAACCCACTACCACCTCCGCCTCCTAATAGGCCAAAAATTCTAGGCTGGGTTTCAGGACCACTTGGAGAGCCATTTGATTCTGGTGTTTCCTGCGGCATTGCTATCACATTGGCAATAACAAGTACCCCACAGGTGAATAGGATTTTCTAAAAAAAAAAAATAAATATAAATTCTGTTAGATTTTTAATCTTCTGTTAAGGACTTTTTAATTCTTACCATAGTCTGCATTTTGTTTGTCTTTAAAGTTTCTTTTGTTTTTTTTTTTTAATTTAACTGTGAAAATTTTAAGTTTGAAGATTAAACATGATTGCTTTGCTTTATATAGTCCCCCAAATCGAAGTATGTACATCTCGCACCATACTCAGAAAAACCATCTCAACATAAAAGACTGGTTTTGTTGACGGTTTTGATCTTGGCTTTTAATCAATTTTGCAATACAACCTTCGTTTTTTTTTTAATTTTTTTAGTAAAAACCGGAAACATTCTGTGCATCTTTTGGTCATTTATGGTCATTTATGGTAGACTGGGCCATTACCTATGACTTATTTGGTCAACGGAAGTTTTATTATTTGCAATATATAAATGAAAAACTTCTGAATGAGTCAAACAGTATTTATTTGAATTTTAAGATTTTTAGAAGAATAAATAAAAAAAAAATGAATCAATTGGTAAGAAAATATAATATTAATTTTTATAAACATTTTTTAATACTTAAATGTTTATTCAGATTAAGGCCCTTCTTATTGTTGTGGTGTTGTCTTTTATAACAACAATGTGCTATGCAGACTTTGAAGATATTGGAAATGGTGGTGGTGTCGGTTTCGGTGGCGTTGGTGGTGACAACGTAGAAGAGGGAAGGTTTTTGGGACTTCTTAAAAAAGGAAAAGGACGTGTTGAAACTTACACTAATTATGTGCCATACCCGTATCCCGTGCCAGTTGCAGTTCCAGTATATCAAAATTACGGGCATCATGGTGGAAAACTAGGATTATTAGGTAAAGGACTTGATCAGGGAATTGGTGAAGGTTTTGGTCAAGGATATTATCCAGGTTATCCCTATCAATATTCGAATATAGCTCCTGTGGGATATGGTGGTTTTGGATCTGGGTTTGGACCGGGTTATGGTTATTTTAAGTGAATGTTATTGTTAAATTATTTTTTTTTTTAATTTTTCTAATTGCGGACTTACTATATGATTTCGATTGTTTTCTTGTATTATTAAATTTTTTTTAAGAATAAATTGTTTTTATTTCATACGCACAAAATATAGGATATGGGAAAAGTTGAAAAACATTCGCTATACGGTACGATTTTATTCTAGTCTTGACAAGATTTATCCATTTTTTTTTCCTTTTGGTTCAGAATGGGCGAGTCGAAATTCTGGTTTTCAAAATTCTGTTGGATCAAAATTCTACTGTATTTTTTTTTTTAATTTTCAAAACATTAAATACAATACCTAAATGTTAAAATTCTGAAAATGCAAACTTCTGCATTTTAAAATTCTGTAAGTGCAAAAATCTGTTTTACTGAATAAAATGACACTCTGACAGTTTGTAATTTGACAATTCGCTTGACTGATATGACTGATACTGCAGACTTAAGTTAGTACTCTTCCGTCGTTGGGTTGGGCATACTTATCCAGCACTTAGAATTTTTGTTCACGTCATATGCAAATCACGTTTATTCACATCCACTTTTGACTGTTATTACAGTTATAAATTGAGATTTCTTTAGTCAATTATTTCAAAAATAGGTTTGTTCGTTGAGCTCTGAAGTCACCCTGGGGTCGCCCTAAAGCGTTTTTTGAAAAACTTGAACTCACTCTGACAATCAAATTCTGTGTTTTTTTTAACCTGAACAGTAGAACTAGGTCCCCTTTCACACGAGGAAACTGAGTTTCCAGCAACTTTCAGTTTATAGGTGAGAAGGGCAATAAGTAAGAGGAGAAAATGAAATCTCGGTCAACGATTTGAGGAGATTTTTTTGACATTCCTCTTCACATACACAGTCTGTAGTGAGTGTTCAACCAAGCTACTCTATAAAGAAACTACCGAAAGTTTCCACGATTTTGTTTCTTCGTGTGAAAGGTACAAGAGATTTTTAAAAGAAAACGTCGAAAAAATCTCCGGCAACTTGTTACCTCGTGTTAAAGGGGACTAGGTTTTATGCGCTGTGGCGAGTTGAGGTAACGAATAAACTGCCAAAGTGACATAAGTTGTGAATTTGCTTGTTGCAGGTAATAGCTTATTTTTGAAATAGAAATTAAAAGAAAAATTGAAAGATAACAAATAGAAAGAGAAAAGTGAAACGCTTGATGTTGTTTAAATTCATTTTTAAAACTAATTTAAAACACATTTTATGTTTCAATCATCGAGCACATAGCTTCTTGTTTCTTGCGTTTAATGTCAACAACACAATTTAAAGTCCTCTGGCATTTTTTGAAAACCAAAAAACCCAGGTTTTTTGACAATTCTTGGAGTTGTCAAGAAAACTTGGGTCAATCACAATCATGGATAGAGTTCAATGAACGAAACTAATTATTCATTTCAAAAAGGGGCCTATTTCACTTTGTAAAAAAATAAGTTTCTGAAAAGTAAAATTGCGAAGTGTGTCACAAAATTTGAAAAGTTTTCACACTATTTTAGAAAATTGAAAAGTAAAAGTGTTTCACCAATTTAAAAAAGAGCTTTGCAAAGTTGCAAAGTAAATCTTATATCTTGGAGGTATTTTAAAACTTTGAATAAAGGAAATTTTATTTTATCAATCTTCCCAATCTAAATAGCGTCATAGAACATATATAGCACATGCTAAAAAGAAAGATAAAGTGATCATCCCACCCCGCACAAACCCTGGTATGAGCTCAAGAATGCTGCACTGGCAGCTTGGGAGAGCTTATTGAAAGTGGATGTTAAAAACATCATCCAAAGTATGCCAGATCAAATGCAGACTGTAATATGACAAAGAGAAGGGAACGTACGATACTTAAGCTAAGTACAGACGATTGTCAGATCTTACAATATTGTCAGATCTGTCAGTGAAAAAACTGTTCCAAATATCTTACAATCGTCTGAACACACAATTTTGTCTGAAAATATTGTCAGAAACGTCATTGTCAGACGACAATCCGACAAAAAATTGTCAGGTATCTTACAATCGTCTGAACACACAATTTTTATCATTGTCAGTCGATTAGGACATTGTCAGACTCATTGGTCATTGTCAGATGTTTTAATTGAAAACATCTTACAATTGCTGACAATTTCTTCATTGTTCGAAATGTCAATGAGTTGTTTAAAGAGAGATACGAAAATAGCTGACAATCAAATTGGGAACACATTTACATTTAACATAATTACAATTAAATCATTAACAAAAAAATATTTGATGGCGAGTTATAACAAAAATCAATTTTGGTCAAGATTCTGTGCCGCTGAATGTATGTTGTTTACTATATATAACCCAAAGATTAATAATATTTTGTTTCATTTCTTTTGAATAATATTCTTTTCGCTTCGTTGAATGACAACGGTTTGAAAAAAAAAACAAAAAGAAGAAGGTTGGGAAGAATTCTCTTGGAAAAGTGGACTTTTGCGATAACCTTTTTGGTTTATGGAAGAGTCAAATGTTAAGCGGTCCCTAGACGCTCAATATTATTGTGCAAAATATTACCCAATATTATTGGCTAGGCGCCCCAGGCGGTTCAATATTTTATTCAATAATTTACTTTACAGCTGATACTTGTGTAGACAACATGTTAAGAGATACTGAAGTTTGTTGTTGTTAAATAAACAAATATTGTGCAATTGTACCCACAGACGATACAATATTTTTATATTGTGCAATAAATATCAAAAGGCTTTTGATTTTCTTTAATATATTGCACAACCTTGCAATATTATCCATAGACGAACAATAATATTGTGCAATATCAAATATTGCACAATAATATTGAGCGTCTAGGGGCCGCTTTAGTAAGTAAAGTTATATTACATTTTGGTGTTAAACAAAATAGAATAAATGTTACATTTTTCTTAGGCCAAAAGGGAAAAATTCTAAAAAAACAATTACTGGAGTCGGAAAATCCATAGTATTTGATGTTGTCGATGAAGTGATTCTCGAATCTCGACATAATTGGCAAAAATTCACCGGTTATTTAAGGACTTCATATACCAGAAGCTGGCGGCAATGGAGTTCACATACCACCTTCTGGGTCGATTTCTCAAGATACTCAAGCCTAGTACGTTGCTGATGCGAAACGAAAAATCCCATACAAAAATGACACAACGAAATCATAAACGGAAAATTTCGTTCTGCTTTTCGTTTTGCAGTACGCTGTTCGAAGAGCGATATTTATAATTGTAGCAGATTATTTGGAGAAGTCTCCACTCCTTTTTCGCACTGATTTAATTATACAGGCTATTTTGTGTGCGGAAAAATGACATTTGAGTTTTATTTGTGTTTTTTTTTTGTTTATCATTTTTTTACATCATGAGTTTCTCTGATTTTTTGCGTTTATGTTTGATTTTGTTTTTAGAATTAGTGAAACTCTCCAAGGATATTTTCCGTTGTGTTTTCGCAAGCGTTTCGTTGTCTGTTTGGAGATCACAGAAAAATTTCGTTTCGCATCAGCAGCGTACTAGGCTTCAACTTAAAATTTCTTCTTCTTTGAGAAAAAGTTTGTGTTTATCATTGGTACGTCTATTTGGCCCGCCCTTTATAAATTTTGCTCTTCGAACAGCGTACTGCAAAACTAAAAGCAGAACGAAATTTTTCATTCGTTTCGCGTCATCACCAGCATCAGCATAGGCTTTAAAAATTAATAAGATTTATGTAGTTTTAAAAAGAAAACTAAAAATCAAAATTTTTCACACAAAAAAAAATATGTTAGTGTGCTAGAGAACTATTGCATTGTAGTAAGTACTTAATGAATACACTTTGCCATCATTTCTGTACCAGTTTCCGTAGTGTAGTGGTTATCACGTGTGCTTCACACGCACAAGGTCCCCGGTTCGAACCCGGGCGGAAACAATCCGCATTGAAATATTTTTTTTTTAGAAAAGTGCAAACAATAATAATTCAGAGCATGTATGAAATTTGCAGTGTATAATCATGTAAATACATTACATAGCCATAGGTGAACTGTATATCTATATGAAATATTTTTGTTTATATATGTACATACATACATACTACATTGTATATTGTACCTACAATGGTACTCATAAATTGAGAGCTGCTTTCAATAGAAATTTTCATTCATCTAAAGGATCCCCCACACCAACGCGAATTTTCGGTGGCGACAACGAAAACAATAATAACAACGTGTTGTTTTCATTGACAACCACGTCTTGTTATTATTGTTTTCGTCGTCGCCACCAAAAATTCACGTTGGTGTGGGGGAACCTTAAATCTTAATTTAACAGAAAAATCAGAACGAATATAGGGCTTAAGCCTAGTACACTGCTGATGCGAAACGAAAAATCCCATACAAAAACGACACAACGAAATCATAAACGGAAAATTTCGTTCTGCTTTTCGTTTTGCAGTACGCTGTTCGAAGAGCGAGATTTATAATTGTAGCAGATTATTTGGAGAAGTCTCCACTCCTTTTTCGCACTGAATTAAATATACAGACTATTTATTGTGTGCGGAAAAATGACATTTGGGTTTTATTTGTGTTTTTTTTTGTTTACCATTTTTTTACATCATGGGTTTCTCTGAATTTTTGCGTTTATGTTTGATTTGGTTTTTGGAATTAGTGAAACTCTCCAAGGATATTTTCCATTGTGTTTTCGCAAGCGTTTCGTTGTCTGTTTGAAGATCACAGAAAAATTTCGTTTCCCATCAGCAGCGTACTAGGTTTAAGTACAAAAAAAATCTTAAATTTAAACTTATTTTATTGGGCGTTTGGTATTAACAATTTACATATTATATTATTTGACGGTCCATGTTTTTTTATGAAGGATTATTTTAAAACTATATGCCAAAAAGAAAGTTATATATCTTAAAAATATGTAACAAAGCGTATAACATTTAAATGTTTTGCGTTCAATTTAATGTAGATAATATCGTCTTAAGTCCTGGATTAAAATCCGTCTTTTACTCTAGGTCAGCTTCCATTCCCATATAGCTTCCATCGCCATATTATGGTAGGCCTAATTCAGAGGAAAATATCAGAGTGCTTAAAAACATTTTCTGGGATAATATACTTTAAGTAAAACAGGACAGGCAAACAATAGATACCTATACGAATATAAAGTAAAAAAACAAAAAAAAAATAGCTAGAGTTATTATTATTTTAAATAATTTTTAGCAGTTTTTTTTAAGTAGTTTTAGATTTTATTTTTAATAAAAGCTGTGTTCCTTTACTTTGAAACTTTGTGCATTTGTGTGAATTTCTACACATTTTATTTTTTTTTTAAATGAACTTTGACATAATTTTGTGCAAAAATTCACACAAATGCACAGAGTTTTAAAATAGTGTAGAGTAGTAGATTTGTTTGTCGTTTTTGTGTTTTTAAAGTGTTTTTTGGGCTTAAATCTTCAGTTTTCAATATTTTTAGATGATTCTTTGGAACAATTGGTTTTGAGCGATTCTGCACTTGGAACAAGTTTTTGATTTTGGATTTTCGGAAAAGGGGGATGGAGAATTTTGGAAATGTTAAAAAACTATGTTTTTTTTTAAGTTCGCTTTAAAGCTGAAAGTATAGAGTGTAAGGTCAGAACTTTTTTTCAATACATGCATTTATCATCAAGTTTCCTAAGTAAATGCATTAAAAAAAAATAAAATATTAGAGAGCCGTTTTTTGGATTTTTGAAAAAAAGTTTGGAAGTCTTTATATTTAAAAATACACGTCTTACAATTTTAATTTTTTGGAACAATAGTTAGAATTATACTTTTTGAAACCCGAAAAACAATTCAAAAATAAGAATTTCAAAAAAACGGGGGCTAGAATTTTGTCGAATTTTGCTCATAACAAATTCTTCAAATTTTGAACATATAGGGGTGCAAAACTTGGAACAATGTTCAGAAGAACTTGAACAATCTGGAAGAACTTTAAAAAAAATTGATTTTCGAAAAAAGGGGGGCTAGGTCAAAAATGGTTTTTCGGCTCTAAAACCCCCATTTTTGAATATTTTTGAAACAAAAATTGGAACAAATCGGGAACAACCCGGAAAAACTTTCAAGAATAACAAATTCTAAAAAAGGTGGGCTAACTTCACGCACTCATTTAAGTGATTATAACATTTTTTTTCTAATAAAATTTGATGCAATGAAAAAATTTCTTTGATTATTCATTCTAAATGCATTTCGATTTTTTTTGTCAACCCCTTTCGATTGACAATATTAATATATTGATATTTATGTGGTATATATTGATCGTGAAATTTTATACAGTTTGACGCTGATTAAACAAGTCGTTTAGTCTTTTGTCTTTTTGACAGCTTTTGGAAATGTATGCTTTCGTTACTTCACTCTCCCTATACATTTCTACACCCCTCGCCTTAGTTGTCAAAAAGACGAAACGCAGAAAAAAAGACCCGTGTAATCATCTTCTTTAACACTTTCAACAATGACATTTTAACATATTTGTTTGACACAACAATAGTTAATATTTTATTAAAAATGAACGTACTATAAAACTTAGAGCACCGCATGGTCATAAACATTATAAACATTATTATTATATTAAATATGTCAAACCGCGTAAACGAAATAATATCTCAGGGAAAAAAAACCACAAAACCCTATTTCCGTTATGTGAAATTTTCGTAAAAAACCTGTAAAACCATTTTTATTAAAATCACTTTAAAAATCGTTGAAGCAATTTTTGAGAAAATTAAAAAAAAAAACAAAACAAAACGATTTATAGGTAGAGTATATCTAAATTTATTTTTTTATCAACATAATATTTAACCTTAACAAGAACAACCAACCCATTAAGAATTCATCCAAACTCCAACTTTTGTACAACACATCCCTTGTTCTTTATTGAAAAGACTGTAATATCTATTTTATAAATAATTCCACTTCCTGTGTCTTATTTTAAATTTGGAGTTATTATATGCATACAACATCGCATTCATGATGCTTAAACATCTTATTATCACTTGGTATAATGTGATGAATTATTGATGTGAGTGTTTTTTCTCTGCACTAAATGATTGACAGGCATATCTTTAAACGAAACCGACATAATCAAAACAATAAGATGATTCATTGTTAATACCCAAGTGATAATGAAGTCAAAAAAAAACTAAATATTCAGATAATTTAGTCAAAAAAAGTCGTTGTGGGTCTGTCTGCACGTTGCTAAACAAATATGACCTTTCTGTTAACAAAAAAAGAATTATATAACATATGAGTATTGAGTATGAGTATTTGTGGCAGACTTCGCATAGCATAATATCGAGGTCGTTACTCTTGTAACTAAAATCAATTCACTATATGAACCCCACATTATCGTCACCAAGAGTATACGGCTTTGAAGATCAGTGAAATCAAAATAAAAAAAAAATGTTATAGTCAAGAAAGTAGTGTTGTATTTTTAAGTAGTGATTTTACAAATTACACATTCCGATTTTAAGCTATGTACTGTTATGATTACCATAAAATGATAATTATATCTATGGCACAGGGACATAAGGCCCAGGGACATAAATCCCAAATTTTATATTTGATGCTTACGTCCCACTTGAGTGGGACATAAAGCCTAAATTAAATTCGGGGCTTGGGTCCCACTTGGGTGGGACTTAAGGCCCAAATTCAATTTGGGCTTTATGTCCCACTCAAGTGGTTTTTGCTAACAATGGGACATTAGTCCCAAATTTTTTAGAGGCATAATAATAATTTGTTGATGTTTTATTTGAAAGAAAATTAGTACAGTGCTAGCACCCAGTATTACGGCGTATAAACAGTGAGGTATGCTGCCCCCCTGCAACCCCCCTGCTTAGGAACCCTATAGGATTTGGGGTAGGTGTATGCAAAGTTTTTTTTATCATTTGATAGTTTTTATTTAGTGGGACATAACCCCCCAACATTTTTATTTGAGGCTTACGTCCCACTTGAGTGGGACATAAAGCCCAAAATGAATTTGGGCTTTATGTTCCATTTGGGTGGGACTTGGTTGTGACAAATACAAGTTATACGCCATAATGCTGGGTGCTAGCACTGTACTAATTTTCTTTCAAATAAAACATCAACAAATTACTATTAGCAGTGTTTTATTATATACGGGCTGGGTCGGGGTTATCATTTAACACGTAATACAAAAATAAATTTGGATCTAGGTTTCTATCAGGGTTTGCTTTATGGAACCAGAAATAAGTTCTTACTCTGGCGGGTAGACGGCTCTTAAGTGGGTAGGGAGTACAAACTGCAGTGTAAGGAAAAAAGACAGTATCTACATTGATTTGATATTGGAGATTTTTAACGTGTGTTTTTCATGAAATAAATAAAAGATATTATTTTAAATAACTTAAAAACACTTATTTTATTTATTTATTTACTTAAATGCATTTCGGAAGCTATGCTTCCATCGTCAGTAAGTTTTTTTTTTTTTTTTTTTTTAAACTTTTAAACATAGCTTCCGAAATGCATTTAAGTAAATAAATAAATAAAATAAGTGTTTTTAAGTTATTTAAAATAATATCTTTTATTTAGTATCTACATGAAAAATAAACTAACATAAGATAAAAAGAGATGAGCATACAACACTGTTTTCATTTGGATCCGTATCGTTTTATTATATCGGGGTGAACCATATGGGTTCTTGGCGATAATAAAACTCGGCTAATATCTTCTATGCCTCTAAAAAATTTGGGACTTATGTCACATTGTTAACAAAAAATACTTGGGCTTTAAGTCCCTGGGCCTTATGTCTTTGCGCCAGTCATAACCCTTTAAAAATTACTTACAAAATTCTTAAAGTTGGAGAGTGTTGTGTTTTCGCATATTTTTATAGCAACTTTGTAGCTTAGAAGAATATTTAAAATAATAATAGCAGCAATTTTTGCTCGTATATGGTCAACTGTTTTACAATTATTAAAAAAAGTTACATACATTTCTTAATTTCTTACATTTGTAACTCTTTGTCTCGAACTATATTAATTTTCAAGTTTACCTTATTTTTTTTTCAATAATAATTGAGAGGAGGGAAATTCCAAAATTTATCCAAAAAAGAAGACAAAATGAAAGACCACTCTCATGGACCAGGTCAATATACAATTATACATGCACATATATGTAGCCATGAGGGCTTTCGGTTTGCCATTGCTGATGCTGATTGCAAAAGACCAAGATATAAGGCAAATTTTGATTTTTGTATCCAGTTAAGTAATTCACGTGAATCTATACAGACGCAAGTTAAATTTATTGATCGATTATGAATTTTATCGTGAGTTCAACGTGACTTATTTTTGACTAGAAAATACGGTTTTAAATTTGTTTTTTTTTTTTGTTCATAGAAATACGCTGTTGTTATCCTGATGGTGTTGGTGAGCTATGCATTAGCTGATGGAAAAATCTTACATCGTCAAGCAAGAGGGCTTTTCTTTAAAAAAGGAAAACTAGGAGGCTTTGCAGGTGGTGTTAAGGGTTTCGGTGGAAAATTCGGACATCATCACGAAGAACACCATAGTTATAGCAGTTATGGTGGTGGTGGTTTCGGTGGAGGTGGATTTGGCGGTGTCGGTGGAATCGGTGGAATTGGAGGATTTTTGGGAAGATGATTTTTCTTTTTTTAATTAAAATTTAGGTTAAGTGATGAACAAAAAAGTCATTCGGATTTGTGATAGTGATGCGTATATATGGTAGTTTTTAAAGGTTAATTTGTATAGTGCGCATAGACCTTATACCTTAACCAGTCTGTACCTATATTCATAGATATTAATCTTCATTTTTTTTAATTCAATTTTTATTGAATTGTTTCATTTATTTAAAATAAAATAAAAAAAGAAAATTGTAAATATCAAATTGTGAGTGTTTTTTTCCAACCAAGTTCATAATGTCATAAAAGAAAAATTTTAATTTAAGGAATTATCATAATATGGCTTCTTTTTTCCTTGTATGTTTAAATGCTTCAATTTTCGATAGACCCAAAAGCCATTAATTTTTTTGTGTTTTGAATTTTTGTTCGAAAAGTGTTCAAAATTTAAAACCCTTCTGGTCCTTAAAACTTCAATTATTTATCCTTAAAAAATTTTAAAAAAAGATTGACTTTAAAATAATTTGGACATTAAAATGGCAAAATTGAATTTTTTGTAAATTGAACGATAAATATCCGTAGTCGGATAAAGGAAGAAATATCAAGGCATCAATAATTAGAAAAGCTAAAATTTTTGCGTTGACATATTTTCGAAAAAAAATTATGCTTTCCTAGAAATTTAGAAAAAATGCGAGAAACTTGGTGAAAATTTCAAGTTACCAAACAGCCATCTTATTCATTGTAGTAGATCTTCTTAAGGGATTTTTGGTAAACTTCACTTTACTATTTTTGTTTTATTCATGGAAATTTTTAACCCATAGCTTAACTCTTATTCCCTGGTTTAGTAAACTCGTGGCATAAGCGTTTTTTTTTACTAATGTGGCTGTCAGAGTGTTATATTTTATAACAATTTCCAACTCACCTCCTTGATATGAATTGAAATGTTGATCTGTCAAACAAAAGCGTTTGAAAATGTGTTCTCATCTTTTTTTTTTTTTTAGCAGATCAACAATAATTTTTACAATGATCGTTCCTAAATGAAATGTTACACGGTGTATCATTTTTAACATCGACATTTTAACTTTTTTTTCTGACACATCAACAATAGTTAGTGTTTTATAGAAAAAGAACGCACCACCCGACTAAAAATTGTGTTCGTAAAAATGAAATTTGAGTTTTATTCGTATGTTTGTATATGTTAAGTCTGTTCCCAACATTTCTCGCACTAAAATTTGGTCAAATGTCAAATTTGAGGAGTGGGGATGAAATGCTCTCAAAGAGAAACAAAACTGAAAAAATGTCTGAAACGTTTTTCGCACTAGTTTGGTGTTGCCGTTGATCAGTGATAAATCTTAATCAAAATTTTCAAGAATCACATCCCAAGAAAATAAAATATTAACAGAGAATAAACGTACCAGCTTAAATCAAGTATATTAATATACCAACAAACATATCTTTAATTATACATTAAATTATAAAGCTTAAGCGTGTTTTTCTTCAAGTAGCACCATAATAATATTAGAAATACTCAATTGTCAGTTATAAATTTTCTTTCTAAGAAATAGTTTTACTTATTGACGTAAATTTTTTTGTAATTAGTTGATTAGTTAAAAAACTAATAAAATAATAAAAAAATATGCTCATCATTCAAAACTAAAATCAAAATAAAATTAACACTTGGGAAACCCTTGTTCGACATTGAAATTTGTACTCAACTGACAAATTCCGTCATCTGACATAAGTCAACCAGGCATTTGACAGCCAGCCCAGAAATAGTCAGAAGAAATTTATTTACAATAAGGGTATTCATATGCAACGTCGGAAAAGCATCGTAAACGTGTTAAACGTCCTAAAGTTTACGACGTCGTAAACGAACTGTCAAAATTTGTATGGGAAATCTTTTCAAACAAATCTTAAACTTTAAGACACAAATTTGTGTGTTAAACGAAGATGGTAAACATCGTAAACATGATAAACTCTTGTAAACTTAGATGAAGAAATAGAGGAACGGGCACATCGAGGAAAAATTAGTTTTTTTTTTCAAAAATAGTGTGAGTTACACAAACACAACTGCATTCACACATGCACTTATGTGTTGGTCACAACAATAAACAAACTTACCATAATTTTCGCCAAATAACTCAAGAATTAATAGATCATTGAAAGCAATTTTGTTCATATAATTGTATAAATTTTCTTTTTTGGCTTATTTTGGGCATTTTTAAAATGTGGATGATAAATTTTACGAATGTTAAAATTAAATTAAATATTTTAAGCTGTTTGATGTTTAACGAACAGCTGATTTGTTTACCATATCGTTTACAACATTTACGCAAAATGTTTTTTGGTGCGTTCATGAATCGTGTGTCGGAAACCTTACGATCTTACGACATCGTAAAGTTGAAGACGTTGCATGAATACCCTTAATAACTTTATTTGTTTACTTCCCATTTCTACCATTTTAAGCCCGAAAGACTGTCAAAGTTCATATAAAAAAAAAATCTGGTAGAATTTGGCAGTTTCGGGCAAGTACGCGAACAGACCTAACACAATTTATTGTGATTTCCCTATGAAGCCTAGTACGCTGCTGAAGCGAAACGAAAAATCCCATACAAAAATGACACAACGAAATCATAAACGGAAAATTTCGTTCTGCTTTTCGTTTTGCAGTACGCTGTTCGAAGAGCGAAATTTATAATTGTAGCAGATTATTTGGAGAAGTCTCCGCTCCTTTTTCGCACTGATTTAATTATACAGACTATTTATTGTGTGCGGAAATATGACATTTGAGTTTTATTTGTGTTTTTTTTTGTTTCTCATTTTCTTACATCATGGGTTTCTCTGATTTTGTGCGTTTATGTTTGATTTTGTTTTAAGAATTAGTGAAACTCTCCAAGGATATTTTCGGTTGTGTTTTCGCAAGCGTTTCGTTGTCTGTTTGGAGATCACAGAAAAATTTCGTTTCGCATCAGCAGCGTACTAGGCTTGAACTGCGTAATGCAGAACAGAAATGAGAACAAAATTGTTTGTTTATGATTTTGTTGAGTTAATTTTTGTATGGAAATTTTTGTTTCGCTTCAGCTGCGACAATGCTTAATTCTAATTAAATGTACCTATCTACAATCTACATTAATCATTATTTTAATTCGTGATTTAAAGTTTGAATAAATTTTTAGTTCGTGAATTAAAACCATTTTTTATTAATATAGAGGTGGTAATGTCTAAATCAATTAAAATAATAACTACTACATTTTATTGGGTTTACACCTTAAGAGTGTCCCATGTTGTGAACACCTTAATGGTGGCTTATTGTGAACTAAGCACTTCAAAACATAAAAAAAAATATTTTTAAAATAACTGAAATTTGGTAGCGTACCCTCTCTTTGTATTTTTAAGATTCATTCCTGTTACAACCACAATAGAAGTAAGACTAAAACTGTTTTAATAAACAAAAAGGTGTGTTTTTATTTATTCAATACATTTCAGTATGTATTCGCACAACTAAAACAAGACTTTGTCATATTTCTTTGGGTTATTCACGTACCTATGTCCTTTGTAATGATGACTGATTTCGTTAATCCGATGCTTCTTTATAGTTCAAACAAAATTGCTTTTAAAAATATTTAACAATTTTTTTGTTTTATAAACAAAAACTCTCAAATATAAAAATTAATTTGTTTATTTTTTTGTATTTTTGACATTTTTTACTTAAAGAAATTATCAAACAAATAACATGCATCTTAATTTTTGTTTTTAACCATCGGGATCATGTTCGTAGCGATCTATTCTTATAGATTTTATTTACCTTTGAATTATCTTAAAAAAATACAGTTTATCCGTATGAAGTAATACTCAATCACGGTCTTTAGTTTGTTTGGCCTTAAATCTAATAATCTAATAATATCACAAACTTGTAAGTTCCAACAACAACATTAACGAACAAAAATAACTGATTCATTAACCTTTCAGTCGCTAATGAATTTCTCAAAAAGTAAAACTTTAACAAAAAAAAAAAACAAAAAAATAAAAAAAAATAACAAATTAAATTTTCTCAGCCAAAATGTGTTAAATGGCTTCCATGGTTACCTCCGTACTCATGAACTTCACCAAAGTCACCATGAACTCCCTCATCTTGTACACTTAGCACATTATGTTCAAGTCCCTCATCACCGAAAATTTCGCTACCAAAATGATTTCCACCAATAATATATCCTCCATGAAAATTACTTCCATACAAATTGTTTCCATGAATTCTCGATGTGTGTATTGCTCCTCCATGAAATCCCGATTCACCAATACCATATCCATGAACACCGCCATATGTATGATGAACGTGGACACTAGGATAGTGTCCTCCATTGTGCAAACCTGCATCATGATATCCATCGAAGTCATTAACCTCAAAATAATGTTCATTGTGATGATCCTCTTTCCGGTGTTTGTGATGATGTTTTTTCAAGAAATCAAATGTACGTCGTTCAGCTTTGACTTCCATCTCAGCCAATATCCATGAGATTGCAATCAGGAGAAATGTGAATAGGTTCTGCGAGAATTAAAAAATAGATTCCAATTAAGTTAGAATGCTCAAATTATTAACTTTTTTTTTTTACCAAAAAATTCATGTTGTATTTATTTAAATAAACTAATTTATGTGACTCGATTGAGTCGATACTTGTGATTGATTTAAATGTAACCCTTTTTATCTATTTATGTTGAAGAAAAAGTTCATTTAAAAATTGATATTTGCAACAATTATTCATCCATTTAATTATTGTCACATCTTTCATTATTTCAAGAAATGTATGTACTTAATTAAATCTTAGGTATTGCAGTAAAAAAAAAACAACACAAAACAAGAGTTCAACAACATTTTGTTTGGCCATGCTTGATGGTTGACTGCATCTGGACAAAAGGTGGGAAGTCATTTAGTTCTTCAAATATTTTGCTTGCATAGATTTCCTAAAAAAAAATACATATATCTCAAATACCAACTTAATTATAACGACTTGACTTGATTTGACGTAAAAATAGAGGAAAAGTCTTTTGATGTTCATTTTAATTTTGTGTGTTTTGATGCTTCAACACGGGAAATATTTATTTAGTTTTATTGTTTTATGAAATGACGCACAACCTTGAGGTTTGTTAATAATATTAACAAATACAAAAATAATCACGCAACAGTTGGGAGGAGTATATAATTATTGTTGCATGTTATCGACTTTATGGTTTGGTTAATGTTGCTTGATAATATTTAATGTATATAAATGTGAAATAAAAAAAAAACTGTATATTTCTTGCTAAAAAGGAAAGATTTGCTCATCTAAGAAATAGAACTGAAAATTTGAATTTAATTTTTTTTTTCAACAAAATTTTCCAAAACTAAGGCCGTGTCCGAACTGCGTTAAAATTTTCTACTACTGGTTAAATTTTGACGTTTGGTTAAAATGGGATAATATTTTTTGTTTTTGCTGTCCGAACTGGATTAAAATAGAATGGGTTAATTGGGATTTTTAGTTAAAATTCCATTAAAGAAATTTCCCTAGCCACAAATGCGTTTTATTATATCCCAGAAAATAAATATTTTATACAAAATCCAGCTTGAAATGTATCAAAATAAAAATTCGACGCGAATAAAGTACAAATTTTTTAATTTGATTTACTTTTAAAGGTTTTGCATCGATTATATCCCCAAACTTTACGGAAAAAATCCTATTGTGTATTGCTTGATTATGCAGTCTGCGAACACTAGCAAACAGCTGTCAACAAACTTAAAAAAAAAAAAACAAAATAAAACAAAACAGCCAATTGGCATTAATTTTGCAAGATGAATAAAAATTTGAGGAAGTATTTTATATTAATTCTTTTATACGTTTTAAAATATCAGCGTATTATTACGAGGACTGCAATAACACAGCAACGACTACACGAGGTATGTGTACATGCGCTTGGTTTACTTGTTTGCCGGTCCATTGTTGCACTTTTAAAAATAATTTCAAATTCAATTTTCTCTCCTTCTTTAGAAACGTCAAAATTTAACCACTAGTGTCAAATTTTAACCTGCTCTGGAGCTGGGTAATTTTTAACCCATTTTATTCACCACTCTAGTGTCAAAATTTAACCAAACGTCAAGTTTTAACCCACATTTTAACGCAATTCGGATACGGCCTAAGTTAGTTTCCTATGGTTTTTGACAGCAAATTCGGAAAAAAAATTTCGATGGAACAATCGTTTATCGAGAAAATAGAACGAATGAAAAGATTTGAACGAAAGTGTGTTTGACGTTTAGGCTGCCAGCAATGACGGTGCGCATTGTCTTTCGATAAAGAAACGTGAAAACAATCGTGACTCTTGTGTTCTATTGAGAAGAAAAATGTCACAGGCCTATAAAGGTGAGCATTTTGAGGCGTATCTCGTCGGATCGTTTGGACACCCAGGCGGATATCTCAAAGAAATCGAACGCACATAAGTATAAATCGAAAGTAAAATATTAAATTTGAAACTGAAAGTGAATGTATTCTTCTTCTATGGAATCCGCAATACTGGATCCGCTGTGATTCGCAATGCAATGCTCTCCTTTCTCTTTATAGTCGGGGGAAGAAACTGACTTTTTTGCTTTAACCCATAATTTCGGTGTATACAATACATTTTGAAGGTTTCTATATGAAAAAAGCATGCTGAATCCGAAAATGCCAGGTATACTTCTTAGATCCTTGAACGTTTTGAGATATGACGTCATCAATAAAAGACATATGGAAAAAGGCTGCAGCTGGTGTGCATTACGGAAAAATTGTGATTAACATTAATTTGGCACTAGATATGCAGATTTTATGATTCCCCAAATGCAAAAATATAGTTTTTAAATTTTTTGGGGGAGGGGTTCACGAGAAGGAAAGAAGGGGGGTACGAATTAATGAAAAACTCAGTCTTTGGAACTAAGTCGAGGTCGGGGTATCGTTTCCATGTATTTTTTATTGCTGAATTAAATGGCATCACTCAACATGATGTGTATCACGAAAAATTGTGTTTTACATTATAATTTGACACCAGAAGTGTAGATTTTAAGAGTCTCCAAATACAAAACTAGTTTTTCGATTTTTTGGGCAAGGGGTGAACGTAAAGGAATAGGGGTGGAGAGCGCATGAATTATATCACTTTTTTATTATGTTTTCAGTATTAGCATTAGAGTTTTGTATTGCGTGCAAATGGTTCTACGCGTGAGATTTGAACCCTCTCTCTCATCAGAACTTAGAACAGCGGTTTCCTAACTTTCCCTGAAATTGACTGATGCGGTTTATATGGTAGATGAGCTCCTTACTATTTCCAAGTTGCTGCTATCAATAGTTACTTTTTGTCCGGTGGACAAATGTTTGTTTGTTGAAAGTGTCTTCCTTGTTAATGCTTGCCCTGACCCTATCTGCTACAGAACGAAATTGAAGAAATGACATGATATCACATCACTTTGCATGTTTGGAAGCAGATTGGGTAAAGTATTGATCAGAAGATATAAAGAGTCCAGTCGTTGGGTATGCTTTCTTCTACCGATATACTTCGCTGATAATTTTATGCATGTACATTCACTGGTAAGCCATCAAAACCGGCGGTTTTTTTTATCTAAGTTTAACTCATCTACACTGCGTGGTGAAACTGGGTCTTCATTGGTCATTCTCACCCTATTACTTGCTCTTTTCGAAGCCTATAGTAGCTTACATTAGCTGGAAATAGTATTCTAAGTAAGTTTCACTGCCTTTATAAACCTGCGTTCCAGTCTTAAGACAAGCGGCCAAACGCTTATTTTTATGTGTTAAAACTTCCATTCCAGATATTGTTTCGGTTGCGAACTAGGAGGCAGCATACTACCTCTCGCAAGATCTTCTTCTTACTTCTCCTAGCTCAATATGCTAGCCTCGCTGTCCTTATTTTGTCCTGCAGCATTTTTGCATGCGCATCTTTTGTCACCTTTATAAGCTATCATCATCATACCACATGGGTCCTTCCTCTATGGTGAATGGTATAGCGTGCGGTGGTTTCGACTACCTCTTATGTCGTGATACTGGAAGCAGTTATTGCTGTCGTCTGTAAGTGCATAGAAGGCAAGTTCTTAATCATCAGGTGCTCCTGCAGACTCTGCATAATCCAGGTATGACAAAGCACCTTATTTCGAAATATTTCTACATTTTTTTCGTTAAACAGACGAGCTCTTATTTTCGACGAACTAAGATTATAGCCAACGTTGACCATCGAAATGTATGCACTTCTTTTGTTGGATATTTTGCCTTGAGTCTATTTATAGTTCATGATCGATTAATTTGAATAATTTTTAATATTTTTAAAGGTTTTGTATTTGATAATTACCTCAAATTTAAACATTTTTAGAACAAATCAAATCAAAAGAGTCCTTATGAAGATGTTGTTGGAAATTTATAACTTTTCAATAAAGTCTTTTAAAATTGTATGGTAGGTTAATCTTTTTCACATCTAAGCTACTTTCGCACCTTATACGCGACTTTATTCTATCAAAGCAGTTGACTTTTTTTTGCTGAAAGATAAAAATAATTGACTTGCCATAGAATTCATTTGATTCAGCAGCATTTAAAAATATATAATAATTTGACCTAGTTGATATTTTCATTCATCCGCACCCCCTCTGATTTCGTACTCTTTCACCTCTCCCCCAAAAAATTGAAAATCTATTTTTGAATTCGGAGACTCATAAGATCATTTCTAGTAAGAATTGATTCTTAATTTCAAATTCAAATTTTCGCTAATGCATACCCGTTGCAGGCTTTTGTCAGAAGTCTTTAAATGAAGACGTCTTATAAAAAATCTCGTAAAAAGTGGTTCCATCAAAAATTGAGTGGTGCCAATTGATTCAGCATTAAAAAAATATATGAAAACAATACCCCAACTCGACCTAGTTCCAAAGGCTGAGTTTTTCTTTAATTCGTACCCCCTCTTCTTTCCTACTCGGGAACCCCTCCCCCAAAAAATCGAAAGAAATATTTTTGCATTTGGGGAATCATAAAATCTGCATATCGTGTGCCAAATTAACTTTAATCACAATTTTTCCATAATGCACACCAGCTGCAGCCTTTTTCCATATGTCCTTTATTGATGACATCATATCTCAGAACGCTCAAGGATCTAAGAAGTATACCCGGCATTTTCGGATTCAGTACGCTTTTTTCATATAGAAACCATCAAATTTTGGGTTCAGGTCAGTTTTCCCTGGACTTATAAACAGGCACTAAGATCTGACAATCGCCTGTACTTAGCATATAAGAGCTTGATCGGGGCAGGTTCGATTAGCTCGGAAAAAAAATTACCGAACCCGTATCGAGCAAAAAGCTGAGCGCGGCTAACTTCATATAATTTAGGCTAGGAGAGCACTTCGATTTTGAACACGCGAGTTTTGCAAAAACTGTAACACATGCGAGTTCCAATGTGAATGACCACAAATGATACCAAGAAATCGCGGCGCTTAAAGGTAGAACTAGAATAGGCGGTAGCTGTCGGAAGCTAGTGTCAAAACCGAACGAAAAGTTGTTTTCCAAAACGTCAAATTCATAAGTCACTCATAATGCACTTGAGTGGTTGGAAGTGATTTTTTTGAAGCTAGCTGTCAGTCCACTTACGAAAGAGCGGTCGGTGGGCGTTCTCACGTCCGAAGGCAAAAGTTAACGGAAACTAAAAGAAAAGTTCCAGGTGTACCTTTAAGCCGAGTATATACATAGTTCTTTTGAACAAAAAAAAAACATAAGTGGTAAGAATTTTTTTTTTCGGAAGAAAAAAAAATCTGAGTTGAAATTAAAAATTTGTATTCGTTGTCCTCTTTTTTTCCACAAAACAATGGCGCTGACATTGTTTTGCGCGAAAAAATATTCGTGGTGAGTATAAAGTTTTTTCTCAAGGTTGTTTCACATCTCGATAAAAAAATTAAACTCAAAATCTCTCCCATAAGAAATGCATGTAGTTTTTTTTTGTCGAGGAACTGTATACTCGGCTTTAAGGACTAAAATAAGTTTCGTTTTTCTAGCGCCGTGACTGTCAAAAGTTAAAATAAATCAGTTACAATTATACGTTTGTGCACATACTTGCATACTTTCAACAACCAAATTCTAGTCGTCACAACAAAAGGCAATATCAATGATAAAAATGGGGAGAAAGTGTCATATCGTAGACCGTTCATTCCTCTTACTTTATAACTTTCTCACCTGAAAACTGAAAGTTCCTGGAAACTCAGTTACCTTGTGTTAAAGGGGACCTAAGGTTAAAAATCAGGTAATCAGAAATAGGTCTAAAAATCGGGAGAACAACGATAAATTAGTATTTCTGGCAACACTTTGTGTAGTTCCAGAGGAAGCGATGCAATCTTATGAACCATGCAACTCTTGATACGAAAGATAACGTTTAATTTAAAATTCCAAACTGCATTTGCAAGACTGGCTGACAAAACACTTTTATCTTTTTCTTTTATAGAATTTAATCTCGACTAACTATTGTTGGAATAACCTTATTGAATTATCACATTTCAAGCCTGCTAATTATTATTGTCATCAGTATAATCACCAGCGCGTAGTGTAAACAAAACTTTTATTATTATTATTTTTTTTAAGTTGACCCTCGATAAAACCCCAAAAAGTACCAACTCTATAGTGAGTACACAGTTCACACGGATTGGCACTGAATGACGATGACGACCGATTGCCGTCATCACTGCCATCGTTAATCTCCACTATATACAGAGCACATAGGCATGCTGCAGAAGCAGCTCTTAAAGCCTCAGGTACCTTTGTATGTAGTTAAATCAAGTGTAGCAGGTGTAATACAATACAAGTTCTTGAGAGCAAAAATAAAATCTCAAAATAATTCTCTTGACTGTTTCCGCAGATGATGTTTACTTAAAGACGTATATAAAGCATTGCCACGGAAGTCTTATTAACTTAGTGTTGCTCAAGACGTGATTGAAGAACTTTAAGATCTAGAATATATTATTTTAGTTAAAGAAAGATGCGTGCCTTCGTAAGTCGCAATCAAATAATATTTTTAAACGACAGTGGAGATTCATTAAATTTTCTTGCAGATTTTATTAGTTGCGCTATGCGTGGTCTCTGCTGTTATGGCGTCAGATGATAAACCACAGGCCAGGACCTTTGGCTTACTTGAAGGGGCCTTGGGATCTACACTTGGATTTGGAAGTTCGCTGGGTGGAGGATACGGTGGTGGATATGGTGGTGGATACGGTGGAGGATATGGAGGAGGTTATGGAGGAGGTTATGGCGGAGGATATGGTGGAGGCTATGGTGGTGGATATGGCGGTGATTATGGTGGTGGATATGGCGGTGGATATGGTGGTGGATATGGCGGTGGATATGGTGGTGGCGGTAATGGCTTCGGAGGACCGGGCTATGTCGGTGGTCACTATAGACCACGACCACCTTTCAATGGAGGCGGAGGCTTTGGAAGTGGTTTTGGTGGAGGCTACAATGGACATGTAAGCGGGCATTATGGAGCTTCATATGGATCTTCATATGGAGGTGGTTATGGTGGGGGCTATGGAGGCCAAGGAGGATTCTTTGGTTGAAAAATAAGTTGTGATAATGTACAAATGTGTAACTTTGTATTGTAAATATGTAATATGTATTAAAATAATGTAAAATAATAAATAAAAATAAGTTGTATTCACTTAAAGATGAACTATACGAGTTGTCAACTCAGTAGATAACAAAATTGATGATTGACACTACATAATTTCAGTTTAACGACTACATCTTCAGCTGTCATCGACATTATTTGTCTAAAGAAGTAACACAAGTTATTGTTTCAAAAATGAGTACAAATTACAAAATGTTAAACATTAGCATAAATGTACATTTCAAAGTGTTGAGGAGATGATATGAAGAAATAAAAATGAAAAAAGGAGAGTTTGGATGAGAGAATGGCTGAAGAATTCAAAAAAAAAAAGGTGCCTCAGGTTTGCCGTGAGGTTGAACTACACCCTCTTGAAAATCGGGCGTCGAGTAAAAAAGAGTTTGTATTGTTATAGTAAATTCAATGAGTTGAATGACTTGTAATTCAACTTGAACAAATTTAAAAACTTTTGATTTTCTTCAATTTAATCGTCAATTGTCAAATTGATCAAATGACAAGGCCAAACACACGTGTTGATTTGAAAGCAATGTAAAACATGGGCTTTAAAAGGGGTAAACATATGCAATTAACTTATGTTTAAAATCTTCAAATTGAGTATCTTTAATATCTACAATTTACATTATATTATGTTATACATATGTACATCAATTTGCAGCCAGCTGTCAGTATATTTTCGTGAGGTGCGTTTGAGGACCACCCTTCACTTTCGAAAACAAAAGTTAACGGAAACTGGACGGAAGGAAGAAAATCGCAATTATGGTTGATTCCTATGAATTATGTATTTGTATTTGTATATTTCTAAATTACGTCTGGCCGCACTTATAGGTAAGTCAATAAAGCCATAAAAACCAGTCCAATTAGGAAATAATCGCCGCGCCGGAAAGTTGGATTTTGGTATATAGTCTCCTCATTGCTTTCTTTAGAAACCGTCAAAAGTCCCCAACAATACGACCGCACTAACAATTTTAGGGAGGGTTGAAGCTCCCCCAAAATGGTTTATCAGGAACAATAATTCTAAAACTGTAAGTTGTACAGAAAAAAAGTTAGAAACTAATTTGTAGCTTAGAAAATTTACTACAAAAAACATTAGCATACTTTTTTTCATAAAAACAACCGTTTTCGAAATAAATTAATCGGAAGAGTTAAGGGTTTTAATTTTTTATATACTTGGGAGGCTTAGTTAAAAAATTTGCATGCATTTTGTGATAAAAGCATCAATTTTTTGTATTGTTGTTGGAACATTATAATATATGAACATAATTTTAAGATATTGGCCCACTCTATTTGTCAAAAAAAAAAAATAAAATAAAAAAAAAATATTGAAAATAAAAAATTTATATAAAAAGACAACGGCAACACTTACAATATCATGTTATAGCTGTTTTTAAAGCTAGTGATTTATTCTTTAATTATTTTTTCAAATGAAGTTATTTTAGTGTTCAGTTTTTGAATAAATGATTTTTAAACTCAATAATTTGAAAATAAAATTCGAAATATCGATGGGGACTTGCGACAGTTTCTTAAGAACGGCATAAGGAGACTTTATACCAAAATCCTGCTTTCCGGCAAGTTTTTCAGATTTTAATGCTATATTACTGGCTAAACACACCGAATCAAAATCCAGATTTCGAGGAAAAAGCACAAAATCTCATCAAAATCATACAAGATTTCGCATACATTTTCAGATTTCGTAATCTAGTAGATTACTGCGAAATCTCCTCAAAATCTTCTTGGAACGGTCTGAATGTGAAACAAACATACTTAATTACTCAATTTTCTCTTCAGTGTAACAGTTCAGTCATAAAAAAAGAGATGATGAAAAGAGAGTTTATTACATTTATGGAATGTAGTGTATAGAGGGATTTCATTCCGTTTTGCGCATATTTTCAACAGAAAGCGAGAGAAAAAAGGAAATGTGTGTTTTGATTCGGTGTGTAAAGGCTATAAGACGCACGAAAACTTACAAAGGCAGCCTTTGAACAAATT
Source organism: Epistrophe grossulariae (assembly GCA_929447395.1). Lineage (NCBI taxonomy): Eukaryota > Metazoa > Arthropoda > Insecta > Diptera > Syrphidae > Epistrophe > Epistrophe grossulariae. The sequence goes on along the minus strand of OV839567.1, from coordinate 43,939,375 downwards.
CAACAAAAAATTCATAGCGAATCAATCAACATTAAAAAAATATTATATGAGTGCCGAAACTCACAGTTAATATGTGTTAACATCAATTACAACATAAAGTGTGACACGGTACGTGTTACACGTAAGGCCCACGCTTTTAGTTCACCCCACCGCCGGCATAGATGTTTACACACCAAAAATTCATCTTGCTGTGGTGAGTTTTGTATAAGAATTGTCTAAAAATACCGAAAGTGTTATTGAATCACAACAAACCTCACAATGAAGCAACTTTTGTGACTTGTGAGCCCTCACAACGCCACAATAGACCTGTTAACTTCATTACTCCTTAAATCACCTACTTGGCTGAGTTTGTTAATTAACATGAATAAACCTCTATTTTTTCAATATTGATAAGATTTCGCACTTAACTAAACGCACCTAATTAAAAATATAATTCATGTATATACGAACACATGACTGCTGTCTAGTGCTTACAGTTGTACACAATATACACATATTAAAGGTAATATATTGCGCAGGTTGTCAAAGTTGGCAGTGTCAAAAAATTAAAAATGACTGCTCCAGTGCCCACAGGAACTCAGCACGCATCATTAGAAACAACAACAAAATATTGAGAATAGACAAGTAAAGAGGCACTGGACCCACCATTTTACCAACATAATACCTCAATTTTGACAGATACGCAGAACTGAACAAAAATGAAAGCCCTAATGATATTGGCGCAAAATTTTAAACGATTTAGTAAAATGTTAAAGCCATTTTAGTAATTTACTAAGTTAAAAAAGAAGATTTTGGAAATTTTAAACGGTTTTAGCAATTTACTAACTCTTAACATTTTACTAAAGTTAAAATCAGAAAATGGCTACTTTAAATTTTAGTAATTTGCTAAATCCATATGAAATCTGTCATTGTCCTCGAAAATAATTTCTTGGCAATTTTATTTGAAAGATTTAAATTGTATTTTTTTTTCGTGTGCTAATTCTTTTCAAAGTAAATAAAAAAAAAATGTTTTCGGAAGATGAAGATTTCGATATGTTCGAAGACTCAGCTTTGTGCAGAAAAGTGCGATGTAGAATTTTACTCCAGGTATAGATTCTAATCTTTAATAAGTTGTACAATTGAATCTGCAACAAAAACTCAATTTTCACGTAAGGATGGGAAAAGCACATAAACTGCTAAAGCCCTGACTGCGGCTGCTCGTACTGTGTTTTCTTCATTGCAACCTTTAATTAGGAACAGCAACAACACTTTATTGAAACTTTTCTTTTACAATAAAATAACAAACTAGTTGTATTGTTGTCACAAATAAAAACAAAAAAAAAATAACAAAACAAATTGTAGGTTGTCACTTTAACTTTTGACATTGCAAATTATTAGGTCCGTTCCTTAGGTTTAGGTTTGTTTGCTTTGTTTTTCTTTCCGAACTGTCATTGTTTGGAAGTGTTCAGCTGCACCGTTTTTAATAAAAGAGAATTAGTATTTTACTAGTTAGTAAAGCGAAAAAAAAGGTTTAAAATTTTGGAACAGCTAGTAAATTACTAAATGTTTTAGCAAATTGCTAACTAGTAATATGCTAAGCCCTTAACAATAGGTTGTTTAAAATTTTGCGCCATTACCTTTAATATGTGTACTGTGACAGTTGTAGATATAATGATAAGCGGTCATAGGCAATGATGCCATATTAAAACAAAAGAAATACCATAGACAAAAAATCACTACATTTTAAAAAAATGCATAAAATAATATAAAATATTTTTTCATTTTATTTTTTTTTTAGTTTTACATGTGAACATAAATAATAATAATTTTAAAACGATCGTCGAAAAATGACAAAACAAAATCATAAACGGAAAATTTCGTTCTGCTTTCCGTTTTGCACTACGCTGTTCGAAGATCGAAATTTATAATTGTAGCAGATTATTTGGAGAAGTCTCCGCTCCTTTTTCGCACTGAATTTAGTTATACAGACTATTTATTGTGTGCGGAAAAATGGCATTTGAGTTTTATTTGTGTCTTTTTTTGTTTATCATTTTCTTACATCATGGGTTTCTCTGATTTTTTGAGTTTGTTTTATTTTGTTTTTGGAATTAGTGAAACTCTCCAAGGATATTTTCCGTTGCGTTTCCGCAAGCATTTCGTTGTCTGTTTGGAGATCACAGAAAAATTTCGTTTCGCATCAGCAGCGTACTAGGCTTAAACGATTATAGTAAACGAAACGACATCGTCAAAAGTTTGCTTCTATAGTAAAATTACAATCGTATCGTTCAGTCGAATAGTTCATCGTTTAATTGTCAACAGTTTGAGAACAACTTCAATTTCGAAAAAAATTATTTTTGCTATCAACAAACTGTCATATTTTAAAATTTGAAACTTTGTTAAATACATAATATAGGTATGGTATCTCATATCTAACCAATTTGATTAAATTAATTTCTCAAATATTAATTGGGATTTTCTAAACTGTGATCACCACCAAATGATATACAAAATCGCTGTTCAGTTTGATGTATTTACAAATATTGTGCAATGCCGAGCATATTTACTATCATCGTGTTTAATCTCGGTGTTTTGTAGCAGTTCAATGTACTAATTGAATTGTTACAAAATTTGGGCAAAATTTTGCATTTCGGATAGGACAAGATTGTATATGATTACATTTTGAATTTGAAAAACCGTTTCCGTTTTTTTTTTTTAGATATGGCAAACATTTCTTTAACACCCCTACCGCCAAATATGGGGGGTTTCAACACTGAAAACGGTTTTTCAGACTCACACAGATCCCACTATAACACATCTAACAAACAAATTTCCTACCCAAAATGCAAGGCCAAATGTAACATTTTTAATGGATTTTAATGCTTCACTTTCACATTGCAAAATTTTGTTCATTTTCTCGGGGCCTTTGCCATGTATGCATTCTATTAGTTGAAAAAATAGTTGTAGAATTGTATGCATCGAAAAATGACAAAATGTTCATACTTAAATTAAATAGAATAAACAAGATGATTGTAAAATAAAAATCGTTTAATCGCAATTGTTCAAACGATTGTATTTGACATTTCAACTAGTTATACGAAGCTTTTATCGCCTGGACGACGTCGTCTATACGATTAATAATTTTGTTTGTTACATGAAGCAAAACAATCGTCAAAACGACATCGTCTTACGCGATGAGAGCCCAGATTATTATTCTTAATATTTCATTTATAAGCAGTTTTTTTTTTTAATACAACCACTTTTTGTGTTTTTAGGGGACGCAGGGAATTTGTCTTCCCTTCTGACTGGGCTGTTATATTTAAGGCATGCATTCAACTGCGGGATCTAAGCACCTCATATATGGGATATTCACAAAAAAAGTATGCCATCTAAAACGTCACTTATTGGTCATAAAAGGTCAGCTATTTTCAGAAATTGGTCAGACTTGGAAAACTTATAAACCAAGCTTGAACTTTTTCAAGGTCATTAGCCGTTTTTGGCACTCCATTTATGAGATATTCGCAAAAAAAATATATACCATTTGAAAGTCAACTCAATCCTTATAAAAGTCAGCTATATTCAGAAATTGGTCAGGCTTAAATTTTTTTATGAGTTTTTAAAATTAATTTTTTTTTCAAGATCGTAGAGTTTTTAGCACCTCATTTGTGGAATTTTCTGAAAGATAACTCAATCCTCATAAAAGGTCAGCTAGTTTCAGTATTTTAGTTTTTGAAAAAATTACGGAAGAACCTTTTTTCTTAGAAATTTGAAATGTTGAAAGGTGATAAGCATATACCTGAAATTCTTGAATTCTTGAGAACCGTCTTATCCTATAATGATTCATGCATTTCCTTATTTAATCGATACTTTTATGAACAATGCTAAAGAGACATATATAGGTAGGTATAATTTAATTGGATTCCTCCCTTAAAACGATTCCACCTAAATTCCCCTAGGAATGCTTATCAATTTACCCTTGAGCCCAGTATAGGACATACTTTCAAGTACCGATATTCTTTAGTTGAACCGCACTACACGATTGTTGAATATTCAGAAGAGCGTATAATTTTTTACAATTTGAGGCACTTTGATTACTAAATTTTGCAGTTAGTCCAAATGTTTAAAACGAGCTTATGGTGAACCAATTATATTGAACATTAAAAAAATATAAAAAAAAAATAATTGACGCTGTTTTTTATGCCATCAGAAATTAGTTGCTATATTAACACCAGAAAACCAATCTAAGAAAAGAAACAATAACCAAATGAACATCAACTTATAAACATCTTGGCAAGTCTTGATTATTAATTAAATATGTTGAAACTTATGTCTCCACGATGATTCAGAAGTTGTTTTTTTTTTTTTGTTCAGTAATTTGGTACCTAAAAGTCAAAATTATTCAAGGTTTTCAAGGTTATACCCCAATTTTTATTCACACTCTTTTTGTTCACAGATTGCTTTCGCTTTTACTTATAAGAGTATAAATAAGTTTAACAAATAAACATTCGTCGTCGCAGTCGTAGTGGTCAGTGTCCAGTGGTAGATACACAAATGATGATGATTCACTTTTATATTAAAAAAAAAAACATTTGGGCTTTTTATGGTGGGCAATGGAAACTGAACAATGCGTCAAAGCCTATACAACTTGTGTCTTGTGTTATTGTGAATTAATGATCTCTTACGTAACATCTTTAGTGCAAGAACAAGCCCTTTATTTTGATGAAAAACTGGTTTTTATTTTCATGGTCGATGGCTGATGCATATAGACTAAAATACATGGACAGCTACTTGCGATATCACAAGTTTACACCAAAATGCGTTACCTATTTCAAGGATTTCAAGAAAAGTGAAAAAAGTTGAATCATTGCAAACAAACTGGATTTAAAATTACAAGTGGGTATTGGTGTTTAAACTCCTTCGTTTCCAAGAAATAAATGACCAAAATATGACCATGGTTCGGGCAAGCTACAATTTTAATTTTAAACGTCATTGGGGGAATTCCCATATAGAAAAGTTGAAGAATACAAAAATAAAAGTAATATGACTGGGTAAAACGTATTTGCTCAAATATCTCACGTGGGCAATTTCTTGTGAACATTTGGTGTCAGAGGTTTGACTCTCTTTAGTTTGTATCCTCGCAGTGAAAAATGCCGGGAAAATATTTGAAAAGCTACTTCTTAAATCTACAAGTTGAATACATTTTCGTGCGAAGTTCTGGAAATATCAAAAACCTATACACGATTTCAATAACTTTATATTCAATTTTATATTAATATGACAGTATTTTTGGCAATATTCAATATTTGATTCAAGAAGATATCTTGTCAATTCAACATACAATTTCTGGAATTAAGAAAATGAGAAAATTCCTACGTTTGACACCGTAATTTTTAAAAAGTTTGTATTATTTTAACATTTAACTACATAGATGTTACAATTAACATGTGATTTTTTTATAATCGATGAACTTATCAATTATTGATCTTGGGCCCTACCAATTATAAATCGCTAAATATACGTTTAGCTAAATGCCAGGTTTAACTTGAAGGACCAGTTAATTTGCACTATTAAGCCTAGTACGCTGCTGATGCGAAACGAAAAATCCCATACAAAAACGACACAACGAAATCATAAACGAAAAATTTCGTTCTGCATTTCGTTTTGCAGTACGCTGTTCGAAGAGCGAAATTTATAATTGTAGCAGATTATTTGGAGAAGTCTCCGCTCCTTTTTCGCACTGAATTAATTATAAATACTATTTATTGTGTGCGGAAAAATGACATTTGTGTTTTTTTTTGTTTATCATTTTCTTACATCATGGGTTTAGGATATTTTCCGTTGTGTTTTCGCAAGCGTTTCGTTGTCTGTTTGGAGATCACAGAAAAATTTCGTTTCGCATCAGCAGCGTACTAGGCTTTACCAAAAATCAAATCGAACACGTCTTTTACTACTGCCGCTCTATTACTTAATCCACTACATTCTTTGTAAAATAGACAGCAGAGAATTGCTGAAATATCAATTGAGTTGTTTTGTTTTGAACAGTTTAAATTAAAGTACAAAAATAGAAAAAAATTGACAAGCAAAATGAACATGGAGGAAGATGTATTTCTTGACCTGGAAATTCGCTCGCCGACAAAAAAAAAAATATTGAAAAGAGTTTGCGACTTTTTCTTTTAAATGTTGGTTTCGGTGGAGGTGCACGGAAAAAATTATTAGATCAGATCAAGAAAAATAAGCTACAAATCACGAAAAATGAATCCACTTTTGTACCTTGGCTTCGAAATTAGTAAATTACGACTTTTTGTTTGCAATTTCATAAAATGAGCGAATTGAAGATATTGACCCTCAAAAATCATGCTAATGGTGGTACTGGCGTTTATAGAAGTCTATTTTCTCTGTAATATAAGAAACGTTTTTGTAATAAAAAAAAAGTAAAATTACTTAATATCTTCATATTTTTCATTCGAAAAAAGTGCATCACAATTTAATTCTATGTACATTGTCCTCCTTCAAAAATCCATTGCTGATTAATTTGAAATTCGATTTCATAAGGTTCTTTTGAAGATCTATTGAATTAACATATATTTTTTCTTGCCGAAGTTCCCGTATTTGTTTTTCCGTGAAATCATAGTCGGTGGGTTTGAGAGTCCCAAATTTAAATTTAAAATTTCGCTTTTAATGATTTTCCATCATTCAGTTTATTGTCAATGATTTATAATCAGGGTCGGCCTCAGCCAAACTTGGAACCTGTGCAAGATTTGTAAAAAGCGCCACTTTTATATTTGCACACATACATACATACATACATACACATGGCAAATGGTAGTACATATTTGTTTGCGCAAGATCAGATTACATTTTTTTTATCGCCAAAAAAAAAAATGGATATCGCCCAAATTTATATTTTTCCAAATCTTGTAAATATCGCCCAAATATTTTCAACGTAAACTGTTTTTGAAAAATGTGGGCGTTATTTCTTCAATTTTGGGCGATATTTCCAAACTTTTTTTTTTTAATTTGGGCGTTCTTTCCTAAATTTATAAAATAAAATTTCAATGATAAAATAACCTTCAAAAAATCGCGGCGCATAAACAGTGAGGTTTTACTGGATTTTTTTTGGACGATATTTCAAATTCTGGGCGTTATTTCCCATTTGACTTTTAAAATTTTTATTTTGGGAGTTCTTTCCTTCAAAAAAAAAACCAACAATTGTTCAGAATTTTTTTGGGCGATATTTCCAAATCGATTTGGGCGTTATTGCCTAATCCGATTACATTTTCTTGCTCCTGGTAATGCGCCCCCTGTGCATTTGCACATATGGTTGGTCCGACCCTGTTCATAATGTGCAGTTTTCCCAATTCCACCAACAACTCCTTCATGGTCGGTGTCCAGTTCGAGGAACGATTTCTTTTTGATGTTGACGCCATATCCAAATACTTTTTCTAGGGTTGAAATTTATGAATAATCGGATATTTTTATTTGTTGTTGTTGGCGAAGTTGTCAGCGACAATACAAACGTTTAATTTTTGAAGTTTAATAAAAAAAAAAACATATAAAATGGAATTTCCCCGAATTTTTTCTATTAATTTTTCAGTTTTTAAAATTTTCTTTTTTAGACTGTCATTTTTCTTCAGGCGATATAGCGATCAAATGGTGCTTGATGCGTTCAAGAAAAGTCGCGTAACTGAACGCAGCAGTGGAATGTGAACGCAATCCACATATCGCGTCGATGTGTGCCCCTCCATTGATTTACGTGTGCGGCATCCACATTGTTATCGCGATCGCCACCGCCATCGCGTCAGTTTGCGCGAAGCTTAATACGAAATGTCAATTACTACTTAAATTTGACAATCGTAGTAAGGATCAGGTTAAAGATGAGTTTATTGTCTTTAAAATTTAAGTTGACGTTTGACTATTAAATCGATTATATTAGTAAGATTTTTTAATTAGAGATCACTTAATTATTTAAGTGAACTTCAAATATGATAATTGGTAAGACCCAGTTTAACTAGCACTTTCTTTATTTATTTAAACATAAGTAACCCGATCATACTATTGGAATATAACATTAACATGATTGCAGTGCTGATTTTACACTGCATTTCGATTATCAGAAACCATACAGAACAGGATCGCTTGAATTTGTTTTAGTGTTTTCCAAAACAAATAATTTAAAATTTTTAGATGCAATATTGTTTGAACCATTAAGATGTAACAGATTGCAAAATTATGAAAAAATCGGTCAAGAAATAAAAAAGGAGATAGCTAACTAAAAAATTAAGAAATTTTCTTAAATATCCTCAAATTCCTATTTAATCCATTGAAATGTTACAAAATTTTGCCCGAACCTTGCATTTAGTATAGGACGTTTTTTTTTTTAATGTGTAGAGTGCATCAGTGTGAGTATATGAAATCGTTTTCGGGTCTGGAACCCCCCATTTGGCTACTATCTTGAAAAAGGAGTAAAAATACCCTTTTCACAATATCTTGAGAAATAAAGGTCTGACAAAAAAAATGTACAAACCATTTTTGTAGAGAACTTAATTCTCTACAATTTTGGTTAAGAAACTTTTTACCGTTTAATTGAAAATAAAAAAGATATAGCCAATAATCGACGAACATTTTCAAAAAAAATTACTTTAAAGGTTAACTTATACTTACACCCCAACTTTTTTTCTAGCAGTTTTATTGAAAAAACACTAAAGATGTTTTTTATAGATCATTTTATTGCAAAAAATTTGGTGTACCCAGTTTTTAAATTCCATCATTCTACATTGGGTTCACACCAAGAAGAAACAATTTTGTTTTTTTTTTTTTTTTTATACAGGGTGATTGGTATTTAAGGTGCAAAAGCTAGAGCAAGTAGGTTGGGTTAAGACAAGAAAAAAATCGTATGGGAGAGGGGGTCTATTTCCTCCCGTTTAGGCGGGAGGGGCAATTTCCTAAAAAATTGACTAAAACCAGAAAAAAAATTGTTTAAAAACAATGATTAAACTTACAATTTGATGCTTTACTTTTTTGAAAAGTCAAAAATCTTTTCTTTAATTTTCATTCTAAATTTAATATTGTATAGTGAATAGTTTTTGAAAAATTAATTTTCAAACCCGAAATTTTGAAAACAAAATTTAAAATACTTATAGTGGGCTCTCGTTAAATTGAACATCCAATAACTTGAACAAATAATTTTTTCCTTTACGAATTCTATAACTTGAACAGGCCATTTTTAAGACTCGATACCTTGAAATTTTTTCTTATTTACCATAAAAGTTGAACAGATAAATTTTTGCAAACTCTGTAACTTGAAAAAAGTTTTATGTTTAAATTTTTGCAAAGTACCTACCTATAGGATGTTGGTTTAGAATGCAAAGGGTTTTTGTAAAGGGGAATCCCCAAAAACTTTTTCAGAACTTACAGTTTTCCACAATCTCTTTCAAAATGTGCTGCGCAAGTAGTGTACTAACTACCTTATATTTATTTTCCAAGTTCTCTTAAATGAGACATTTCAAATTATTTATCTATAATATAATTATTTACGTTTAAATTCATTAAATTGAATTATTATTTAAAAAACCAACAATTTTTTATCTTGATTCAGTAACTTGAACAACCCTATAGCTTGAACACCCTTGGTTACTTACCTAGCATTCACAGTATCATTTAAATTGTGGAAAACTTAAAAAATGTTATGCAAATGTTGTGTTATAAATCTTGTTTTAATATTTAAGATGATCAATCGTATTGAGAAATAACAACCGGATAACTAGTTAATTTCTGTTTAATTTAAATGATGGAACCGAAGTGTACCCATAGGTTCCCTAATAGATTGGATTTTGGTACAAAAAAGTTGGTCAATATTCCCTCATTTTGGAAAGAAAGTATAGGCCAAATATGTTCACAATTATTTTCTCGATAGAGTTAAAATCCTTTGAACCCGCGAAGCCAGTTGCCGATGTACATATGGGTTGTTTAAAAAAAGCGAGCGGAATTAAAAAAAAAAATTCCTTTTGAACTCTTAAAAACCATCTTAAGCCTAAAAAATCAAAATACAGTAAAACCCGCTTAAGAGAAACTGCAAAATGTTACAGTATTTCTTTCACTTAAGCGGCTTTTTCACTTAAACGAACCCCGTTTAAGTGAAAAAAAATTTCAATTAGGCGGAATCCGGATAAGTGAAAAAAATTGCACTTAAGCGGATTAAAAATTCTAAATGACATATCAGAAATTCAAATGTCATTTTCGTGATGAAAATTTGGTGGAGGTGAAAAATAAAAAAGAAATAAAAGCGTTCAGCAAATTTTTTGTTCAGTTGTTTTAAATTTTTTTTTCACTTAAGAGAGTTTTTTTCAATGAAAAATATTAAATTTAACTGAAAATATGTTTCAGGTATCCGGGTTTTTCACTTAAGCGAGTTTCGCATTTCGCTTAAGCGGATTGTTATAAAGGTAATTGGTCTACAAATACTCGGGGACCAAAAAATTGTTTCAGATAAACGGGATTTTCTCTTAAGCGGGTTTCTCTTGAGCGGGTTTTACTGTAAATGTTTTTTTTTTATTTCTGGGCCACCAAGGTGGGTTAAAGTGTTTTCTCTATAATTATTTAAAATCTGGAGTTCGATTTTTTGTACAAAAACAAAACTTGCCCTATAATAAGCTTATGAGCCATTTTAATGGTTAATGTTCGTTTTTAATAATAGTAACACGAAATTGTCATTAAAAAATTAAGATTTCCTGAGTTCTCTATTTACCTACTTAACAACTTTTGAACTTAAAAGTAATAATTTCGAGTTTAAGTGTTATATGAATAAATGACTGAATGATTAGTTGTCATAAGGTATAGCTATGTCTTGCCTTTTTAGTAAGAAATGGCACATACATATGTATTTGTTGATAAAGTATATTTGAAACGTGTGCTTTTAATAACCTTAAATTTCAATGGATACCTAATAATGGAAACATATAATATTATTTTGCAACAACCGACCAGTTGGTATAGAGATATCGTTTTGAAGCAAATATAAGGTTTAATTTAGGGTAAAAAATAGACACATCTGTACATATTTAGATATATTTGTGTGTGTACCTACATAGTGAGAAGTTGTTTATTGTGTAAATTATTTATTTTTTTATGTTTAAGGTTATTTGAATTCAATGAACTTTTGTATTTTGCTTTAAGCTATAGCAAAGGAAATTATTACATATTTATTTGGCATATTATAGCTTAGGTCATGAGACATTAGCAGTTTTTTTTTTCTTTTTTTTTTTTGTTACTTGTGTGGGTGTTTGCACCGCAGTTGGCAGACGTTTTTTAAGCATTTATAAATTGATTTGATATTGGAGATTTTCAACGTGTTTTTTCATAAAATAAATAAATAAATAAATAAATGAAATAAGTGTTTTTTAAGTTATTTAAAATAATATCTTTTATTTTTTAATACATTACTGCGAACTGATGCAATTTTTTATTTCATCCGTTTTTATTTCATCCGTGTTTGTCTTAAAATTATAATTTTTTTGTAAGCTTTAATTGGATCCAAAGATCTTCTGGCTGTAACGTCATTAAAAACAAACTTAGAGAAATTATTCACAATTCTTATACAGGGTGTCCCGTTACTCAAAGTCAAGCGGGTAACGGGTGATAGGGTAGGTTGTACCTGTTCTGAAAAAAATAAGAAAAAAAATCTATCTCGCTTGGTTAAGTAATAATAGTAATATTTAGAAAAATAGTGGAAATCGATACCCTAGACCACATTTTTAGCTACTGTGGTCACAAATTTCCGAATTTTGACGTGTTTATTTTTTTACGTAATCCTAAATAACCATGCTATTGATTTCAATCACAAATTTAAAAATAAATATTGTAAGTTTCGTAAGAAAAATAAAGTTTGACTGAGTCATGTTTCAAACAAAATTTTTAAGCGAACTTTGACACTTCATATTTAAAAAAAAATGTACTACACTACCTTGGCAAGTTTTTTAAAAAATTGGCGCGTTTCGTCAAGATTTCGAAATGGTACAACACTTGCTGCTTATTCATTCGTAAAAAAAAATTTTCATTTTTTATTTGCAAAAAACACCTCAGTTCACTTCAATCACTTTTACCAGAATAATGCTTTTTTGTACTCAAAAATCCATTTTACCAAGGTGTACGTGACATAAACACAGGCACTAGAATCAAACACTGTTTGCCGTCAATAAGAGTGAGACAGATCTACATTATACAATATGGTACGCTACAATCTACGTTCGGTACGCTACGTTCCTTGTTTTAGTCGCAACATCTCACAATCGTGCGCTTTTTTTACCCTGGACTCGAATAGTGTTGTGGAAATTATGTTAGTTATTATCTAGTAATAGGTACTAAAAACTTCACAAATTTTTGCCAACATTGTTCAGCAAATATCAACACTGGGAGCGTATAGTTACGAGGGAGCAAACTTCGTATACACGTTGCATATGGTTCGGGTCACGGGTGGTAGTTGTTTTGATTTAAAATTCGATGAGCAATGCTTTCCGGTATTCCAGTAGATCATTCAATCGCACTGATCAAGCGCTGGAATCATATTCAATTCAATTTAATTTAAAACTACTTCGTTGTTATGTCCTTGGAGTCTCCCTTCTGCAGCGCCGCCATACGAGTACTATAGGCAATCGTCCTTGCGAGTATGATAGGTGTGCATAGATGAACACCCGGTGGTCATGGGTGATGCCCACATTTGGGTACCTTTCGATCCACTGGAATACCGAAAAGCATTTCTCATCGAATTTTAAAACAGAACTACTTCAGCCCGTACCATGTGCAACGTGTACAAAGTTTGCTACCTCGTGACTAAACGCTCCCAGAGTCGATATCTGCAGAAAAATGTTGGGGAAAAATATGGAAGTTTTTAGTTCCTATTTCTAGATAATAACTGACACAATTTTTACAACAATAATCGAGTCCAGGGTATCGCAAAAACGCACGATTGTGAGAAGTTGCGAGTAAAACAAGGAACGTACCGTACCGAACGTATATCGTAGCATACCATATTGTGTAATGTAGATCTGTCTCACTCTTATTGACGGCAAACAGTGTCTGATTCTAGTGCCTCTGTTTATGTCACGTACACCTTGGTAAAATGGATTTTTGAGTACAAAAACGCATTATTCTGGTAAAAGTGATTGAAGTGAACTGAGGTGTTTTTTGCAAATAAAAAATGAAAAATATTTTTTACGAATGAATAAGTAGCAAGTGTTGTACCATTTTGAAATCTTGACGAAACGCGCCAATTTTTTAAAAAACTTGCCAAGGTAGTGTAATACATTTTTTTTTAAATATGAAGTGTCAAAGTTCGCTTAAAAATTTTGTTTGAAACATGACTCAGTCAAACTTTATTTTTCTTACGAAACTTACAATATTTATTTTTAAATTTGTGATTGAAATCAATAGCATGGTTATTTAGGATTACGTAAAAAAATAAACACGTCAAAATTCGGAAATTTGTGACCACAGTACCTAAAAATGTGGTCTAGGATATCGATTTTCACTATTTTTCTAAATATTGCTATTATTACTTAACCAAGCGAGATAGATTTTTGTTCTTATTTTTTCCAGAACAGGTACAACCTACCCTATCACCCGTTACCCGCTTGACTTTGAGTTACGGGACACCCTGTATATGTTCGTCTGTTTGTTTGGCTACAGCCTAAATGGATGGGTTAATTTTTTTTTAAACACATGGTACTTTACATTTCTGAAAGATTCCCCAGATAAGATTTTTTTAAATTTTATTTGGGAATTGGAATAAAAAATAATGGTATCTACCTGTCATATATATTATTTTTTTAAGCATTTTAATTTTTCAAAAATGACTACACAGATTACAAAAAATCAGTTAATTTGAATATGCTAATTTTTGGTGAAAAATTTTTTATTTTCAATTTTATCGAAAACGATTCAATTGATTTTCATGATTCATTGATGAGTTTATTATAACTAAAATTTAAAAAAACTTGTAGGTATTGGTTGGATATTTAAAAAATATTTTAAATATAAAAAAAAAAAAAATGGTTGATAAAAATCTTATTTTTGTACGATTTTGATTAAAATTTGACCATGTTCTATAATATTACCTACTGTGCACTATATAATATAATTTCACAGAAAGAAATTTTACATTTTTTTTTTAGCTCAAAGCCATGGTAGGTAGAGCATAAATTTTGTTTATTGATATTTTAATTTATTTATGTATCAATAAAGTTATACATAATAATAACATTTGGATGGATTTGGATAATAGACATTTGGTCTTTATAAATAGCAGGTGTCTATCTCATTATGTATTGAATTAAATTTTTTATCAAAGAGCTGTAATAAGTTCAACTAATATAATATACATATTAAAATTTTCAACAAAAAACTAAAATCTCATAATTAGTTTTTTAAAAAATTTGTTATTTCAAAAATGGGTAGATTAGTTTTTTTTAAATTCCGCATAAATAAATACTAACAAATTTTTTTTATCTTAAAAACTTACAAAATTTTTTTTTCTTAAAAACTTTTACAAAATTTTTGCTACATATGTAAGAAAAAATTATTTTTTAAAAAACCGCTTCGACTATTTCAACTTTTTTTCTCTCATTTCTTTTAAGAAATCATTGGTGTCAAAACGATTTTAGAAGCTAGTTTATTTCTATAATTTTGTTCATTTTTAAGTTAAGTTCCCTTTTTTTGAGAGTTTTGGGAGGTGGCATAAAATTATGCTCCCATAAATAATTTATTTTTTTTTTTAAATAAAATATGAATAGATTTAATTTATACAAGCCACGGTAGTCACTCTAAAAAAACTTTCCTACCAAACTTTCCAAAATAACCTACCATATGAAAGTAGTTTACCTTATACAAAAAACGCTTAGATTTTGCTTTGATAAAAAAAAGTTAGTTTATTATTTTTTGAAATAAATCTGTTTGAATACAATACTCCTAAATTCTTCGTTGTTGATGTGATTGATTTCCCAGAACCACCCTTGATTTTGGAATTGGTTTTACGTTTTTTTTCGTACACAGTAAAAGTAGGTGTGTTCCTTTACTTTAAAACTCTGTGCATTTGCGTGAATTTCTACGTCATTTTATTTTTTTATATGAACTTTGACAGACTTTGGTGTAGAAATTCACAGAAATGTACAGAGTTTCAAAGTAAAGGAACTAGGCTTATATTAACTTAATTGTCAACTCAGTAAATGGGAATTATAAAGTAAAAGTATTTTAATTTCAAATTTTATAATTTCGTTTGACAGATAATTTTGAATTTGATTTTAGCTTGTTTTTGTTGTTTAAAAAAAACAACACAAATATACTCTTTCTGTTTTTTATACATCAAATTTGTATAAATCAAATTCAATGTTTTCCACTTTTAATGCATTCCACTTGGGTGTGTTCATAAAGTTTTTACGTAATTTCAACTAAATTTCGTGCAAAATTTGGTTAAAACTACCTCATTTAAAAAAGTGAATTTATATGGAAAATAGATGATTTGGTATCGAATTTGGAAATTTTCAACGAAATTACCTCATTTTGTTTTGCATGTTTTAGTTTTAAAAAGAACCTCCAAAATTGATTTGAAACCTACCAAAGTTGAAAAAACCTTCCAAGTTTGGTAAGATCCTACCAAAACGGCAACCGTGATTGAGGCTTGCTACAGTGTAATCGTAAAAAAGAGTATAATTTCATGCAATCTAGTTGTGCAATATTTTTTCAATTAATTATAGTAATATAATGGCTCTTCGTTTTTGGGAAGTTAGGGAAATGTTTGTATATTATTTTGGACAGGGTTACAAATCCTTAAGCCAAAAACCCATATAGTGGGCTTTTAAAATTGATTTCTGGAAATAATTTCCATTTAAAACATTGACTCGGGAAAAATTTGCGATAAGACTGAAACTGTTAGAAATTGATTTGATAATTTGAAACGTCTAATTAGAATATCGCACTAATCCGAACCTTTATTTATTTGTATTATGTACTTCAATCTAAATCTACCACAATTTGTGTACCGAATTCCATCTTAAGAATACATTAAATACGCATTGGTTTTCACAGCTTAGTTTTTAAATTAAATTTTATGTAAGTTACTCATCTTCTGACGGCCATTACTATAAGT
Organism: Epistrophe grossulariae; assembly: GCA_929447395.1. Classification (NCBI taxonomy): domain Eukaryota; kingdom Metazoa; phylum Arthropoda; class Insecta; order Diptera; family Syrphidae; genus Epistrophe; species Epistrophe grossulariae. The sequence continues at coordinate 43,923,264 of OV839567.1, read as the reverse complement.
GCATGTGTACATCTCCGTTAATCACTCTTGCTTCCCGACTTGTGTTCAATTGTTTATTTACGGTTAAGGTAGTTTTTATTACATTATTTGTGTTATTTTTGTTTAAAAATGACATTTAACAGGAAGAATAAAACACTTACGTTGAAATATGGTTAAATAACACTTTTCTTATTCTCATCCTGATTAACTAATAAATCCGAATACCCCCTAGCAATAATATATTCGGATTACCAAGACATTACTATATCTACAAAGCACTTAAAAAAAAAAAAAAATAAACATAGTAAAACCAAGCAACATTTTATCATTCACTCGGGCGTATACGTACTTTTTATTTTATTAAATTTTAAAACTTTTTCTTTGAAATTGAAATTTTTCTATTTTTAATATCTCATATTTCATAGACATTAAATTTTATATATTATCTTCTGCAGAGAAAAATTAAGGTCAATTTCATTGGTTTCACTTTCTATAAATAAGTAAAAAAAGAACAAATAACTTAAACGACTTTTACAGTAAAAAATTTCATTAAATGGTTACTGTCACTGAATTATGCTTTTTGTTGGTCTAGAGAAATTGTATTGTGCATTTGAATAAGTTGTGTTATTTTAAATTTTACAAGATATGCATCAACATCTTTCTCAAAAAAGTAATTGCTATCGAGTTATTTTGTGGAATGCGGTTTTATGCAATTAAAATTCATAATGGTGGATCGAGGTTGAAAAAGTATATTTTATATATTGGCCAATACCCAAATAATGTTTCCAAAAATTGCGACTGAAAAAAAATTGGCACTGAATAGATAATTTAGTATAGTTAATTTAAAATAATAAATTCGCCGTGAGTCTTCAGATATTCAATTTTAAATTGGATCATTTAAATTTTAAAAATTAGCTTCTTCTTTTTCATAGCTCTTAAAAAATCATTGATCCGTAAAAAAATATAATGAATGTGTTATTTACCGTTTTTCGAAAAAAATATATTTTGTCTAAGAACACAGCATTAGATTTATCAACCTTGACCGAAAAGATGCACTTTTTCGTTTTATATTATGTGGCCTTGTGATTGTGTAAAAATTGTCTGTTGTAAGATTTTTTTTTCACTTTTCCTCATGATTGGTCGAGATTTTATAAAAATAAAATAAACGAAAACTTCTATACGAATGCTCAAAATATGTAGGGCGTGAGAAAAAACATTGTATATAGCATATTTTATCTATAACTATGTATAAGGTTTACTCAGGCAACAGTCCAGACTTGTATCAATTTTTGATGACAAAACTAATTTTTTTTCAAACTGGCACAGTGGACAGAAATTAATTGTGTTAATTTCTCATCACATTTACTCATGAAAACTTCAATAAAGTTGTTCAGTTTGTATGGAGTTTTTTACGCTCTCCCATGGTCTGTTATTCTGTCCATTTGAATTCCCATACTGATAGAGTAGATCAGGGACTTAAGACTAGAAAATAAAAAAATTAAAAAGAAATTATTCAAAAATTTATTTAAATCAAAAAAAAAAAAAGAGTGGGCTCAACCGGGATTTGAACCCGGGACCTCTCGCACCCAAAGCGAGAATCATACCCCTAGACCATTGAGCCGCTCAGAAATTTATTGTCAATTTAAAAATAAAAACAAAATAATTGTTTTTGTGGTTTAACAATTCAGGTTATTTATTCAAGTTGTTTTGAACGGGGCCAGGAAGCGGTAATGGTCAGTTACATTTTGAGTTATTGCTAGCGAAATTTTGAAAAATTAATTTTTAGAGCGTAAAATTCTGAATTTGTTGACTAAGTATAAAGTAGGTAGGTTAGCCTTGAAGCTTTCTGTTACAGATTTGCAATATGCCTATAAATTTTCTTTTGTGGTTTTATATGACAAAAATATCAAACCATTTTTCGATTTCTTCAGCAAAATTATTAAACTGTAAATTAAAAAAGCCATATACCTTTGTGCAGATTCATTTCTATAACATAAATACTATATATAATATCATCACAATCGAAGATTTTGCTGTTTCTTTTATTTTATTTTGTTGAACTTTTTGCCATCTCAATTTAACACGTATACCTAATGTACTACTTCACAATAAAGACTCACTGCTCGTCTGTGCTAGAACCCAACCTTTTTTTGCAGGGTTTGTTATTTCAAAAGAATATACCAAAGAAACCGGAACGTCTCGTCTGTCCAATGCCCATATCTTGGATTTGTTTTGCAAAGATATATGCTTGCGATGCTGTCCGTGTCCAGTGTCCATGTCCACTCTATGAGCACTAGCCCCGAAGGGTCCGTACATGATTGTTAGTTATATCTATATTCTATCTCTCCAAGCACTTGGTTATGATGAAATCAAAACAATCCCAAACCCATACAACCCCTATAAACACTTTATTCTCATCATCGTCATCATCCATTCACAAAAAAAACGTTCGAGCGTCAATTGGGTGAAGTTGGCTCAGGGTCGTTGATGGGTGGTTTTGGTCAGGCGAGTAATATGTAGTGCGGGTATATATAGTCGGAACCCCAGGATCAGAACTTAAAATGTGTGTGTGATGAGGACGATGATGATGATGGTGATGATGAATTCCTTTTTTCCAATTAAAAGCGAATTGTTTTCTTGTCTGTCCAGTGTTTATTTAGGACTTGTGAAAAAGGTTGTGCCATCATTCCACTATATATTTTTGTCCATTTCCTGTAATGGTTTACAAAAATCTATTATAAGGTAGCTTTCACTTATGATGGTAAGTTCCCCCCAAACTAAAGCAAATATATGTATAGGTGTAAAAAAAATGAAACAATAACAACTTTCCAAGTTATCTACAAGAAACTCTTACAAGAACTTTAGAATAAGTATACCTCACCTATATCAACGTTTAGAACAGGTGCTAACTTTTAAAAGACATATAAAAAGGAAACGTCAACTCAATTGAAACTATACGTATATTCTTTGAAGTTTTTAGATACATCTTACTTCTTTGAAATAAATATATATTCTGGCGATATGGCGAATGAATTTCTGGAAATAATTTGTGTGATGCCTCGGTTTTTTGTATATATTTGAACGGAAATATATCTAAATGAGTGTTTCCGGAGTATTACGGGTGTGACACTGATGTTCATGACTTTATATATAATTCACACAATTGTCTGAATTTATCAACACAACTTCAACAGTCTTTACATAGAACGTATGAAGTCTTTTAAATTATTTGGTAATCATACCTAAATGAACGGAATATAAAGTCACGGCGCGGCGTGGCGTGGCGTGGTGGCGCTGGAAAAATGAAACTTATTTTAATCCTTTAAGCGTCGCGATTTCTTGGTATAAATGTGAGTTTCACATTGAAACTCGCATGTGTTACAGTTTTTGCGAAACTCACGTGTTCAAAATCGCAAATGCTTTCCTAGCCTAAATTATATAGGAAGTTAGCCGCGCTCAGCTTTTTGCTCGATGCGGGTTCGGTAATTTTTTTTCCGAGCTCATCGAACCAGCCTCGATCCAGCTCTTATAAGCTAAGTACAGACGATTGTCAGATCTTAGTGCCTGTTTATATATGCATTTTACTGAAAGAGTGTATACACATAAAGAAAAAAGCCTTTCAGTTCAATCTACCTTCCCATATCTGAAAACCTTAAAATTCATGAATATCTAACTCACAAAAAAAAATTATTTCATTTTGCACCCGAGAATATTACTTGAATCTGGCGCATCGGTGAATTTTTGGTGGAACCTACCCTTCTCGCTTTTACGCACATAAAATATCACTGCCTTTCAATAAAATGCCTATGTAAACAGGCACTTACAATATTGTCAGATCTATCAGTGCTCTGAGAATAGCTGCCAATGAGCTGACATTACCCAAATATCTTTCAATGAAAAATTGTTTATTGACAGATTTTGTCCCAAAGTCTTACAATTTTATGGTTTCATCGATGGTTAGCTGGCAATTCTCTGGCAGTGACGTTTCTGAAAATATTGTCAGGGTGAAAATTGTCAGTTCACACGGCTGGCACTTGGCAGATATTTGTTTACGACAAATTGGTCGATCCGTTGATAGAAAAACTGTCAGACAAATTAAATGTTTTGTTCGTAGTGGTCTGTGTAGAATTTTTTGTGAAAATAATTTTTAATAAAAATGGAAAATATTGCAATTCCAACTTTTTTAACGCCCTACGTGTTGAAAGCTCAAGAAAAAAGAATTGCCATAAAAAAGATGAAATGTTTGGATTTCATGAATATTTTTTAGACAATTCTGCTTCCTTTTTCACTATAATAACACGAATAATATACAAAAAATTAAAACAACTTCGATTTTGCGTCCGCGCAGATAGATTTTTTATATTATATACAAATTGTCAACAATTTACAGATGTCTTAAACAACAACATCTGACAATTTCAAACGAGTTTGACAATGTCCAATTGTCTGACAATAATAAAAATTCAGGTTCAGACTGTTTTAACATAACTGATCATAACTAATAATTTCATTGATCAGATGTGACAATGGCTGAAAATGACTTTTCTTGCAATATTGTCATGCAAAATTGTAAGTTCATACGATTGTAAGACATATGGGAAAATTTTTTTACTGACATATCTGACAATAGGTTTGGTCGTTGAGGCCTGAAGTCACCCTGGGGTCGCCCTAAAGCGTTTTTTGAAAAAACCTGAACTCACCCTGACAGTCAAATTCTGTGTTTTTTGAGACCTTGGGTTGCCATGAAGTAGCCCTATAGGTTTTTTGCTGTGGCGAGTTGAGGTATCGAATAATCTGCCAGAGTGACATGAGCTATGAAGAAATTATTTTATTATGGATTCAATTGCTGCAGGTAATTTTTGAAATAGAAATAAAAATTGAATAATAATGGAAAAAATGAGTTCTGAATATTCTAGAATCTAGAACATGGATGCTTAAATTTTGAAATGGGTGATAAATGACTGATAGGAAATAAGGACTCTATGACGGGGAGGTTCCATAGGTGCAGCTTTAGGCGTAAAGGGAATGCCCATTTTATTATGTCTCGGGCCAGAGTGTACAAGATCGAATTTGGGATCAAATGAAAGCTGAAGTTGAGCTTGTTATATATGAGTGAAATATTTTTAAAATCATTCATGAGAAAGTCGAGATATATTTGAGCTTGAAGTTGCCGATTGCAAAATTAAGATTTCAGGTTTTTTCCCAAATAATCATAATATATATTATTTCCGTTGTCAAACTCCTTTTTTTCTCATTTATAAAATATTCCAATCTACTAAATTAGGTACCTATCACTGGATAGGAATTTACACATAGCGATGACATTGCACAAAAACTTTATGTTACACCACTCTATTTTCTATAAATTTCGGCAATTACAAATAATTTAATAAATGAATAATTTGACATAAAGAATGTCTTACTTTTAACCCATTGAATGAGTGAAAGAGAAAAATATGTTTTACTTCTGTAATTTCGAATTCTCTTTTTTTCGCTGCACCTTGAGTGAGTGGGGGAGAAACATATTTGTTACTTCTGTTGTTTGTAATCTTTTTTCTCATTATAAAAAGCCGAATGCATTTATTAGGTATCACTAGATTGCATGAATGAAAGAAACATATTTATTAACTCTTAGATTTAAAATTTTCCATTTTCGCTTGCACATTGAGTGAGTGAGTGAGAAACATTTGTTTCGCTGCACCTTGAATGAGTACATTCTATTTGAAAATTTAGTTGCAAAACTTTATTGAATGTGCGAAATTTTCACACGGGTCTTCTGGTTGTTCATAAACGAAATAAACGACGTAGAAAAATGATAAAGATATCAAATGAAATTGGTATGAGATACTGAAAACAAAATTATTGTGGTCGTTTTTACGAAATTATGACTTTATTTTCATTAAATTATTAAATTAACACATTTAATTTACAAATACAGGTTTTTGTTGAATAATATGTGGCAAAAACTACGTTGTGTAGGTTGAGTCAAGACAAGAAAAAAATCGTATTGGAGACGGGGTCTATCTGCCCCTAGTTTAGCGGGAATGGGCAATACTCTTTAAGGTACGACATATACAATACTTTTATGGCATTCCTTGATTTAATCAACTAGTTTTGTTTTAATTTCTCGTTGAAAAAGGTGGTTTGTTTACATTTTTTCCTCCAAAAAGTAAAGCATTTTAATTATAACTTTTCATATATTTTACGCTTGATTTACAAACTCATATGATTTGTCACCAATCGTATTTTCTTTTAACGTTGGCTCAACAGGAGAGTGAGTGGGTTGTGTTCACATTTATGTATGTGGGATTCCCACTTGAATCCTTTCCGATTTCTTACTTTCTCGATGTAAAACAAAATGTATTTTATAAATTATGTTTATTTAATAAAAAACTCGAATATAAAAATGATATACGGCAAGCGACGTTGAGGAAAACTGATCTTTATGCGGCGGAGGTTAAATACAAACTGAAAAAACTGAATGGAATGGAACAAATCAATACAAAAACAATATAATAGAGAGGGGCGCGTCTTTCTTTAAATTTGTACGTTCTCGTCTGTTCTCGTTCTCTTGTATATTGTATTTTGTAGGTATTGGTCGTTGTTCGTTCGTTAGGGTAATGTATTGGTTTGGTTGTGTCGTTTGGCTCAATCCCACATGTATATAGTTTGAGTCTGAACAATAGAAGTAGGATTCACGTCTAAATAATAAAAAGGAATGAAAAAACTCAAGTTTTCAAAAACTGTATTTTTAACAAAGAAATTAGTATAACAAAAATTTTTTTAACAAATTTTTTTAACAAAATACAGAAAGAGAACAGAATATAATTTTAGTTTCACACATTCAGAAGGTGTGTTTTTTTTGGAAGCCCGTGAATGAATAAAAACAACGTCGGTGTTAAACAATTTACTTGTTAAATGCAACATCAACTAATATCCTGCGTGTTTAGCTAAACCCAGAAAATCCTCGGGACATAACTTAAGCGCGCTGAGAAACTGTATCACTGGTGTAATTATAGGAACATACTTTGCTATCGACAGTTTGAATGAAAACTCCATTTTGTTTCTGTAATGGCATCGCTTACCCCTGTTACCGTGTTTTTCAAGCCATTGTCCCGGGATTGAAAAAAACAAAAACACAGACACATTCAGCTTATAGGCGCTTTTATACGATTTAACGCAGCACCGGTATTTAAAAAAATATTGAATGTATTTACTATATTTACTTTCATTAAACTTTAAGTTTTTTTTTCACTATTGAAATGAATAATTGAAATCTCAAAACAAATCCAGCAAAAAATTGCTTTGGCGCCCAAACATTAAGCTAGCTAAATGCACGTCGACCCTTGCATTTGTGTTTGTGTAACTCCAACCAAAATTTTTTGTATGTTGTGGAAAGTGTTTGGGCGCGTTCCAATGTGCCTTATTTAATATGATTTACACCGGGCATATTATATGTCCACAGCAAAATTAATAAACATGGAATAGCGAAAGATTAGGTCTTATTCCGTGGACTAAGTGCAAAATGTAATGAATAAAAGAAAATTTCTAAAAAGTGACGTGGACTAAGTTAAACCACCGAAGAAGGTGGTTTAGCGAAGGAATAAGAACCCGATGTTTCAAATTTATTCTGAAATAAAAAAAAAAATACCTAAGTGAAGATTTCCAATTTAATTTTGAATAAAAATAATAATGTCTACTGGATTTAACGAATTTTTAACCCATTTCCAATTATTGGACAACTATCCATCAACCACCAGAAAAAGAAAAATATATAAAAATAGGTATGATCCAATGGAAGTGCTAAGTGAGGAGAATTTTAGGAAGAAGTATAGATTTTGCAAAGAAAATATGAAGAAACTCATTGCAATTGTTGAAGATGACTTAAATGGGGACCCAAGAGGTGGACACATTCCTGTCGGTTTTTGTTTATATTTTCCATTTTAATATTTCAAAACAAAACCGACAACAGACACAACGCAACACAAACAATTGAAAAATGATAATAATTTTGACAGAAATATATTAACAAGAGAATTCTTATGTTTGTTTGTTAAATTGAGCTTTTTTTTTTACAAATTATCACAATTTGCTGTCAGAATCCATACGAAAAATACCCAACTTGGGGAAAATTTCAAGTTACCAAATTGGCATCTTATTTATTGTAGTAGATTTTCCTAAGGGATTTTTGGTAGACGTCAACATACTATTCCACGAATATTTTGGTTTTATTCATTGAAATTTTTAACCCATAGCTTAATTCTTATTCCCTGGTTTAGTTAAGTCGTGGAATAAAGGTGGAATAAGCGTTTTTTATTAATTTGGCTGCCAGTGAATAACAATTCCATACGTGTGAATGCGAAACTGAAAGTTGAATTCGATATTCATTCCAAAATACAAAAAGTAAAGATTATACACTCCTTCAGAAAAGATTTAAATAAATCTTGAAGCTGCTTTAGCAATAGTTATAGCACTATTCTATTAAGAATCCCCCAACTAGAGAAACAAAAGCTTATGATGTTGTATAAGCAAAATGTGCTCTACTTTGATTAGATTTTATAAACCGTTATCGTCGTTATAACAAACATATCCTTTAAGTTAGTGTGGCTTTCTTTATTATCAAACTGCCCATAACAGAGCACCACACATCCCCCATCAGAAGATAATCTACCCAAAACCAACTATCCAAACTTTTCCTTCCAACTACACATGCATATATATGCATTCAAATGAAACTATCACTCCTCAAATAGAATCCGTATATGTAACCACATAAATTATGTTAACGTCCGCCTACAACAATACTCCTATCTTTTCCATGGGCGGACATATCCGTTTAGTTCCAATCCAAATGTTCATCGTAGGTATATACTTTTCTTTTTCAATAAAAAGACATATAAACCGTTCAACTCTCAACACCGCACCGCACCGTATAGAGGCAGAGACGATGACACCATCAGAGAACAAAAATTGCTGACAATTGTGGAAAAATCATGTCCTTTTTAGCACAATGGTTTTGGTACAAAGATTAGGATACGGGTCTACACTTTCTCGGACATTGTACAACATTTAAGGAAATTAGAAAGGACATTGTTCATATACCCATTCCACTCCACACCACACATACCTACATACAAATTATTATCATCATCCACATTAACCGCTATAGCAACTCAGTCAGTACTCAGACAACTCTCTTTCTCTTCACCACCTTCAATGTTATATTATGTCGTATGACCATAACAACATTGATATCCCATGTCGGCACCAGGACATTGGAAATTAAATCCATAAAAGTTAAATGTATATAATAAAGCTATTGTCCTTATTATGCTGTTTCCTTGTTGTTCGGTTGGGCATAAAAAATATATAGATAACGAAATAAAATAAATCTGGAAGTTGCTAGTTATACAAAAAAAAAAGACTCATAAATGGTTTGTTATTGGTAGCCGTGTTTGTCATCGGGCTTCCTGAATAATTCTGATATTATGCCTGATGATGATGAGTTTTATGTTTAAATTTATTTGAGTTTGTCTTATTTTATGGTTATTTTTTGAAAGAAAATGATAGAGAGAGAGTGAAAGTGAGAAAGAATGAAAGTTGAAATTTAATCATTACGATGATTAATTGGTAAAAACCTAAAGACAGCTGATGTTAGAAGACAAATTGCGGCAAAAAATCAATCAAAACATTTTTCCAATATTCCAATATTCCCCGATATTTAGAAGTATAGTGATTTAAGTTTTGTTGACGTGTATTTTGTATCTGTAATTCAAAAATGTCAAAATAGAATTGACATGTCAAAGTAGAATTAACATTTGCCACCATTTGCAAAAATTTTTAGGATCTTGATATAAGGTTTGTTCGTGTACTTCTCGGGCTATATCTGCCAAACTGTCAAATTATGAGGAGTGGGGCTGAAATTCTCTCAAAGAGAAGCGAAACTGTCAAAAAATACAAGAACGCCAAAATTTATGGTGAACATCGACGGAAAGGTCTGTTTATAATGGCATTTTAGAAGTGAAAACCGCAACCACTTACGAGGCTTGGTTGCGGAGATATCGGGTTTCGAAAGAAATCTGATTTTTAAACTTTTAAATGATGCCGGCATCATAAGTTTTTTCAATTTTTCACTAAATTTTTTTTTCTCGAATTTTGTAAAATGCTGTACATCGATGGAAAGGTCTGTTTATTGTCAATTAGGAATTGAAAACCGCAACCACTTACGAGGCTTGGTTGCGGAGATATCGGGTTTCGAAAGAAATCTGATTTTTAAACTTTTAAATGATGCCGGCATCATAAGTTTTTTCAATTTTTCACTAAAAATTTTTTTCTCGAATTTTGTAAAGTGCTGTACATCGATGGAAAGGTCTGGTTATTGTCAATTAGGAATTGAAAACCGCAACCACTTACGAGGCTTGGTTGCGGAGATATCGGGTTTCGAAAGAAATCTGATTTTTAAACTTTTAAATGATGCCGGCATCATAAGTTTTTTCAATTTTTCACTAAAATTTTTTTTTCTCGAATTTTGTAAAGTGCTGTACATAGATGGAAAGGTCTGTTTATTGTCAATTAGGAATTGAAAACCGCAACCACTTACGAGGCTTGGTTGCGGAGATATCGGGTTTCGAAAGAAATCTGATTTTTAAACTTTTAAATGATGCCGGCATCATAAGTTTTTTCAATTTTTAACTAAAAATTTTTTTCTCGAATTTTGTAAAGTGCTGTACATCGATGGAAAGGTCTGTTTATTGTCAATTAGGAATTGAAAACCGCAACCACTTACGAGGCTTGGTTGCGGAGATATCGGGTTTCGAAAGAAATCTGATTTTTAAACTTTTAAATGATGCCGGCATCATAAGTTTTTTCAATTTTTCACTAAATTTTTTTTCTCGAATTTTGTAAAATGCTGTACATCGATGGAAAGGTCTGTTTATTGTCAATTAGGAATTGAAAACCGCAACCACTTACGAGGCTTGGTTGCGGAGATATCGGGTTTCGAAAGAAATCTGATTTTTAAACTTTTAAATGATGCCGGCATCATAAGTTTTTTCAATTTTTCACTAAAAATTTTTTTTTCGAATTTTGTAAAGTGCTGTACATCGATGGAAAGGTCTGTTTATTGTCAATTAGGAATTGAAAACCGCAACCACTTACGAGGCTTGGTTGCGGAGATATCGAGTTTCGAAAGAAATCTGATTTTTAAACTTTAAAATGATGCCGGCATCATAAGTTTTTTCAATTTTTCACTAAAAATTTTTTTCTCGAATTTTGTAAAGTGCTGTACATCGATGGAAAGGTCTGTTTATTGTCAATTAGGAATTGAAAACCGCAACCACTTACGAGGCTTGGTTGCGGAGATATCGGGTTTCGAAAGAAATCTGATTTTTAAACTTTTAAATGATGCCGGCATCATAAGTTTTTTCAATTTTTCACTAAAAATTTTTTTCTCGAAATTTGTAAAGTGCTGTACATCGATGGAAAGGTCTGTTTATTGTCAATTAGGAATTGAAAACCGCAACCACTTACGAGGCTTGGTTGCGGAGATATCGGGTTTCGAAAGAAATCTGATTTTTAAACTTTTAAATGATGCCGGCATCATAAATTTTTTCAATTTTTCACTAAAAATTTTTTTTTCGAATTTTGTAAAGTGCTGTACATCGATAGAAAGGTCTGTTTATTGTCAGTTAGGAATTGAAAACCGCAACCACTTACGAGGTTTGGTTGCGGAGATATCGGGTTTCGAAGAATTCTGATTTTTAAACTTTTAAATGATGCCGGCATCATAAGTTTTTTCAATTTTTCACTAAAAATTTTTGTCTCGAATTTTGTAAAGTGCTGTACATCGATGGAAAGGTCTGTTTACTGTCAATTAGGAATTGAAAACCGCAACCACTTACGAGGCTTGGTTGCGGAGATATCGGGTTTCAAAAGAAATCTGATTTTAAAACTTTTAAATGATGCCGGCATCATAAGTTTTTTCAATTTTTCACTAAAAATTTTTTTCTCGAATTTTGTAAAGTGCTGTACATCGATGCAAAGGTCTGTTTATTGTCAATTAGGAATTGAAAACCGCAACCACTTACGAGGCTTGGTTGCGGAGATATCGAGTTTCGAAAGAAATATGATTTATAAACTTTTAAATGATGCCGGCATCATAAGTTTTTTCAATTTTTCACTAAAAATTTTTTTCTCGAATTTTTTAAAGTGCTGTACATCGATGGAAAGGTCTGTTTATTGTCAATTAGGAATTGAAAACCGCAACCACTTACGAGGCTTGGTTGCGGAGATATCGGGTTTCGAAAGAAATCTGATTTTTAAACTTTTAAATGATGCCGGCATCATAAGTTTTTTCAATTTTTCACTAAAAATTTTTTTCTCGAATTTTGTAAAGTGCTATACAGCGATGGAAAGGTCTGTTTATTGTCAATTATGAATTGAAAACCGCAACCACTTACGAGGCTTGGTTGCGGAGATATCGGGTTTCGAAAGAAATCTGATTTTTAAACTTTTAAATGATGCCGGCATCATAAGTTTTTTCAATTTTTCACTAAAAATTTTTTTCTCGAATTTTGTAAAGTGCTGTACATCGATGGAAAGGTCTGTTTATTGTCAATTAGGAATTGAAAACCGCAACCACTTACGAGGCTTGGTTGCGGAGATATCGGGTTTTGAAAGAAATCTGATTTTTAAACTTTGAAATGATGCCGGCATCATAAGTTTTTTCAATTTTTCACTAAAAATTTTTTTCTCGAATTTTTTAAAGTGCTGTACATCGATGGAAAGGTCTGTTTATTGTCAATTTGGAATTGAAAACCACAACCACTTACGAGGCTTGGTTGCGGAGATATCGGGTTTCGAAAGAAATCTGATTTTTAAACTTTTAAATGATGCCGGCATCATAAGTTTTTTCAATTTTTCACTAAAAATTTTTTTCTCGAATTTTTTAAAGTGCTGTACATCGATGGAAAGGTCTGTTTATTGTCAATTAGGAATTGAAAACCGCAACCAGTTACGAGGCTTGGTTGCGGAGATATCGGGTTTCGAAAGAAATCTGATTTTTAAACTTTTAAATGATGCCGGCATCATAAGTTTTTTCAATTTTTCACTAAAAATTTTTTTCTCGAATTTTTTAAAGTGCTGTACATCGATGGAAAGGTCTGTTTATTGTCAATTTGGAATTGAAAACCGCAACCACTTACGAGGCTTGGTTGCGGAGATATCGGGTTTCGAAAGAAATCTGATTTTTTAACTTTTAAATGATGCCGGCATTATAAGTTTTTCAATTTTTCACTAAAAATTTTTTTCTCGAATTTTGTAAAGTGCTGTACATCGATGGAGAGGTCTGTTTATTGTCAATTAGGAATTGAAAACCGCAACCACTTACGAGGCTTGGTTGCGGAGATATCGGGTTTTGAAAGAAATCTGATTTTTAAACTTTGAAATGATGCCGGCATCATAAGTTTTTTCAATTTTTCACTAAAAATTTTTTTCTCGAATTTTTTAAAGTGCTGTACATCGATGGAAAGTTCTGTTTATTGTCAATTTGGAATTGAAAACCACAACCACTTACGAGGCTTGGTTGCGGAGATATCGGGTTTCGAAAGAAATCTGATTTTTAAACTTTTAAATGATGCCGGCATCATAAGTTTTTTCAATTTTTCACTAAAAATTTTTTTCTCGAATTTTGTAAAGTGCTGTACATCGATGGAAAGGTCTGTTTATTGTCAATTAGGAATTGAAAACCGCAACCACTTACGAGGCTTGGTTGCGGAGATATCGGGTTTCGAAATAAATCTGATTTTTAAACTTTTAAATGATGCCGGCATCATAAGTTTTTTCAATTTTTCACTAAAAATTTTTTTCTCGAATTTTGTAAAGTGCTGTACATCGATGGAAAGGTCTGTTTATTGTCAATTAGGAATTGAAAAACGCAACCACTTACGAAGCTTGGTTGCGGAGATATCGGGTTTCGAAAGAAATCTGATTTTTAAACTTTTAAATGATGCCGGCATCATAAGTTTTTTCAATTTTTCACTAAAAATTTTTGTCTCGAATTTTGTAAAGTGCTGTACATCGATGGAAAGGTCTGTTTACTGTCAATTAGGAATTGAAAACCGCAACCAGTTACGAGGCTTGGTTGCGGAGATATCGGGTTTCAAAAGAAATCTGATTTTAAAACTTTTAAATGATGCCGGCATCATAAGTTTTTTCAATTTTTCACTAAAAATTTTTTTCTCGAATTTTGTAAAGTGCTGTACATCGATGGAAAGGTCTGTTTATTGTCAATTAGGAATTGAAAACCGCAACCACTTACGAGGCTTGGTTGCGGAGATATCGGGTTTCGAAATAAATCTGATTTTTAAACTTTTAAATGATGCCGGCATCATAAGTTTTTTTCAATTTTTCACTAAAAATTTTTGTCTCGAATTTTGTAAAGTGCTGTACATCGATGGAAAGGTCTGTTTATTGTCAATTAGGAATTGAAAAACGCAACCACTTACGAAGCTTGGTTGCGGAGATATCGGGTTTCGAAAGAAATCTGATTTTTAAACTTTTAAATGATGCCGGCATCATAAGTTTTTTCAATTTTTCACTAAAAATTTTTTTCTCGAATTTTTTAAAGTGCTGTACATCGATGGAAAGGTCTGTTTATTGTCAATTAGGAATTGAAAACCGCAACCAGTTACGAGGCTTGGTTGCGGAGATATCGGGTTTCAAAAGAAATCTGATTTTAAAACTTTTAAATGATGCCGGCATCATAAGTTTTTTCAATTTTTCACTAAAAATTTTTTTCTCGAATTTTGTAAAGTGCTGTACATCGATGCAAAGGTCTGTTTATTGTCAATTAGGAATTGAAAACCGCAACCAGTTACGAGGCTTGGTTGCGGAGATATCGGGTTTCAAAAGAAATCTGATTTTAAAACTTTTAAATGATGCCGGCATCATAAGTTTTTTCAATTTTTCACTAAAAATTTTTTTCTCGAATATTTTAAAGTGCTGTACATCGATGGAAAGGTCTGTTTATTGTCAATTAGGAATTGAAAACCGCAACCACTTACGAGGCTTGGTTGCGGAGATATCGGGTTTCAAAAGAAATCTGATTTTTAAACTTTTAAATGATGCCGGCATCATAAGTTTTTTCAATTTTTCACTAAAATTTTTTTTCTCGAATTTTGTAAAGTGCTGTACATCGATGGAAAGGTCTGTTTATTGTCAATTAGGAATTGAAAACCGCAACCACTTACGAGGCTTGGTTGCGGAGATATCGGGTTTCGAAAGAAATCTGATTTTTTAACTTTTAAATGATGCCGGCATTATAAGTTTTTCAATTTTTCACTAAAAATTTTTTTCTCGAATTTTGTAAAGTGCTGTACATCGATGGAGAGGTCTGTTTATTGTCAATTAGGAATTGAAAACCGCAACCACTTACGAGGCTTAGTTGCGGAGATATCGGGTTTCGAAATAAATCTGATTTTTAAACTTTTAAATGATGCCGGCATCATAAGTTTTTTCAATTTTTCACTAAAAATTTTTTCTCGAATTTTGTAAAGTGCTGTACATCGATGGAAAGGTCTGTTTATTGTCAATTAGGAATTGAAAACCGCAACCACTTACGAGGCTTAGTTGCGGAGATATCGGGTTTCGAAAGAAATCTGATTTTTAAACTTTTAAATGATGCCGGCATCATAAGTTTTTTCAATTTTTCACTAAAAATTTTTGTCTCGAATTTTGTAAAGTGCTGTACATCGATGCAAAGGTCTGTTTATTGTCAATTAGGAATTGAAAACCGCAACCACTTACGAGGCTTGGTTTCGGAGATATCGAGTTTCGAAAGAAATATGATTTATAAACTTTTAAATGATGCCGGCATCATAAGTTTTTTCAATTTTTCACTAAAAATTTTTTTCTCGAATTTTTTAAAGTGCTGTACATCGATGGAAAGGTCTGTTTATTGTCAATTAGGAATTGAAAACCGCAACCACTTACGAGGCTTGGTTGCGGAGATATCGGGTTTCGAAAGAAATCTGATTTTTAAACTTTTAAATGATGCCGGCATCATAAGTTTTTTCAATTTTTCACTAAAAATTTTTTTCTCGAATTTTGTAAAGTGCTGTACATCGATGGAAAGGTCTGTTTATTGTCAATTAGGAATTGAAAACCGCAACCACTTACGAGGCTTGGTTGCGGAGATATCGGGTTTCGAAATAAATCTGATTTTTAAACTTTTAAATGATGCCGGCATCATAAGTTTTTTCAATTTTTCACTAAAAATTTTTTTCTCGAATTTTGTAAAGTGCTGTACATCGATGGAAAGGTCTGTTTATTGTCAATTAGGAATTGAAAAACGCAACCACTTACGAAGCTTGGTTGCGGAGATATCGGGTTTCGAAAGAAATCTGATTTTTAAACTTTTAAATGATGCCGGCATCATAAGTTTTTTCAATTTTTCACTAAAAATTTTTGTCTCGAATTTTGTAAAGTGCTGTACATCGATGGAAAGGTCTGTTTACTGTCAATTAGGAATTGAAAACCGCAACCAGTTACGAGGCTTGGTTGCGGAGATATCGGGTTTCAAAAGAAATCTGATTTTAAAACTTTTAAATGATGCCGGCATCATAAGTTTTTTCAATTTTTCACTAAAAATTTTTTTCTCGAATTTTGTAAAGTGCTGTACATCGATGGAAAGGTCTGTTTATTGTCAATTAGGAATTGAAAACCGCAACCACTTACGAGGCTTGGTTGCGGAGATATCGGGTTTCGAAAGAAATCTGATTTTTAAACTTTTAAATGATGCCGGCATCATAAGTTTTTTCAATTTTTCACTAAAATTTTTTTTCTCGAATTTTGTAAAGTGCTGTACATCGATGGAAAGGTCTGTTTATTGTCAATTAGGAATTGAAAACCGCAACCACTTACGAGGCTTGGTTGCGGAGATATCGGGTTTCGAAATAAATCTGATTTTTAAACTTTTAAATGATGCCGGCATCATAAGTTTTTTTCAATTTTTCACTAAAAATTTTTGTCTCGAATTTTGTAAAGTGCTGTACATCGATGGAAAGGTCTGTTTATTGTCAATTAGGAATTGAAAAACGCAACCACTTACGAAGCTTGGTTGCGGAGATATCGGGTTTCGAAAGAAATCTGATTTTTAAACTTTTAAATGATGCCGGCATCATAAGTTTTTTCAATTTTTCACTAAAAATTTTTGTCTCGAATTTTGTAAAGTGCTGTACATCGATGGAAAGGTCTGTTTACTGTCAATTAGGAATTGAAAACCGCAACCACTTACGAGGCTTGGTTGCGGAGATATCGGGTTTCGAAAGAAATCTGATTTTTAAACTTTTAAATGATGCCGGCATCATAAGTTTTTTCAATTTTTCACTAAAAATTTTTTTCTCGAATTTTTTAAAGTGCTGTACATCGATGGAAAGGTCTGTTTATTGTCAATTAGGAATTGAAAACCGCAACCAGTTACGAGGCTTGGTTGCGGAGATATCGGGTTTCAAAAGAAATCTGATTTTAAAACTTTTAAATGATGCCGGCATCATAAGTTTTTTCAATTTTTCACTAAAAATTTTTTTCTCGAATATTTTAAAGTGCTGTACATCGATGGAAAGGTCTGTTTATTGTCAATTAGGAATTGAAAACCGCAACCACTTACGAGGCTTGGTTGCGGAGATATCGGGTTTCAAAAGAAATCTGATTTTTAAACTTTTAAATGATGCCGGCATCATAAGTTTTTTCAATTTTTCACTAAAATTTTTTTTCTCGAATTTTGTAAAGTGCTGTACATCGATGGAAAGGTCTGTTTATTGTCAATTAGGAATTGAAAACCGCAACCACTTACGAGGCTTGGTTGCGGAGATATCGGGTTTCGAAAGAAATCTGATTTTTTAACTTTTAAATGATGCCGGCATTATAAGTTTTTCAATTTTTCACTAAAAATTTTTTTCTCGAATTTTGTAAAGTGCTGTACATCGATGGAGAGGTCTGTTTATTGTCAATTAGGAATTGAAAACCGCAACCACTTACGAGGCTTAGTTGCGGAGATATCGGGTTTCGAAATAAATCTGATTTTTAAACTTTTAAATGATGCCGGCATCATAAGTTTTTTCAATTTTTCACTAAAAATTTTTTCTCGAATTTTGTAAAGTGCTGTACATCGATGGAAAGGTCTGTTTATTGTCAATTAGGAATTGAAAACCGCAACCACTTACGAGGCTTAGTTGCGGAGATATCGGGTTTCGAAAGAAATCTGATTTTTAAACTTTTAAATGATGCCGGCATCATAAGTTTTTTCAATTTTTCACTAAAAATTTTTGTCTCGAATTTTGTAAAGTGCTGTACATCGATGCAAAGGTCTGTTTATTGTCAATTAGGAATTGAAAACCGCAACCACTTACGAGGCTTGGTTTCGGAGATATCGAGTTTCGAAAGAAATATGATTTATAAACTTTTAAATGATGCCGGCATCATAAGTTTTTTCAATTTTTCACTAAAAATTTTTTTCTCGAATTTTTTAAAGTGCTGTACATCGATGGAAAGGTCTGTTTATTGTCAATTAGGAATTGAAAACCGCAACCACTTACGAGGCTTGGTTGCGGAGATATCGGGTTTCAAAAGAAATCTGATTTTTAAACTTTTAAATGATGCCGGCATCATAAGTTTTTTCAATTTTTCACTAAATTTTTTTTCTCGAATTTTGTAAAGTGCTGTACATCGATGGAAAGGTCTGTTTATTGTCAATTAGGAATTGAAAAACGCAACCACTTTCGAAGCTTGGTTGCGGAGATATCGGGTTTCGAAAGAAATCTGATTTTTAAACTTTTAAATGATGCCGGCATCATAAGTTTTTTCAATTTTTCACTAAAATTTTTTTTCTCGAATTTTGTAAAGTGCTGTACATCGATGGAAAGGTCTGTTTATTGTCAATTAGGAATTGAAAACCGCAACCACTTACGAGGCTTGGTTGCGGAGATATCGGGTTTCGAAAGAAATCTGATTTTTTAACTTTTAAATGATGCCGGCATCATAAGTTTTTTCAATTTTTCACTAAAAATTTTTTCTCGAATTTTGTAAAGTGCTGTACATCGATGGAAAGGTCTGTTTATTGTCAATTAGGAATTGAAAAACGCAACCACTTTCGAAGCTTGGTTGCGGAGATATCGGGTTTCGAAAGAAATCTGATTTTTAAACTTTTAAATGATGCCGGCATCATAAGTTTTTTCAATTTTTCACTAAAATTTTTTTTCTCGAATTTTGTAAAGTGCTGTACATCGATGGAAAGGTCTGTTTATTGTCAATTAGGAATTGAAAACCGCAACCACTTACGAGGCTTGGTTGCGGAGATATCGGGTTTCGAAAGAAATCTGATTTTTTAACTTTTAAATGATGCCGGCATCATAAGTTTTTTCAATTTTTCACTAAAATTTTTTTCTCGAATTTTGTAAAGTGCTGTACATCGATGCAAAGGTCTGTTTATTGTCAATTAGGAATTGAAAACCGCAACCACTTACGAGGCTTGGTTGCGGAGATATCGGGTTTCGAAAGAAATCTGATTTTTAAACTTTTAAATGATGCCGGCATCATAAGTTTTTTCAATTTTTCACTAAAAATTTGTTTCTCGAATTTTGTAAAGTGCTGTACATCAATGGAAAGGTCTGTTTATTGTCAATTAGGAATTGAAAACCGCAACCACTTACGAGGCTTGGTTGCGGAGATATCGGGTTTCGAAAGAAATCTGATTTTTAAACTTTTAAATGATGCCGGCATCATAAGTTTTTTCAATTTTTCACTAAAAATTTGTTTCTCGAATTTTGTAAAGTGCTGTACATCAATGGAAAGGTCTGTTTATTGTCAATTAGGAATTGAAAACCGCAACCACTTACGAGGCTTGGTTGCGGAGATATCGGGTTTCGAAAGAAATCTGATTTTTAAACTTTTAAATGATGCCGGCATCATAAGTTTTTTCAATTTTTCACTAAAAATTTTTTTCTCGAATTTTGTAAAGTGCTGTACATCGATGGAAAGGTCTGTTTATTGTCAATTAGGAATTGAAAACCGCAACCACTTACGAGGCTTGGTTGCGGAGATATCGGGTTTCGAAAGAAATCTGATTTTTAAACTTTTAAATGATGCCGGTATCATAAGTTTTTTCAATTTTTCACTAAAAATTTTTTTTCTCGAATTTTGTAAAGTGCTGTACATCGATGGAAAGGTCTGTTTATTGTCAATTAGGAATTGAAAACCGCAACCACTTACGAGGCTTGGTTGCGGAGATATCGGGTTTCGAAAGAAATCTGATTTTTAAACTTTTAAATGATGCCGGCATCATAAGTTTTTTCAATTTTTCACTAAAAATTTTTTTCTCGAATTTTGTAAAGTGTGTACATCGATGGAAAGGTCTGTTTATTGTCAATTAGGAATTGAAAACCGCAACCACTTACGAGGCTTGGTTGCGGAGATATCGGGTTTCGAAAGAAATTTGATTTTTAAACTTTTAAATGATGCCGGCATCGTAAGTTTTTTCAATTTTTCACTTAAAATTTTATTCTCGAATTTTGTAAATTGTACATCGATGGAAAGGTCTGTTTATTGCAATTAGGAATTGAAAACCGCGACCACTTACGAGGCTTGGTTGCGGAGATATCGGGTTTCGAAAGAAATCTGATTTTTAAACTTTTAAATGATGCCGGCATCATAAGTTTTTCCAATTTTTCACTAGAAATTTGTTTCTCGAATTTTGTAATGTGCTGTACATCGATGGAAAGGTCTGTTTATTATCAATTAGGAATTGAAAACCGCAACCACTTACGAGCCTTGGTTGCGGAGATATCGGGTTTCGAAAGAAATCTGATTTTTAAACTTTTAAATGATGCCGGCATCATAAGTTTTTTCAATTTTTCACTAAAAATTTTTTTCTCGAATTTTGTAAAGTGCTGTACATCGATGGAAAGGTCTGTTTATTGTCAATTAGGAATTGAAAACCGCAACCACTTACGAGGCTTGGTTGCGGAGATATCGGGTTTCGAAAGAAATCTGATTTTTAAACTTTTAAATGATGCCGGCATCATAAGTTTTTTCAATTTTTCACTAAATTTTTTTTTCTCGAATTTTGTAAAATGCTGTACATCGATGGAAAGGTCTGTTTATTGTCAATTAGGAATTGAAAACCGCAACCACTTACGAGGCTTGGTTGCGGAGATATCGGGTTTCGAAAGAAATCTGATTTTTAAACTTTTAAATGATGCCGGCATCATAAGTTTTTTCAATTTTTCAGTAAAAATTTTTTTCTCGAATTTTGTAAAGTGCTGTACATCGATGGAAAGGTCTGTTTATTGTCAATTAGGAATTGAAAACCGCAACCACTTACGAGGCTTGGTTGCGGAGATATCGGGTTTCGAAAGAAATCTGATTTTTAAACTTTTAAATGAGGCCGGCATCATAAGCTTTTCCAATTTTTCACTAAAAATTTTTTTCTCGAATTTTGTAAAGTGCTGTACATCGATGGAAAGGTCTGTTTATTGTCAATTAGGAATTGAAAACCGCAACCACTTACGAGGCTTGGTTGCGGAGATATCGGGTTTCGAAAGAAATCTGATTTTTAAACTTTTAAATGAGGCCGGCATCATAAATTTTTCCAATTTTTCACTAAAAATTTTTTTCTCGAATTTTGTAAAGTGCTGTACATCGATGGAAAGGTCTGTTTATTGTCAATTAGGAATTGAAAACCGCAACCACTTACGAGGCTTGGTTGCGAAGATATCGGGTTTCGAAAGAAATCTGATTTTTAAACTTTTAAATGATGCCGGCATCATAAGTTTTTTCAATTTTTCACTAAAAATTTTTTTCTCGAATTTTGTAAAGTGCTGTACATCGATGGAAAGGTCTGTTTATTGTCAATAGGAATTGAAAACCGCAACCACTTACGAGGCTTGGTTGCGGAGATATCGGGTTTCGAAAGAAATCTGATTTTTAAACTTTTAAATGATGCCGGCATCATAAGTTTTTTCAATTTTTCACTAAAATTTTTTTCTCGAATTTTGTAAAGTGCTGTACATCGATGGAAAGGTCTGTTTATTGTCAATTAGGAATTGAAAACCGCAACCACTTACGAGGCTTGGTTGCGGAGATATCGGGTTTCGAAAGAAATCTGATTTTTAAACTTTTAAATGAGGCCGGCATCATAAGCTTTTCCAATTTTTCACTAAAAATTTTTTTCTCGAATTTTGTAAAGTGCTGTACATCGATGGAAAGGTCTGTTTATTGTCAATTAGGAATTGAAAACCGCAACCACTTACGAGGCTTGGTTGCGGAGATATCGTGTTTCGAAAGAAATCTGATTTTTAAACTTTTAAATGATGCCGGCATCATAAGTTTTTTCAATTTTTCACTAAAAATTTTTTTCTCGAATTTTGTAAAGTGCTGTACATCGATGGAAAGGTCTGTTTATTGTCAATTAGAAATTGAAAACCGCAACCACTTACGAGGCTTGGCTGCGGAGATATCGTATTTCGAAAGAAATCTGATTTTTAAACTTTTAAATGATGCCGGCATCATAAGTTTTTTCAATTTTTCACTAAAAATTTTTTTCTCGAATTTTGTAAAGTGCTGTACATCGATGGAAAGGTCTGTTTATTGTCAATTAGGAATTGAAAACCGCAACCACTTACGAGGCTTGGTTGCGGAGATATCGGGTTTCGAAAGAAATCTGATTTTTAAACTTTTAAATGATGCCGGTATCATAAGTTTTTTCAATTTTTCACTAAAAATTTTTTTCTCGAATTTTGTAAAGTGCTGTACATCGATGGAAAGGTCTGTTTATTGTCAATTAGGAATTGAAAACCGCAACCACTTACGAGGCTTGGTTGCGGAGAATCGGGTTTCGAAAGAAATCTGATTTTTAAACTTTTAAATGATGCCGGCATCATAAGTTTTTTCAATTTTTCAGTAAAAATTTTTTTCTCGAATTTTGTAAAGTGCTGTACATCGATGGAAAGGTCTGTTTATTGTCAATTAGGAATTGAAAACCGCAACCACTTACGAGGCTTGGTTGCGGAGATATCGGGTTTCGAAAGAAATCTGATTTTTAAACTTTTAAATGATGCCGGTATCATAAGTTTTTTCAATTTTTCACTAAAAATTTTTTTCTCGAATTTTGTAAAGTGCTGTACATCGATGGAAAGGTCTGTTTATTGTCAATTAGGAATTGAAAACCGCAACCACTTACGAGGCTTGGTTGCAGAGATATCGGGTTTCGAAAGAAATCTGATTTTTAAACTTTTAAATGATGCCGGCATCATAAGTTTTTTCAATTTTTCACTAAAAATTTTTTTCTCGAATTTTGTAAAGTGCTGTACATCGATGGAAAGGTCTGTTTATTGTCAATTAGGAATTGAAAACCGCAACCACTTACGAGGCTTGGTTGCGGAGATATCGGGTTTCGAAAAAAATCTGATTTTTAAACTTTTAAATGATGCCGGCATCATAAGTTTTTTCAATTTTTCACTAAAAATTTTTTTCTCGAATTTTGTAAAGTGCTGTACATCGATGGAAAGGTCTGTTTATTGTTAATTAGGAATTGAAAACCGCAACCACTTACGAGGCTTGGTTGCGGAGATATCGGGTTTCGAAAGAAATCTGATTTTTAAACTTTTAAATGATGCCGGCATCATAAGTTTTTTCAATTTTTCACTAAAAATTTTTTTCTCGAATTTTGTAAAGTGCTGTACATCGATGGAAAGGTCTGTTTATTGTCAATTAGGAATTGAAAACCGCAACCACTTACGAGGCTTGGTTGCGGAGATATCGGGTTTCGAAAGAAATCTGATTTTTAAACTTTTAAATGATGCCGGCATCATAAGTTTTTTCAATTTTTCACTAAAAATTTTTTTCTCGAATTTTGTAAAGTGCTGTACATCGATGGAAAGGTCTGTTTATTGTCAATTAGGAATTGAAAACCGCAACCACTTACGAGGCTTGGTTGCGGAGATATCGGGTTTCGAAAGAAATCTGATTTTTAAACTTTTAAATGATGCCGGTATCATAAGTTTTTTCAATTTTTCACTAAAAATTTTTTTCTCGAATTTTGTAAAGTGCTGTACATCGATGGAAAGGTCTGTTTATTGTCAATTAGGAATTGAAAACCGCAACCACTTACGAGGCTTGGTTGCGGAGATATCGGGTTTCGAAAGAAATCTGATTTTTAAACTTTTAAATGATGCCGGTATCATAAGTTTTTTCAATTTTTCACTAAAAATTTTTTTCTCGAATTTTGTAAAGTGCTGTACATCGATGGAAAGGTCTGTTTATTGTCAATTAGGAATTGAAAACCGCAACCACTTACGAGGCTTGGTTGCAGAGATATCGGGTTTCGAAAGAAATCTGATTTTTAAACTTTTAAATGATGCCGGCATCATAAGTTTTTTCAATTTTTCACTAAAAATTTTTTTCTCGAATTTTGTAAAGTGCTGTACATCGATGGAAAGGTCTGTTTATTGTCAATTAGGAATTGAAAACCGCAACCACTTACGAGGCTTGGTTGCGGAGATATCGGGTTTCGAAAGAAATCTGATTTTTAAACTTTTAAATGATGCCGGCATCATAAGTTTTTTCAATTTTTCACTAAAAATTTTTTTCTCGAATTTTGTAAAGTGCTGTACATCGATAGAAAGGTCTGTTTATTGTCAATTAGGAATTGAAAACCGCAACCACTTACGAGGCTTGGTTGCGGAGATATCGGGTTTCGAAAGAAATCTGATTTTTAAACTTTTAAATGATGCCGGCATCATAAGTTTTTTCAATTTTTCACTAAAAATTTTTTTCTCGAATTTTGTAAAGTGCTGTACATCGATGGAAAGGTCTGTTTATTGTTAATTAGGAATTGAAAACCGCAACCACTTACGAGGCTTGGTTGCGGAGATATCGGGTTTCGAAAGAAATCTGATTTTTAAACTTTTAAATGATGCCGGCATCATAAGTTTTTTCAATTTTTCACTAAAAATTTTTTTCTCGAATTTTGTAAAGTGCTGTACATCGATGGAAAGGTCTGTTTATTGTCAATTAGGAATTGAAAACCGCAACCACTTACGAGGCTTGGTTGCGGAGATATCGGGTTTCGAAAGAAATCTGATTTTAAACTTTTAAATGATGCCGGCATCATAAGTTTTTTCAATTTTTCACTAAAAATTTTTTTCTCGAATTTTGTAAAGTGCTGTACATCGATGGAAAGGTCTGTTTATTGTCAATTAGGAATTGAAAACCGCAACCACTTACGAGGCTTGGTTGCGGAGATATCGGGTTTCGAAAGAAATCTGATTTTTAAACTTTTAAATGATGCCAGCATCATAAGTTTTTTCAATTTTTCACTAAAAATTTTTTTCTCGAATTTTGTAAAGTGCTGTACATCGATGGAAAGGTCTGTTTATTGTCAATTAGGAATTGAAAACCGCAACCACTTACGAGGCTTGGTTGCGGAGATATCGGGTTTCGAAAGAAATCTGATTTTTAAACTTTTAAATGATGCCGGCATCATAAGTTTTTTCAATTTTTCACTAAAAATTTTTTTCTCGAATTTTGTAAAGTGCTGTACATCGATGGAAAGGTCTGTTTATTGTCAATTAGGAATTGAAAACCGCAACCACTTACGAGGCTTGGTTGCGGAGATATCGGGTTTCGAAAGAAATCTGATTTTTAAACTTTTAAATGATGCCGGCATCATAAGTTTTTTCAATTTTTCACTAAATTTTTTTTTCTCGAATTTTGTAAAATGCTGTACATCGATGGAAAGGTCTGTTTATTGTCAATTAGGAATTGAAAACCGCAACCACTTACGAAGCTTGGTTGCGGAGATATCGGGTTTCGAAAGAAATCTGATTTTTAAACTTTTAAATGATGCCGGCATCATAAGTTTTTCCAATTTTTCACTAAAAATTTTTTTCTCGAATTTTGTAAAGTGCTGTACATCGATGGAAAGGTCTGTTTATTGTAAATTAGGAATTGAAAACCGCAACCACTTACGAGGCTTGGTTGCGGAGATATCGGGTTTCGAAAGAAATCTGATTTTTAAACTTTTAAATGATGCCGGCATCATAAGTTTTTTCAATTTTTCACTAAATTTTTTTTTCTCGAATTTTGTAAAATGCTGTACATCGATGGAAAGGTCTGTTTATTGTCAATTAGGAATTGAAAACCGCAACCACTTACGAAGCTTGGTTGCGGAGATATCGGGTTTCGAAAGAAATCTGATTTTTAAACTTTTAAATGATGCCGGCATCATAAGTTTTTTCAATTTTTCACTAAAAATTTTTTTCTCGAATTTTGTAAAGTGCTGTACATCGATGGAAAGGTCTGTTTATTGTCAATTAGGAATTGAAAACCGCAACCACTTACGAGGCTTGGTTGCGGAGATATCGGGTTTCGAAAGAAATCTGATTTTTAAACTTTTAAATGATGCCGGCATCATAAGTTTTTTCAATTTTTCACAAAAAATTTTTTTCTCGAATTTTGTAAAGTGCTGTACATCGATGGAAAGGTCTGTTTATTGTCAATTAGGAATTGAAAACCGCAACCACTTACGAGGCTTGGTTGCGGAGATATCGGGTTTCGAAAGAAATCTGATTTTTAAACTTTTAAATGATGCCGGCATCATAAGTTTTTTCAATTTTTCACTAAATTTTTTTTTCTCGAATTTTGTAAAATGCTGTACATCGATGGAAAGGTCTGTTTATTGTCAATTAGGAATTGAAAACCGCAACCACTTACGAAGCTTGGTTGCGGAGATATCGGGTTTCGAAAGAAATCTGATTTTTAAACTTTTAAATGATGCCGGCATCATAAGTTTTTCCAATTTTTCACTAAAAATTTTTTTCTCGAATTTTGTAAAGTGCTGTACATCGATGGAAAGGTCTGTTTATTGTAAATTAGGAATTGAAAACCGCAACCACTTACGAGGCTTGGTTGCGGAGATATCGGGTTTCGAAAGAAATCTGATTTTTAAACTTTTAAATGATGCCGGCATCATAAGTTTTTTCAATTTTTCACTAAATTTTTTTTTCTCGAATTTTGTAAAATGCTGTACATCGATGGAAAGGTCTGTTTATTGTCAATTAGGAATTGAAAACCGCAACCACTTACGAAGCTTGGTTGCGGAGATATCGGGTTTCGAAAGAAATCTGATTTTTAAACTTTTAAATGATGCCGGCATCATAAGTTTTTTCAATTTTTCACTAAAAATTTTTTTCTCGAATTTTGTAAAGTGCTGTACATCGATGGAAAGGTCTGTTTATTGTCAATTAGGAATTGAAAACCGCAACCACTTACGAGGCTTGGTTGCGGAGATATCGGGTTTCGAAAGAAATCTGATTTTTAAACTTTTAAATGATGCCGGCATCATAAGTTTTTTCAATTTTTCACAAAAAATTTTTTTCTCGAATTTTGTAAAGTGCTGTACATCGATGGAAAGGTCTGTTTATTGTCAATTAGGAATTGAAAACCGCAACCACTTACGAGGCTTGGTTGCGGAGATATCGGGTTTCGAAAGAAATCTGATTTTTAAACTTTTAAATGAGGCCGGCATCATAAATTTTTCCAATTTTTCACTAAAAATTTTTTTCTCGAATTTTGTAAAGTGCTGTACATCGATGGAAAGGTCTGTTTATTGTCAATTAGGAATTGAAAACCGCAACCACTTACGAGGCTTGGTTGCGAAGATATCGGGTTTCGAAAGAAATCTGATTTTTAAACTTTTAAATGATGCCGGCATCATAAGTTTTTTCAATTTTTCACTAAAAATTTTTTTCTCGAATTTTGTAAAGTGCTGTACATCGATGGAAAGGTCTGTTTATTGTCAATAGGAATTGAAAACCGCAACCACTTACGAGGCTTGGTTGCGGAGATATCGGGTTTCGAAAGAAATCTGATTTTTAAACTTTTAAATGATGCCGGCATCATAAGTTTTTTCAATTTTTCACTAAAATTTTTTTCTCGAATTTTGTAAAGTGCTGTACATCGATGGAAAGGTCTGTTTATTGTCAATTAGGAATTGAAAACCGCAACCACTTACGAGGCTTGGTTGCGGAGATATCGGGTTTCGAAAGAAATCTGATTTTTAAACTTTTAAATGAGGCCGGCATCATAAGCTTTTCCAATTTTTCACTAAAAATTTTTTTCTCGAATTTTGTAAAGTGCTGTACATCGATGGAAAGGTCTGTTTATTGTCAATTAGGAATTGAAAACCGCAACCACTTACGAGGCTTGGTTGCGGAGATATCGTGTTTCGAAAGAAATCTGATTTTTAAACTTTTAAATGATGCCGGCATCATAAGTTTTTTCAATTTTTCACTAAAAATTTTTTTCTCGAATTTTGTAAAGTGCTGTACATCGATGGAAAGGTCTGTTTATTGTCAATTAGAAATTGAAAACCGCAACCACTTACGAGGCTTGGCTGCGGAGATATCGTATTTCGAAAGAAATCTGATTTTTAAACTTTTAAATGATGCCGGCATCATAAGTTTTTTCAATTTTTCACTAAAAATTTTTTTCTCGAATTTTGTAAAGTGCTGTACATCGATGGAAAGGTCTGTTTATTGTCAATTAGGAATTGAAAACCGCAACCACTTACGAGGCTTGGTTGCGGAGATATCGGGTTTCGAAAGAAATCTGATTTTTAAACTTTTAAATGATGCCGGTATCATAAGTTTTTTCAATTTTTCACTAAAAATTTTTTTCTCGAATTTTGTAAAGTGCTGTACATCGATGGAAAGGTCTGTTTATTGTCAATTAGGAATTGAAAACCGCAACCACTTACGAGGCTTGGTTGCGGAGATATCGGGTTTCGAAAGAAATCTGATTTTTAAACTTTTAAATGATGCCAGCATCATAAGTTTTTTCAATTTTTCAGTAAAAATTTTTTTCTCGAATTTTGTAAAGTGCTGTACATCGATGGAAAGGTCTGTTTATTGTCAATTAGGAATTGAAAACCGCAACCACTTACGAGGCTTGGTTGCGGAGATATCGGGTTTCGAAAGAAATCTGATTTTTAAACTTTTAAATGATGCCGGTATCATAAGTTTTTTCAATTTTTCACTAAAAATTTTTTTCTCGAATTTTGTAAAGTGCTGTACATCGATGGAAAGGTCTGTTTATTGTCAATTAGGAATTGAAAACCGCAACCACTTACGAGGCTTGGTTGCAGAGATATCGGGTTTCGAAAGAAATCTGATTTTTAAACTTTTAAATGATGCCGGCATCATAAGTTTTTTCAATTTTTCACTAAAAATTTTTTTCTCGAATTTTGTAAAGTGCTGTACATCGATGGAAAGGTCTGTTTATTGTCAATTAGGAATTGAAAACCGCAACCACTTACGAGGCTTGGTTGCGGAGATATCGGGTTTCGAAAAAAATCTGATTTTTAAACTTTTAAATGATGCCGGCATCATAAGTTTTTTCAATTTTTCACTAAAAATTTTTTTCTCGAATTTTGTAAAGTGCTGTACATCGATGGAAAGGTCTGTTTATTGTTAATTAGGAATTGAAAACCGCAACCACTTACGAGGCTTGGTTGCGGAGATATCGGGTTTCGAAAGAAATCTGATTTTTAAACTTTTAAATGATGCCGGCATCATAAGTTTTTTCAATTTTTCACTAAAAATTTTTTTCTCGAATTTTGTAAAGTGCTGTACATCGATGGAAAGGTCTGTTTATTGTCAATTAGGAATTGAAAACCGCAACCACTTACGAGGCTTGGTTGCGGAGATATCGGGTTTCGAAAGAAATCTGATTTTTAAACTTTTAAATGATGCCGGCATCATAAGTTTTTTCAATTTTTCACTAAAAATTTTTTTCTCGAATTTTGTAAAGTGCTGTACATCGATGGAAAGGTCTGTTTATTGTCAATTAGGAATTGAAAACCGCAACCACTTACGAGGCTTGGTTGCGGAGATATCGGGTTTCGAAAGAAATCTGATTTTTAAACTTTTAAATGATGCCGGTATCATAAGTTTTTTCAATTTTTCACTAAAAATTTTTTTCTCGAATTTTGTAAAGTGCTGTACATCGATGGAAAGGTCTGTTTATTGTCAATTAGGAATTGAAAACCGCAACCACTTACGAGGCTTGGTTGCAGAGATATCGGGTTTCGAAAGAAATCTGATTTTTAAACTTTTAAATGATGCCGGCATCATAAGTTTTTTCAATTTTTCACTAAAAATTTTTTTCTCGAATTTTGTAAAGTGCTGTACATCGATGGAAAGGTCTGTTTATTGTCAATTAGGAATTGAAAACCGCAACCACTTACGAGGCTTGGTTGCGGAGATATCGGGTTTCGAAAGAAATCTGATTTTTAAACTTTTAAATGATGCCGGCATCATAAGTTTTTTCAATTTTTCACTAAAAATTTTTTTCTCGAATTTTGTAAAGTGCTGTACATCGATGGAAAGGTCTGTTTATTGTTAATTAGGAATTGAAAACCGCAACCACTTACGAGGCTTGGTTGCGGAGATATCGGGTTTCGAAAGAAATCTGATTTTTAAACTTTTAAATGATGCCGGCATCATAAGTTTTTTCAATTTTTCACTAAAAATTTTTTTCTCGAATTTTGTAAAGTGCTGTACATCGATGGAAAGGTCTGTTTATTGTCAATTAGGAATTGAAAACCGCAACCACTTACGAGGCTTGGTTGCGGAGATATCGGGTTTCGAAAGAAATCTGATTTTAAACTTTTAAATGATGCCGGCATCATAAGTTTTTTCAATTTTTCACTAAAAATTTTTTTCTCGAATTTTGTAAAGTGCTGTACATCGATGGAAAGGTCTGTTTATTGTCAATTAGGAATTGAAAACCGCAACCACTTACGAGGCTTGGTTGCGGAGATATCGGGTTTCGAAAGAAATCTGATTTTTAAACTTTTAAATGATGCCAGCATCATAAGTTTTTTCAATTTTTCACTAAAAATTTTTTTCTCGAATTTTGTAAAGTGCTGTACATCGATGGAAAGGTCTGTTTATTGTCAATTAGGAATTGAAAACCGCAACCACTTACGAGGCTTGGTTGCGGAGATATCGGGTTTCGAAAGAAA
Organism: Epistrophe grossulariae; assembly: GCA_929447395.1. Classification (NCBI taxonomy): domain Eukaryota; kingdom Metazoa; phylum Arthropoda; class Insecta; order Diptera; family Syrphidae; genus Epistrophe; species Epistrophe grossulariae. The sequence continues at coordinate 43,892,207 of OV839567.1, read as the reverse complement.
TCTGATTTTTAAACTTTTAAATGATGCCGGCATCATAAGTTTTTTCAATTTTTCACTAAAAATTTTTTTCTCGAATTTTGTAAAGTGCTGTACATCGATGGAAAGGTCTGTTTATTGTCAATTAGGAATTGAAAACCGCAACCACTTACGAGGCTTGGTTGCGGAGATATCGGGTTTCGAAAGAAATCTGATTTTTAAACTTTTAAATGATGCCGGCATCATAAGTTTTTTCAATTTTTCACTAAATTTTTTTTTCTCGAATTTTGTAAAATGCTGTACATCGATGGAAAGGTCTGTTTATTGTCAATTAGGAATTGAAAACCGCAACCACTTACGAAGCTTGGTTGCGGAGATATCGGGTTTCGAAAGAAATCTGATTTTTAAACTTTTAAATGATGCCGGCATCATAAGTTTTTCCAATTTTTCACTAAAAATTTTTTTCTCGAATTTTGTAAAGTGCTGTACATCGATGGAAAGGTCTGTTTATTGTAAATTAGGAATTGAAAACCGCAACCACTTACGAGGCTTGGTTGCGGAGATATCGGGTTTCGAAAGAAATCTGATTTTTAAACTTTTAAATGATGCCGGCATCATAAGTTTTTTCAATTTTTCACTAAATTTTTTTTTCTCGAATTTTGTAAAATGCTGTACATCGATGGAAAGGTCTGTTTATTGTCAATTAGGAATTGAAAACCGCAACCACTTACGAAGCTTGGTTGCGGAGATATCGGGTTTCGAAAGAAATCTGATTTTTAAACTTTTAAATGATGCCGGCATCATAAGTTTTTTCAATTTTTCACTAAAAATTTTTTTCTCGAATTTTGTAAAGTGCTGTACCTCGATGGAAAGGTCTGTTTATTGTCAATTAGGAATTGAAAACCGCAACCACTTACGAGGCTTGGTTGCGGAGATATCGGGTTTCGAAAGAAATCTGATTTTTAAACTTTTAAATGATGCCGGCATCATAAGTTTTTTCAATTTTTCACAAAAAATTTTTTTCTCGAATTTTGTAAAGTGCTGTACATCGATGGAAAGGTCTGTTTATTGTCAATTAGGAATTGAAAACCGCAACCACTTACGAGGCTTGGTTGCGGAGATATCGGGTTTCGAAAGAAATCTGATTTTTAAACTTTTAAATGATGCCGGCATCATAAGTTTTTACAATTTTTCACTAAATTTTTTTTTCTCGAATTTTGTAAAATGCTGTACATCGATGGAAAGGTCTGTTTATTGTCAATTAGGAATTGAAAACCGCAACCACTTACGAAGCTTGGTTGCGGAGATATCGGGTTTCGAAAGAAATCTGATTTTTAAACTTTTAAATGATGCCGGCATCATAAGTTTTTTCAATTTTTCACTAAAAATTTTTTTCTCGAATTTTGTTAAGTGCTGTACATCGATGGAAAGGTCTGTTTATTGTAAATTAGGAATTGAAAACCGCAACCACTTACGAGGCTTGGTTGCGGAGATATCGGGTTTCGAAAGAAATCTGATTTTTAAACTTTTAAATGATGCCGGCATCATAAGTTTTTTCAATTTTTCACTAAATTTTTTTTTCTCGAATTTTGTAAAATGCTGTACATCGATGGAAAGGTCTGTTTATTGTCAATTAGGAATTGAAAAACGCAACCACTTACGAAGCTTGGTTGCGGAGATATCGGGTTTCGAAAGAAATCTGATTTTTAAACTTTTAAATGATGCCGGCATCATAAGTTTTTTCAATTTTTCACTAAAAATTTTTTTCTCGAATTTTGTAAAGTGCTGTACATCGATGGAAAGGTCTGTTTATTGTCAATTAGGAATTGAAAACCGCAACCACTTACGAGGCTTGGTTGCGGAGATATCGGGTTTCGAAAGAAATCTGATTTTTAAACTTTTAAATGATGCCGGCATCATAAGTTTTTTCAATTTTTCACTAAATTTTTTTTTCTCGAATTTTGTAAAATGCTGTACATCGATGGAAAGGTCTGTTTATTGTCAATTAGGAATTGAAAACCGCAACCACTTACGAGGCTTGGTTGCGGAGATATCGGGTTTCGAAAGAAATCTGATTTTTAAACTTTTAAATGATGCCGGCATCATAAGTTTTTTCAATTTTTCACTAAATTTTTTTTTCTCGAATTTTGTAAAATGCTGTACATCGATGGAAAGGTCTGTTTATTGTTAATTAGGAATTGAAAACCGCAACCACTTACGAGGCTTGGTTGCGGAGATATCGGGTTTCGAAAGAAATCTGATTTTTAAACTTTTAAATGATGCCGGCATCATAAGTTTTTTCAATTTTTCACTAAAAATTTTTTTCTCGAATTTTGTAAAGTGCTGTACATCGATGGAAAGGTCTGTTTATTGTCAATTAGGAATTGAAAACCGCAACCACTTACGAGGCTTGGTTGCGGAGATATCGGGTTTCGAAAGAAATCTGATTTTTAAACTTTTAAATGATGCCGGCATCATAAGTTTTTTCAATTTTTCACTAAAAATTTTTTTCTCGAATTTTGTAAAGTGCTGTACATCGATGGAAAGGTCTGTTTATTGTCAATTAGGAATTGAAAACCGCAACCACTTACGAGGCTTGGTTGCGGAGATATCGGGTTTCGAAAGAAATCTGATTTTTAAACATTTAAATGATGCCGGCATCATAAGTTTTTTCAATTTTTCACTAAAATTTTTTTTCTCGAATTTTGTAAAGTGCTGTACATCGATGGAAAGGTCTGTTTATTGTCAATTAGGAATTGAAAACCGCAACCACTTACGAGGCTTGGTTGCGGAGATATCGGGTTTCGAAAGAAATCTGATTTTTAAACTTTTAAATGAGGCCGGCATCATAAGTTTTTCCAATTTTTCACTAAAAATTTTTTTCTCGAATTTTGTAAAGTGCTGTACATCGATGGAAAGGTCTGTTTATTGTCAATTAGGAATTGAAAACCGCAACCACTTACGAGGCTTGGTTGCGGAGATATCGGGTTTCGAAAGAAATCAGATTTTTAAACTTTTAAATGAGGCCGGCATCATAAGTTTTTCCAATTTTTCACTAAAAATTTTTTTCTCGAATTTTGTAAAGTGCTGTACATCGATGGAAAGGTCTGTTTATTGTCAATTAGGAATTGAAAACCGCAACCACTTACGAGGCTTGGTTGCGGAGATATCGGGTTTCGAAAGAAATCTGATTTTTAAACTTTTAAATGATGCCGGCATCATAAGTTTTTTCAATTTTTCACTAAAAATTTTTTTCTCGAATTTTGTAAAGTGCTGTACATCGATGGAAAGGTCTGTTTATTGTCAATTAGGAATTGAAAACCGCAACCACTTACGAGGCTTGGTTGCGGAGATATCGGGTTTCGAAAGAAATCTGATTTTTAAACTTTTAAATGAGGCCGGCATCATAAGTTTTTTCAATTTTTCACTAAAAATTTTTTTCTCGAATTTTGTAAAGTGCTGTACATCGATGGAAAGGTCTGTTTATTGTCAATTAGGAATTGAAAACCGCAACCACTTACGAGGCTTGGTTGCGGAGATATCGGGTTTCGAAAGAAATCTGATTTTTAAACTTTTAAATGATGCCGGCATCATAAGTTTTTTCAATTTTTCACTAAAAATTTTTTTCTCGAATTTTGTAAAGTGCTGTACATCGATGGAAAGGTCTGTTTATTGTCAATTAGGAATTGAAAACCGCAACCACTTACGAGGCTTGGTTGCGGAGATATCGGGTTTCGAAAGAAATCTGATTTTTAAACTTTTAAATGAGGCCGGCATCATAAGTTTTTCCAATTTTTCACTAAAATTTTTTTTCTCGAATTTTGTAAAGTGCTGTACATCGATGGAAAGGTCTGTTTATTGTCAATTAGGAATTGAAAACCGCAACCACTTACGAGGCTTGGTTGCGGAGATATCGGGTTTCGAAAGAAATCTGATTTTTAAACTTTTAAATGATGCCGGCATCATAAGTTTTTTCAATTTTTCACTAAAAATTTTTTTCTCGAATTTTGTAAAGTGCTGTACATCGATGGAAAGGTCTGTTTATTGTCAATTAGGAATTGAAAACCGCAACCACTTACGAGGCTTGGTTGCGGAGATATCGGGTTTCGAAAGAAATCTGATTTTTAAACTTTTAAATGATGCCGGCATCATAAGTTTTTTCAATTTTTCACTAAAAATTTTTTTCTCGAATTTTGTAAAGTGCTGTACATCGATGGAAAGGTCTGTTTATTGTTAATTAGGAATTGAAAACCGCAACCACTTACGAGGCTTGGTTGCGGAGATATCGGGTTTCGAAAGAAATCTGATTTTTAAACTTTTAAATGATGCCGGCATCATAAGTTTTTTCAATTTTTCACTAAAAATTTTTTTCTCGAATTTTGTAAAGTGCTGTACATCGATGGAAAGGTCTGTTTATTGTCAATTAGGAATTGAAAACCGCAACAACTTACGAGGCTTGGTTGCGGAGATATCGGGTTTCGAAAGAAATCTGATTTTTAAACTTTTAAATGAGGCCGGCATCATAAGTTTTTCCAATTTTTCACTAAAAATTTTTTTCTCGAATTTTGTAAAGTGCTGTTCATCGATGGAAAGGTCTGTTTATTGTCAATTAGGAATTGAAAACCGCAACCACTTACGAGGGTTGGTTGCGGAGATATCGGGTTTCGAAAACTTTGTGGAAAACCATAAAATAAATTATAATTAATAAAAATCAGTTACCATTTTTTCATTCCAACAAAAACTTCAGTCAAACTGCAAATGACCTAGTACATTCATTTCCCTCGTTGCGCTGGTTATGTTGATCAACCGCGTGTTTGATTTTAGTTTCTAAAAGGAAAAAGAAATAAAGTATATATGACCTCCAAAACCCGAAACTTATTCAATGTTTTAAATATATTTCGCGCTCGCATTTTTTCTCAAACACTGTTATGCTTTGGAGCTACCCTAACCTAAGTCCTTAAACGTAAATAAAAAATGTATGTAACGGGTGATTTTTTAGCTGGTTTGGTTTTGGCAACACTGGTTTTGACAGCTGACGTGTGTTTAGTACCTTGTGTCACTGTCAAACAGCTTCAGTTTGGTTTGCAATTTAACCATGGATCGTCTTACAAATGAACAACGCTTGCAAATTATTGAATTTTACTATCAAAATTCGTGCTCGGTTCGAAATGTTCATCGCGCGCTGCTTCCATTTTATGGTCGGCATTCTCGACCTTCTGAGCAGTCTATTCGGAAGATTGTGACCAAATTTCGCACCAAATTTACTTTGTTGGACATTAAACCACCAACACGTTTACGTACTGTGCGTAGTGAAGAAAATATTGCGGCCGTATCAGCTAGTGTGACAGAAGACCGCGAAATGTCGATTCGGCGCCGTTCCCAGCAGTTAGGCCTTTGTTACAGCACTACGTGGAAAATTTTGCGGAAGGATTTGGGCGTAAAGCCTTTTAAGATACAGCTGGTGCAAGAACTAAAGCCAGCCGACCTACCACAACGCCGAATTTTTGGTGAAACAATGGCGCAATTGCGAGGCGAGTTTGGTGAACAGTTAATTTCACGTTTCGGGCCGGTCAATTGGCCGCCTAGATCGTGCGATTTGACACCATTAGACTTTTTTTTGTGGGGGTATGTCAAGGTTAATGTCTATAGGGACAAGCCCGCTTCGATTGACGCACTGGAAGCCAACATCCATGCATTCATTCGTGAGATACCGGCCGATATGTGTGAAAGAGTATGCCAAAATTGGACTCAGCGGATGGGCTACCTGAGACGCAGCCGCGGTCAACATTTGCATGAAATTATCTTTAAACATTAAATTGCAAGGTTCAAACTATCGATTCAAATAAATATTTCATTCATTTTTTCGAATTTTTTGTGTTTTTTTTTTTAAAAAGTTCTAAACCTCTTAAAAAATCACCCGTTATATTAAATTAATATTGGATCCTAGAAAGTGGTGAAGCGGACCAAATTTTGCAAAAGATAGATAGAAAGATTCAGTTTGCAATATATCTACCTATCGTCGTCTTCTTTTTATATAGAAACAAGTGCACAAAATATTTGATTAAAATCTACAAAATCTTTATTTATAACGAAGCCCTTCTAGTGATTTACAAATCTCAACTATTAGGGTTTCCGTGTTCTTGAGAAGAATCTACCAAATGATTTTAAAAATCAAATTCCTTTACTGAATAAATTAATGCATATGCTTAAAGAAAATTAATTAAGTCAGAAATTCGGAACTCACTTTAAATTTAGTTAGGTACTTATCATTTTCTCTAATATTATCACCAAACAACAAAAACACTCAACCGACCACGCGACGCGTCTTTAAAACAAGCATCACTTAAATTTCGAACTCAACACTATCATTTTAAATTCTTATAAATTGGCAAATATTTTTTTTTTAATTTAAACTAAATTTTAGTATGTCACTAGTCACTCACAATAAGAATACATATTTTAAATAATTTATATTTTATTAAACAATCGCGAACATACGATATAACGAACGAACTCCGTGAACCGAGAATGAGGACTAACTGCCGAAATACAGAGAGAAAATAAAACTAATTGATTAAAGAGGAAATTAAAACACATAACATAACTGTAGATTTCAATAATAGTTTTTTTTAATTTAAACATTATTATTTAATTTTATTATTTCACTTTTAACACTTCACATCGAAATAATTTATATTTTATGAAACAATCGCACTTCATGAACTGAGAATGTGTCGTGAACTAGCTGCTACCGTGGCGATTGCGGATGTGGCCACTGGCCGTCGCGTCGGCCGATGTCCGATCGTGTCGTGCACAATGCACACTAAAGAGTGCAGAGCTATCAATTCAGTACCAAACCAATACCAATAAATACCCCTGTGACTGTGGACAAGAATTTGTTCTTGTTCTTTTTGTTAAGTATAAATTCTTGGAGAAAATATTTTTTCTCTTGATGAAGATAACACTAAAATGCCAAATATGAGATAGGATAGATAGAATACATCAAAGTATTCGAGCAAGCGAGCCAACTCTTTGCCAGAGATTATGAATTATGAAGATTGGAATCCTCGGCTGTCATTCTGGTTTACCTACAAGCTAAACAAAATGGCGGATGGTGGTGAATTCATATTTTTGCACTAGTGTTCATGTTTTAACGCACACTAGTGCACAAATATGATTTTACCACTGCATAAAATGTTGTTGCAATTCACATCTATTCATCGACACGAGATAAAATTACAAAAACAACAATGTAAATAAATGGGTTTTGAAGGATGGAACGTACGAAAGATTCCAATCTTTATAATTCAGTATCTTTGTACCAAACCAATACCAAATACTAATACCCCTGTGACAGTGGCTAATGTAAAAGAATTTGTTCTTGTTCTTTTTGTTAAGTATAAATTCTTGGAGAAAATATTTTTTCTCTTGATGAAGATAACACTAAAATGCCAAATATGAGATAGGAGATAGAGAACATCAAAATATTCGAGCAGGCGAGCCAACTCTTTGCCAGAGATTATGATTAGGAGTCCTCGGCTGTCATTCTGGTTTGCAAACAAGCTAAACAAAATGGCTTATGATGGTGAATTCATATTTTTACACTAGTGTTCATGTTTTAACGTACACTAGTGCAAAAATATGAATTCACCACTGCATAAATTGTTGTTGCAATTCACATCTATTCATCGACACGAGATGAAATTACAAAAACAACAATGTAAACAAATGGGTTTTGGGGGATGGAACGTACGAAAGATTCCAATCTTTATAATTAATTCATAATCTCTGATTATTTCTATGGTAATGTAGTGAAAACTGCAGTACAAAGAAAAAAGCCCACAAGCGCAATATGAAAAGTATACAAGCACAATGTAAAAAGAGATGTCACTGCGATCCTGTTTGTTTTATTATGAGGATCTAATCCAGATCACATCATGTGGATAATAAAATGCAACTAATAGCTTAAACCGTGGTAGAAACTGCATTTGGGTTAAACAAAAAAATGTACTAACAAAAGCTATTTTAAGATTTTTGTTATTCTCGAAAACGCTTTAGGCCTGATAACTCGATTCTTTTTCTGGTTGTTTCGTCTTTTTGACAGTTTAAGTGATTGGTGTAGAAATGTAAGGGGAATCAAAAAACGAAACCAGGGCTGAACATTTTAATTCTGGTTAAAAATTGACGCTTATATTATGGATTGACAACAAAGTAGAGATGGGGGCAAATTCTGGTTATGTGAAAAAGTGAAACTAAACGTCAAAAACTGTCATATGAATAATTTGCTTTCAAGCAGGAATTTGGAAATGAATCTGTGAAAAGGAAGGGTGAATACGAAAAAAAAAACAATGCTAAAATTAACCACACCTCCTTCTGTGTCCTATTTATGAAGAAAAAAATATTTCCATCTCATGCGTTTCTCTTTTCGCTACAAAAAAAAATTTAGAAAAATGAGAGAATTGCGCTGACTGCGCAACGCAATGCGCATGCACTTCCGGGAAAATGGTAAGGAGGTTCGGGATCGGATCGGTATTCGGTAATATAGTTCGTCGGAGAATAACTATTTAATCGATTCACTTTTTCACAGAACCAGAATCTGGCGGTTCATTCTCCTCACTATTTCCTAAAACATACGCAGCTAAAATTGTTGCAATTGGTGTATTGTCTTCCATTTTCCTTTTTTTGTTTTTTTAATTATTTTTCAGCACACAAAAAATTGCAACACAACCACGAAAACTTTTTTAAAAGATGTAAACAATCAATCAATTTATTGTTTAGATCTGCCAACCGTTTGAATAGAAAATTTTCAAGCTGACAATAATGTAAGATATATTATTACTATCCGAAAATTGTCAGACAAGAGCTGACAATCAAATTGAAGAAATCTACCAACCGTGGGAACGGACAATTTTTCGTTGTAAGAAATAATGTGTCAATTGTCAGCTAATTGTCAGCTACTGTCAGACAATTGACAGTTTTGGCATTATTGGGCGTTTTTCTTTTTTAGTTCAGAGCAGAGCCTGATGTGTCAAAAAAAATCGTGTTTCTTTTTTAGCTCAGAGCATTCAGAGCTCCAATTTTGTGTTTATTTTTTCGCTCTGAGCATGTTCAGAGCACGCTCTATTAGCTCAGAATAAATTGATAGAGCAGACAGAGTTGAATAGCTGAAAGAAAAAGAAAAGAAAATGACAACAGGTGAACAAATAAAAAAGTGACAGCTGGTGAAGTGTGTTTCTTTACTCTCAGAGCAGAGGACGCTCGGTTCAGAGATCGCTCAGAGTATGTTCCGAGTGTTCAGACTCTGTTCAGAGCTCTAAATTGAACTTAAAAAGAAAAACGCCCATTGTAAGATCTGACAATCGTCTGTACTTAGCTTAAGTAGTATAGTATTTTTCAAAGTTTTTTAATCCATCGCCAACGTAGCCATCGTTCGATGGAATTTGACAGTTGATGGCTTAACAGTGAGATAGGGGAAGCATAGATAAAATTTGGTTCCAAATGGATTGCCGAAAAAACCAAGCAAAATTTCAAAATTTAATTTTTCAAGATGAAGAATGTATTGAAGTATGTAAATGAACTAGAAGAGCGATCTAGTTCAGTAAATACTTTTGAACAAAACTGAACACCCTTTGAAGTGAACTAAAACGCACAATGCCTAACCTTGAGTACTTTATCTATGTATAGTCTTAAATATTGTGTCCCTTATTTTCTATAAAATCTCCTTTACTTTAAGTTGAAGTCCCATTCCCATTTTGTATAAATGACTCCGATTTTTTTTTTCACATGGCAATCAATGCTGCAAATAAGATAATTGAATTATACATTTTTCATTGATGACTTTTTTTCATTCATATAGGTACCTACTAGGCTGATGATGATGCGAATTGTGACAATGCCTTTCTGCAACAACAGGTGTCCTCCATTAAGCCATTCTGATCCTGACTTGTCCTGCAGATATGTACCAATGTATAAAACAAAAAAAATATCAAGCAATGTTTACACAACATGACACGACATCGATTCATTGGATTCAATGCAAACACTGTCCGGTTCAGCCATATATATTCGTTTGCATTTTGCATCATCGATAAGGACCCAAAAGAACCAACAAACAAGGACCAACCAATATTGAGACTTTATAGGATATGGACATCGTTCTCAGTGCGGTTGATACATCCTCAACGGAAGTCGGAAATTGATGGGTATTGAACAGAAAATATTGTCGGCTTGTCGCCTTTTTTTTCACAAATGATTTTTTGCCATATGAAGTCAATCAATTACAATTTGATAAGCAAATAAAAAAAAAACACAGATACGGTTCTGTGCATTTCTGTATAGAAATTTGACTTCATATAAACCGACCATCTGCTTATTTATGATGTTTAATGCGATCGAAGCGAAGGAAGGTACACCAAGCTATTCTTTTATATTCTTATTCACAAAAAGACTTTAACGAATCCTTTAAAATTACCTATGATTTTTCAAAACTTTATTCGTTATGACTTGAAGTTTAACAGACCTCCTCATTATTATCATCTTGACAGTTCTCGTACGTTTTCAAAATTACAATAAAAACGTGCGAAAATTTATTGGCACGTACCTTGCATTCAACCATATCTGCACCCATCCCCGCATCCCTCCCTTCCCCAAATTGCCATTATTAACCCTGGTGGAGAATAAACAAAGCACACTTTCATGGTGGTGCTTTATTTTGTTTTTCTGAAGGCGTGAAGTGAAATTTTAAATCATCATCATCCTGGTGCTATATAGAAAGCTGGATAAGGGTAAATAGCAATGTTTTGTGTCACCTGTGGGAGATTTCAAAACCCTCTCCCTCCAAAACACACTGCAGGGTCTGTCATAATTCATATACAACTGTGCCGGGTTAAAACCGGGTAAAGAGCGATAATTCTTGTCAGATGTGGAGTGTTATGTGCCAAACGAAATGAGTCCAAAAGTCCTCACATATAACCACACCACTTTAGAAGCTCAGAACAAGTGAATGTTTTTTTAATAAAGAAATATTGCCAAAACGTGAACTGGTGAATAAATGAAATTTTTCACAAGACGCGATAAGCGGCAGCAGGGATGGCGGCGGCGGTTTTTTTGGTACTTTATCAAAATACAGTCTAGTGGAGTGGAGAAGTTAATTTATTTATAATGGAAACACCTGATTTCTAGAGGGTATAATGGTGAACTGCGTCGATTAGTTATCGTAGGGAATATTTTTCATGTGTACCTATTGAGTAACTTTAAGTCTGTAAAGCGAATAATATTACAAATTAATATCTATTTATTTATGTCTTAGCTAAAAACTAGCTTAACAAATTACATTTCTGTAACTTTAAATCCTTTGTATCGGACAGAGATTATGAATTATAAAGATTGGAATCTTTCGTACGTTCCATCCCTCAAAACCCATTTGTTTACATTGTTGTTTTTGTAATTTCATCTCGTGTTGATGAATAGATTTGAATTGCAACAACAATTTATGCAGTGGTGAATTCATATTTTTGCACTAGTTTGCGTTAAAACATGGATACTAGTGCAAAAATACCACCATCCGCCATTTTGTTTAGCTTGTAGGCAAACAGAATGACAGCCGAGGATTCCAATCTTTATAATTCATAATCTCTGGTATCGGAGTTACAGTTTTGACAAATCTTGACGTTCGTAATAAATCTTCAATGTTTCAGAATCCCATCGAGCAACAAAGGTCTTCTCAAACTCTATTTGCAAATCAAAAGCTTCTGCAAGGTCTGCGGTTCTCAAAATATTTCCGTTCGCAATGGAATTTGAAAAGTTCAATTTTTCAGTGCCTAAGTTAAATGTGATGTTAAACCAGATTAAATTAATCCTGAAGATAAATTGAAACCGAGTTAGTTTAGAAGCAGTTTTTCGGTATCTATAGGTTTAACTTTTACTTTAAATTGTCAAAAATCTATCAAAATCAATGTGCAATCTTCGCGTTCGGGGATCTATCCAATGGGTGTCAACCTATCCCAAAAATTTTCGGATACGTTTGGTTGTTGTTGCATCAGCTGTTTTGTCACAAGGGATTACAACAACACAAACCTATCCGGATAGCTTTGGATTGATCCCCGAACGCGACCAATGACACTATGGAAATGCGCTTACAGTAGTTAAAAAGAAATGGCTACACTAAGGAAAGAGAAACTTACATAAGGTGTGTTTCTTTACTTCAAAGAATTGCCAATTTTGACCAATTCTAGTCCAATTTTATTTTTTTTATACGTATTTTGACAGAATTTTGGTAGTTTTGGGAATTTAAGAAACAGCTGACCTACAGTGTTGCCCTCTTTATTTGGATAGTTTTTTGACACAAATCTGTCAGAAATATCTATTCAGGGCCAGTTTCACAGTGCACACTTAACAAAATAAGTGGCACTTAATTTTCCCATTTTGGCACTTAATCCGCAGTTTTACTACCTGAGTAAGTGGAACTTAAGTGACCAACATCGGAGACTTAAGTGTCACTTATTCCGATAAGTTTACACTGTGAAATTGGGAATTAGTTTTCCATATTCGGCACTTAAGTGACACTTACTTCACTGTGAAACTGGCCCTCAGTTAATCAATTTTTAACTCACCGATTTCATTGAGTTACTGGGAGTTAATTCGGAATCTAGATTAACTGATAAAATTTTTCAAGAATTAAGTAGAGTTAAGTGGGATAATCTCGTACTGAAAAATTGTGTTCTACTGATTTTACTGAATTTTTAATCCTTTAACTTTTTAAACAATAAAATTTAACTCTTTAGTGGGCTTGATTTTGTAACTTCTTAAATGGAGGATTAGGATCAAGCTAAGTACAGACGATCTGTCAGTGAAAAAACTGTTCCAAATGTCTTCCAATCGTCTGAACACACAATTTTGGCTGACAATACTGTCAGAAACGTCATTGTCAGACGACAATCTGACAAAAAATTGTCAGGTATTTTACAATCGTCTGAACACACAATTTTTATCATTGTCAGTCGATTAGGACATTGTCAGACTCATTGGTCATTGTCAGATGTTTTCATTGAAAACATCTTACAATTGCTGACAATTAGCCAGTTCAGGTTTCTTGAGATATCTGAGATCTCAGAGATCTCAGCAATCTCAGAAGTCTGAACGTAATTCCTCAGTGAGATTCCTCACTTTTGCTGTCAAAAAGCTGAGACTGAAATTTTTTGGATTCGTTTGCTCAATTATTTTTTGTCGCAGTTGATCAATTTATAAAAACGAGATGGAGAGTGCTTATGACTTCTAAGGAGAAATTTTGTTCAGGTTTCTCCTTCTCCTCAGTGGAGCTGACAGATGTTTGCTCAGTGAGATCTCAGAAACGTGAACTGGCTAAATTTCTCCATTGTCCGAAATGTCAATGAGTTGGTTAGAGAGAAATAAAAAAGAGCTGACAATCAAATTGTCAGACTTTGGGAAGAAATCTACCAACTGTATGTGAACGGACAATTTTTCATTGTAAGAAATATGTCAATTGTCAGCTAATTGTTAGCTATTGTCAGACCAATGACAGTTCTGACAATATTGTAAGATCTGACAATCATCTATACTTAGTTTTAGGTTTAAGATTAGGATGAGAATTAGGATTAGGATTAGGATTAGGATTAGGATAAGGATTAGGATCAGGATTAGGATTAAGTTTAGGATAACCGCGATTAGGATTATGATTAGGATTAGGATCAGGATCAGGATCAGGATCAGGATCAGGATCAGGATCAGGATCAGGATCAGGATCAGGATCAGGATCAGGATAAGGATAAGGATTATAATTAGGATTAGGATTATAATTAGGATTAGGATTAAAATAAGGATTAGGATTAGGATTAGGATTAGGATTAGGATTAGGATTAGGATTAGGATTAGGATTAGGATTAGGATTAGGATTAGGATTAGGATTAGGATTAGGATTAGGATTAGGATTAGGATTAGGATTAGGATTAGGATTAGGATTAGGATTAGGATTAGGATTAGGATTAGGATTAGGATTAGGATTAGGATTAGGATTAGGATTAGGATTAGGATTAGGATTAGGATTAGGATAAGGATTAGGATTAGGATTAGGATTAGGATTAGGATTAGGATTAGGATTAGGATTAGGATTAGGATTAGGATTAGGATTAGGATTATGATAAGGATTAGGATTAGGATTATGATTATGATTAGGATTAGGATTAGGATTAGGAGTAGGAGTAGGATTAGGATTAGGATTAGGATTAGGATTAGGATTAGGATTAGGATTAGGATTAGGATTAGGATTAGGATTAGGATTAGGATTAGGATTAGGATTAGGATTAGGATTAGGATTAGGATTACGATTACGATAAGGATAACGATAACGATTAGGATTAGGATTAGGATTAGGTTTAGGTTTAGGTTTAGGATTAGGATTAGGATTAGGATTAGGATTAGGATTAGGATTAGGATTAGGATTAGGATTAGGATTAGGATTAGGATTAGGATTAGGATTAGGATTAGGATTAGGATTAGGATTAGGATTAGGATTAGGATTAGGATTAGGATTAGGATTAGGATTAGGATTAGGATTAGGATTAGGATTAGGATTAGGATTAGGATTAGGATTAGGATTAGGATTAGGATTAGGATTAGGATTAGGATTAGGATTAGGATTAGGATTAGGATTAGGATTAGGATTAGGATTAGGATTAGGATTAGGATTAGGATTAGGATTAGGATTAGGATTAGGATTAGGATTAGGATTTGGATATGGAATAGGATGTTTAGAATTCTCGCTAAAGATTTACGCGAACATATACCTACATATATATTAAAAGAATTTTCGTAACTCTTCCTCTTGCTACCAGGGAGGCGATATAGGGCCTACAAAATTCAATTGAAGCGCTGCTGAATAATTGTCCAAAATAAAATTTCCTTAACGCCAATATGTTCCTTAGGACTGCTGGTATCAACGTCTACTTCCGACCAAATGTTTTCTAGCTTTTAACGTATACATAAAAGATGTATACGTATACGTAAAAGATGTAATTTTGTGTTCCCTTTTGTTCAGCTGACTTTCAGGAAGAAAACTCAAGTTTGTCGTGTTTTTCTATTTTTTTAGAACCCCAGGAATATTTTGGGCACTGTGGCAATTCATCGTAGTATTGGAACCACAGTAGACGAAGTCATATACGAGTTATCCAAACAAAAGTTGTAATTATTACAGATTCATTATTTTTATAATAGAACAATGCATAAACAAAATTTAACTGGATTTTGAGATATTATATAAAAATGTGTCTTTTAAAAAAATGCTAAGTCATCCCCCATCTTGAAAAGCTACCTACGCCACTGTTTTGGATTAAGAAGCTTAATTATCGAGTTCTAGGATCACTGGTATCATTGAGAAAGCTATAAAAGAAAAGAAAATTTATGCAGATGGTGTTTTTGCTGACGTATCGCTAGCTTTTGACCACGTATGTCACGAAGACCTCAAAGTCAAATAAATAAAAGTTCTTCTTAAGTGCTTAACGCAACTCTTAAACAAAGTCTATTGACGTTTTCGTTAAGAAGAAACAGAAATGATTAGTCAAATTTCATAGGCTGGGGTACCATAAGGAAGTGTTCTAGGTCCAATATTTTAACTTTTATTTAC
Organism: Epistrophe grossulariae; assembly: GCA_929447395.1. Lineage (NCBI taxonomy): Eukaryota > Metazoa > Arthropoda > Insecta > Diptera > Syrphidae > Epistrophe > Epistrophe grossulariae. Next base: position 43,876,594 of record OV839567.1, on the reverse strand, counting down.
AAGTGGCAATCGCAAGGAGAATGTAAAATCGTATACTTCAAAGAGCTATTTGAAGTCTTCAATAATGACTCTTTGTCACTTAGAGGCCAGTTATAGCTTTCATTGAAACTCTTCATTGAAAATTTAAATTTTCAGTTTTGAGGCCTTAAAAAGCGATATCAGTAATTATTTTGATGCCAATAAAAAGCTGATGACTGGATTATTATTTCTAGTCAAAAAAATATTTCATTTTGGCCCTACCTTTCACATAAAACGATTTCTAAGATTTCAATGATCAATGATAAGGTAGTTCAATCAGTGAAATAAAGAAGTTCATTTCCTGCGATAGGCTCGGCCAAAATGAAATATTTTTTTGACTAGAAATAATAATTGAGCTATCAGCTTTTTATTTGCATTAAAACAATCACTGATTTCACTTTTTAAGTGCCTTAAAATTAACAATTAAAATTTACAATGATGAGTTTTAATGAAAGCTATAACTGGCGCCTTAGTTAAGGTTGCGCTACAGTCCGGGATGGACCAGGGCCTCAACCAACATGCCTCTCCAGCCAGATCGGTCCCTATCTACTTTGTCTCCAGTTTCGCACGCCAAGTTGGTTGAGGTCCTCTCCCACCTGTGTGCGCGCCTGAGTCGCGGTCTTCTTCTACTGCGCTGCGCCGTTCCTCGGGATTCGATTCGAAGACTTTACGGGTCGGAGCGTTGGAGTCCATTTGCTCCACATGATCCAGCCATCTAAGTCTATGGACCTTGACTAGTTTGACCAGGTCAGTCTCGCTGTACAGCCCGTACAATTCGTTATTGTATCTTCTCCTCCACTCACCAATCACCATTTATACAGACGGGAAAAAAATTACCAGGAGAATTTTCAATACGACTCACTAATATAAAAAATAGAACGAATGAGGAAGAAGCATATTTTTGAAAGGTAAAACACAGCCTGATTTCTGAATCAAATGTCTAATAAAATTGATCGATAAGCACCGTCTTGTGTACCTTGCTATGGTGACGGACTGAGAATGCAAACATGTGCTAGTGGAATACCAAACTTTTTCGTAAATGATTCCGAAAAAAAAATAATTCTGAGAACTGAACGTAGAGTTCAAACGGAAACTATCGAAATTTGGTTGAATGTCCTTAAATTCCATTGCATTTTTAATCCGACTCTGTAGTTTACCATATACCACAGCCCAATTTTTGTTTCATACTAAAATGAGTTGATGAAATTTACCTCTTGACCGCCATTTTGGATTTTATTTTTCATTAATTATGCCGGTTCCTGTTGGCCTAACAAAAAATTTTTTAAGGACAAAAATTGGGGAAATTAAATTTCTTATTTTGCTAAAAAAAAAAAAAAAAAAAATTGTAGGTATGAAGTACATATTTTTAAGTTAGTCATTTGAATTTGCAAATAAATTATTTATTTACTGCTGGGTCACCCATATAGAATTTTTAAATGCGCTTGACTTTTAACATAAGCAACAATAGTTGTATCTTAACAAATAGTTTTTTTTTAATGTTTGCAAATCAACCAAACTGTTGAATGTAAACACCAAAAATATATAAACTGGAAGAATTCTTATCTTAAAACACAAAAAAAAAAAAAAAATATTCCTCCTTTCTTTCCATAAAATTAGCATAACATCAGCATTCTTCCACAAAACATTTTCCATTATATCAATGGTCTTATCCGACTACAGACGATTATGACCATAATAACATGGCGTAAGGCTGTGATTATCTGTTTAAGATATTTCGTCCTCCTTACTGTCATATTATTATTATTATTATCGTGTAAATTAACATACCAAATTGATGCGATTACACAAAGAATATTTTTCTAAATGTTTCGCACATTTTAGCAGAGAGCGAGGAAAAAAATGTGTTTGTAGAAAAAAAAAAATACATACAGTCATGCGGGAGTGAAAAATCATGAATCCTTGACTACAGACTTATTATTGTTTGAGTGTTTTAACAAATCGATACCAAACAAAAAAAAGGAATGTGGAAAGAATAATTCAGTGATAGGTACACATAGACAGAACACGGTTATAATAAATGATGAATTTTGGTAATATTTACTTACCATGTTCATTGGATGTCAATGTTTATAAAGCTTACTTCAATTCTGAGAACTTTAAATCTAAAAATTCACCAGCGTTGAAGTCTAAGTCACAAGAAACCGACAATAAGTCTTTTGAACCAAAAACACTTCGTATATTAGCCTTGGATAGAATTGTCGACAATTGGATTGGTATAGAAGAAAACTCCATGCTAACTCGGGAGACCTTAAATTCTTAAAACAAATTTTATTTTAGAAATACCAATTTTTAAGGAAATAACCAAACAAGTTGACAGAAACTACGTTGTGGACAATTTGGCTCTAGATATTCCTCTTAAAATCTCTAGTGTTCACATCAAAGATGACTTCTTTTGGAGGAAATGCTATCAACATCGATGGAAGACTCTGCCAATTGATGTCGAAAAACGAAGTTGGATCAATATTTATATGGAAAAGCATTTACAGGAATATCTAGAAAATACCAATAACAGTGATTACGACCAGGAGAGTGTACAAACAGTATTGGACATAAGCGCCCCCTACATAAATCAACTTCAAATTGATTTTCTCCAGCCGTCAATGGGTGAAATAAATGGTGAGATTTTAAATGGATCAATGTTCTCTTCTAACTTTAAATGTTTGTTTTTTTTTTTATTTTCAGATCATATTCCATTAGATATCATTCTGAATAGCCTTCCAGATTTAAAATCACTTAGAGTTACTTACTGCACAAAAACTATTGAGACTAATTTTTATTTGGGTTGTTCATCGTTTTCACGAAATGATATAAACACTTTTGCACTTGGCTTAAGCAATTGCTATGAACTTAAAGAGTTTTGGTATGATCTAAAAAATTAAAAAAAAAAACAAACTTAGTTTTGAAAAACGATTTTTTTTCAGGCTTCATAGCGTAAAACTTGAGCCGTATCAACTTGCTTTTATTTCAAGATCTCTAGACAAAGGATGTCAGAATTTAACAAAGTTGGCAATAACTCATTGTGCGATGCATGATGATGGATTGCAGCAATTTTTAGATGGATGTTCAACGGAATCTTTTCCAAATTTAAAAATGCTGGATTTAACCAATAATTTGATTTGTAAGTATCATTTCACGTTTTACACATCCAGCTTAAATTTTGAATTTTAGTTATTGTGAAATAGCATATAAAACAAGAAAAAAATAAAATTTTAGTGCGGAAATTGTTATTAACAAAGATATTAACAATTAAAAATTGCACCATAGCTTCATGAAAACAGCTTACCTAATTGACTTAATAAATGCACTGCAAAATGGTTATTTGTGATTTTCTGTTTAGAACAATTTCCGATGAAAATTGAAACAAATCGTATGAGTTTTGTTCCATTTTTCAACGTTTCTCGACCTATTTTAACGATGCGAGAGTTACAGAACGTAGGCACAGAACTGTAGGTGGCCCTACTAGAAAATTTTAACAGCAACGATTTTTCGGACAAAATGATATCAAAAGGATTGCATACTTTTAAGAAAATAGCCTTTTCCATATTTTGTTTCGTATACTGAGTAGTTTAATAGGAAGGACCTATGCAAACTTAAATTGTTTATAACTTTGTTAATAATCATTTTTGCACAAAATAATTATTATTTTCGTGTTTTATAGCCCAGCTGGCATCCAAAATCTATTTTTTCATATTTTTGTTTTAACGTTCTTAATGGAAACGTGAGCCGTATTTTATTAGCCCTTAACTTTGGAAACCAAAATATTAAGCATTTATTTTTCATAATTAATACAAAAAATTAAAAAAAAACAATTCAAAGAAATTTGCAAAATATTTTTTCGTAATCAGGATAAGAGTATGCAATCATTTTCATTCACTTTCATCATCTTTCATAGTCTCTACTGTTTGAAGTTAGGTTGCAAAAGCTTGAGCTATTTTTAAGCTTAAGCCCAAATAAATTAAAATGTTTATTGACAATAACTCATTTATTGCGCCAATAAACACATTTATCAGAGTAAAGAAAAAAAAAAAAAAAAAAAATTTTGTCAAAAAAAAAGTTTATTAATAACAAACATTCGGTTATTAATTTTTAAATTTTAATTTTTAGTAAAGGAGTTTAACTGAGCAAAAAAAATTGTTTATTGAGTGTTCATTGATATAAGCTACGGCTTTTATAGTGTGGTTTGAAGCTATGAATTTCTATCCAAATCAAATTTGTTATTACTAAATTATTTTGCGAAACAGACCGAAATTTAAAAGCTTTTACTTCTAATGTACCTTAATAAATTAAATTTTAAGTTTGTGTTTAAAACAAGTGATGACAAAATTATAAAAAACAAAATTCAAAATTTTCTACAAAGTAGGTACCAAATATATTTCCATGAAAGTAATCTATTACAAGATATTTCAATTTGAAGAATGGTCAAATTTCGGAAATGGATAGGTTTTTTTTATGAAACTCTAAAATGTTGATTCGAAAAAGATTATAAAGGTTTACAAAAATAACGGTTGACTTTTTGAAATAAAAAAAAAAAGAAAAATTTTTAGCATACTTTTGGGCATTAAATTCAAATTCAATTTCTTTACAAGTTTTCTGCCATAAAGTCAGTTTTTTTGTCATTCTTTTAGGATGAAAAATAACATTAGCATCTGCAATGTAAATTTTTAAAAATTTTTGAAAAAATTATTTCCCTCAAAAATGGCTCCAAAGATTTTTTTTATTAAATTCATTTAAGTTTAATAGATATGAATAATAATATGTAGATAGATTTTAAACAAAAAATATTCTTATATACCCAAAATTAAAAGTAGGTTGTACCTTCCATATACAATTATAAAAAAAAAACTTTTTAAGAACTTATTATTTTTCTTGAAAACAACTACGGTTAAATTTTGTCTGAGCTTAGTAAGATACGATCTACCATTTAACTGGGACTAATGTACAATAGGGTGGAGCGTCGATGTATGGAGACAAATAAAAGTTGTTGTATCAATTTCGAATACCTCCATTTTTTTGCGTTTCGATGAGTAGAATAATTTTCATTAAAAAAAAAAGTTTGGATTAAGTCTTTAGCCCTCTACCTTAGCTCAAAGTTTCGATTTTTTGGAACAAAAAAAATTCGGAATTTCGGAAACGTTAAAATTATTACACAATTTGGAAATAAATTATATGATAATTCATCAAAAAAGAAAACACAAATTATAATATATTAACTTTATTTGGACAAATAAATTAACACAAACTTGAAAATAAAAACTTACTAATTTAAAATACGCCATTCAGAAACTAACCCAATTAAACTTTTTATTTTTCAAGTTGTAATTTTTTTTTTGTGTGGAAAAATGGCAATATATTTCGAAAATATATCTTATTTTTTATTAGCCCGTCTCTGGCCTTTTCACGAGCTACTGTTATTGAAGCTTCGGTCACCATCTTCACACAGCGCTCAACAGCTTGAGTGTGACAAAGGAAGTCCGAAAATGACATGCCAATAAGAGATTTTTTTTTATAAATTCCACCAAATCCTGATAGCTATAATTCTATCCAACAAAGGGGTTGATGTAACTTGTGACTCGCTGCAGCTAAAAAAGATTTCCATAGCGCAAATATATGAAAAATTTGTATTTATTTAGCGCCTTTTCACATATATCTCGAGAACGGCTAATCATACAATATAAGTTGTTGTACATTTTTTATAGGAAATTTAATTATCTTTCTTTTTACTACAAATATTATTTTGTAGGATTTATACTTTCGGAAATACAGAATAAAGCAAAAAAATTTATGACTTTTTTTTCCAATTTTGCAAAACTTTGACCTGTGGTAGAGGGCTTAGAAAAACAATTTTTATTTTTTTTATTTTTTACGGATAGCTGACGTAACTACGCAACTTTTTAGTGCTATTCGAATAGTTAAATCGGAAAAAAAATTTGACGCTCCACCCTAATGTGCAACTATGTCTATCAAATTATTTGTTTAGCCGATTTAAAAGATAAGTTTCTTATATACAAAACAAATTTTGGATTAAAAAGAAAATTCAAAACTATATTTTTCGAAATTCGATATTTCAAAAACAGTCGATATTTCAAAAACAGCTTTTTTAACTCCTCATTAATAAATATGTAGGGTAGGTGGGGCAATTCGACACATTTTTTGTAGATTCCCTACAACTTTTTTAAAAACGCATATTTAATCTATGTTTTTATTTCATTTGCAGTTTTAATAATCGTACTAAAGAAGTTGATAATTTTTTAAGACATTACTCAAACGTAATAGTTTTTAAAAAATACTTTAAAAAACTACCTCCAAAAGTGGAATGTGGGTGGGGTATTTTCGTCTTCATGGTGAGGAACTTTCGACACGAAATCATCTTTCACAAAAACAAGAACAAATATGATTCATTTTTTCTCTAAGCAAACTTCAAATTATTCAATCAATAAGAAACTATGAAATTATATGAAATGAGAACATAAAATAGGATAATCCATGCTCAATAAATGTTGAAGCTATTTAGTTAAAGTAAATGTTTTGTAAACGTTGAAGTAAACTTAAAAAAATTCATTGAACGTTGTATTGGCTCATATCGGAGTCTTTAAAAAAGATAAGGTTTGAATATCTTGATGATCCAGCTGGGTGTTCTGGCAATGGTAGCTTCAACTCGATATCACTTCTAAAAAAAAAAGAGATATATATTCAAAAAGCGGCTTATAACGGGTGATTTTTTAGCTGGTTTGGTTTTGGCAACACTGGTTTTGACAGCTGACGTGTGTTTAGTACCTTGTGTCACTGTCAAACAGCTTCAGTTTGGTTTGCAATTTAACCATGGATCGTCTTACAAATGAACAACGCTTGCAAATTATTGAATTTTATTATCAAAATTCGTGCTCGGTTCGAAATGTTCATCGCGCGCTGCTTCCATTTTATGGTCGGCATTCTCGACCTTCTGAGCAGTCTATTCGGAAGATTGTGACCAAATTTCGCACCAAATTTACTTTGTTGGACATTAAACCACCAACACGTTTACGTACTGTGCGTAGTGAAGAAAATATTGCGGCCGTATCAGCTAGTGTGACAGAAGACCGCGAAATGTCGATTCGGCGCCGTTCCCAGCAGTTAGGCCTTTGTTACAGCACTACGTGGAAAATTTTGCGGAAGGATTTGGGCGTAAAGCCTTTTAAGATACAACTGGTGCAAGAACTAAAGCCAGCCGACCTACCACAACGCCGAATTTTTGGTGAATGGGCTCTTGGAAAGCTGGCCGAGGATCCGCTTTTTTATCGAAAAATTGTGTTCAGCGATGAGGCTCATTTTTGGTTGAATGGGTACGTAAATAAGCACAATTGCCACATTTGGAGTGAAGATCAGCCAGAAGCATTGCAACAGCTACCAATGCATCCCGAAAAAGCCACTGTTTGGTGCGGTTTATGGGCCGGCGGCATTATTGGGCCATATTTCTTCAAAGATGATGCGAATCGCAGCGTTACTGTCAATGGTGAACGCTACCGAGCGATGATAACAAACTTTTTTTTGCCCGAAATGGAAGTTCTTGACTTGCATGATATGTGGTTTCAACAAGACGGTGCCACATGCCACACAGCACGCGAAACAATGGCGCAATTGCGAGGCGAGTTTGGTGAACAGTTAATTTCACGTTTCGGGCCGGTCAATTGGCCGCCTAGATCGTGCGATTTGACACCATTAGACTATTTTTTGTGGGGGTATGTCAAGGCTAATGTCTATAGGGACAAGCCCGCTTCGATTGACGCACTGGAAGCCAACATCCATGCATTCATTCGTGAGATACCGGCCGATATGTGTGAAAGAGTATGCCAAAATTGGACTCAGCGGATGGGCTACCTGAGACGCAGCCGCGGTCAACATTTGCATGAAATTATCTTTAAACATTGAATTGCAAGGTTCAAACTATCGATTCAAATAAATATTTCATTCATTTTTTCGAATTTTTTGTGTTTTTTTTTTAAAAAAAGTTCTAAACCTCTTAAAAAATCACCCGTTAAAACTGCCAATTCATCGAATTTTTTTTTGCGGTAAAAGTCAACATTGAAATGAAATTTGTTTTCATTTTCAAATTGAATTATTTGGCCAACATAATATTTCGCAATTCGTGCGTCAAACTTGACCAAAACATACTCACCAATGTTGAGTTTAATATCGCCTTTTAAGTTTATAGTCATTTATGTTTGATTTATCAAAATCAGAAATTTCACCTTCCAGTTACAGTCCAGCAGAAATATATGAATCTGCAAGGCTGAGATCTTCTGAATCATTTGAATCAGCGATTTCAGTTTTGTTAAACATTTTTTTTTTTTGCAGTATTTTTTTCTTGTTTGCGTTTTAATTCACTGATTCTGGGGCCTGATTCCGTAAAACGAAACGATCAAACGATATCGTTTTGGAAATAGCTGTCCTTATCTTTCTCTTTAGATGTGATAGAGATGGGTATTGTCAAACGATATCTTCTTTCGTTTTATGGAATTAGGCCCCGTTCTTTTCAGGTGGATCAGTATAAATTCTGGATCTCCCTTTATTAATTCTATTTTTGGATTTTGGTGGAGGAATTTTAGTAACCGGCCTTTTATCATCGGGAGTGATTTTAATGTTTTCCTGTGGAGTTGCTGGTTCAGAATGAGAAAAAGCTGTAGCTATGCAATATTCCGATTCTTTAAAAATTAAGCTGTTAAAACGGTATATTCTTATTAAATAGACTTAGTTTTTTCGGAACTTACCGCGTTAATTTTATAGAAATATTTACAATTTCTTTTACCCGACGTTTCGAATAAGTTTCATTATTCGTTGTCACGGGATGAGACTGACGTTTGACGGATGTTATATTTGTTGTTCGGTTCTCGCTCTTGTTCTCAAGCAGTACCGGTGCGTAGTTGTTGTTACACTTAGATTGTTTAAGGACGGTGTACTTGTACTTGGTTGTTGTCGCATTGAGTCAATGTAATGCTTACGACGTCAGGTGTTGGTTTTTTGGTCGTTGTCTTCATTTTATTTATTAGAGGATCCCGCATGTTGCTGATAATTTAAAGCTTGAATCTCTGTTGAAATTTGCTTTTTAATTTCTATTGCCTCTCTGACAATTCTTGGCACATAAAATCTTTCAACGGCGATAGATTTGGCTTGATCAAACCGGATAAAGTGACCTTCGTTGTAAGCTAGATGTTCACATATCGCAGATTTGGTGACAGCATTGGTTTTAATGGCTTTAACATGTTCGTTCAGTCGGGTTTTTATACCTCTCTTCGTTTCCCCAATATACGATGACCCACAGCTACAAGGAACCGAGTACACCCCAGGGTTTTGGAGTGGAATTCTGTCTTTCGGTGAACTTAGAAGTTGACGGACTTTTGTTGGTGGTTTGAAAACGGTCTTTATACCAATTTTTCTTAATATCCGTCCGATTCCATCCGTAATGCCTTTAACGTAAGGTAAAAATGCCATTTTTTCCAATTCTGTAGATGAAGAATTTTGCACTGTGTAAGATTTGGGCTTCCAGGATCTTTGTCTGGTATATTCTTATGGCCTTTAATCCCTTTTCAATGTTTTCATAACAAAGAGATATTTGAAATGGAACTTTTGTTAGACAAGCAATATCATAAATGGATACCGGTTTGCCTGGGTTATTCACTTGATACTCGGTAAAAAATGCTTTGCAATAACTTTTAAATGGGCCAAATATACAGACACGTCCGTCTAAAGCTTATGAGAACAATGTGGAGGAAAAGACATAGAGCTCAATCCCATTTTCTCGACAGAAATCAATACTTTCCAGTCCATAGTGTTATGAATGGTTGTCCAAAATAATAAAAAAAGATTTCATTTTGCAGCAACTCGTAAAATACTGGATGTGGTTTAACACATTAATAAACTGATTCTTCGACCAATGAAGTTGCTTGGACAGTCTTTAATAAATTCATCCATGAATCTAATCCTGGGGAACACATACACTGATATTTTCTGTCAAGTCATTAAAATCAACGAATTTATTCAATTTAATCCTTTTATTACATTAGGGAATCAAAAAAATAGAAGAGCCCACGGCTGCATTAACTAACCCACAACAGGAAAAAAACCCGTATATTTAGAGTTAAATTTTCCACTGTGGTGGTTATCCCTGGACTCGTTATCTGGATTTAGAGCAGCTGAAGTGGGTGTTTCTATTCTGCTTAAAATTTCTTCCAGAGCCTTTTAAAGAGTTATTTCACTAATGTCTCACCGATTATTCTTCTTCTTATATGAGCGAATCATTCTATTAATATTATTTTTTGCAAAATTTATAAAAGCAAATTGACGAAAAGTTAAAAAAATCTTATGTTAATAATACATACTACTACTAAAATCGAACAACCGTTGAATTCCGTTATATGTATTAAGAAAAAATATCGCTTACCTATTGCCTGAGCAAAGTTACGCAAAATCACTTGGAAATTGAAAAATAAGTCTAGCCTGCACAACTATTGAAAGATAACTGTGAAAACACGTATGTGATAGAAGAGAATAGTGTGGCCACCAATGTTATCATTTTTTTTATTTCAAAGTCAACTGTATTTTTGACAATTTCGAAAGTCAAATGTGCCCCACCGTCGAAAGTGCCCCACCCTACCCTACTTAAAAATGAGGTTAATCTTTTATTCCGTATTCCAAAATTCTTTAAACCCATATAATTTTGGGATATTTAAAATACATGTATTGAACAATTATGTGCAGTAAATAATGTTTGTCTTTAGATAAATCTCATCTTCGTTTAAAACTTTAAAACAACATACCCCTAAAAATTGGGCGTAGCAAAAACTTAACATTATAGGCTATTTATAACTTTATTTTTTTTAATTTCTAAGGAAACGATCGTAAAAACTAGTCAAAAACGTCCTCAATATTGGACGTCGCAAACATTTTGCTTGAGTATTTTGTTCTTTACATGTTATTAAGACATTTGTTTTATTTGAAATTGATCCAAAAACCAGCATTTTAGTAAAAAAAAATTACCCCAAATAGTGGGCGTGTCTAAAAAAAAATTTACGATAGAATTATTAGAAATCACAACATTTACAACTTTTCTCAAGGACACAAACCTCATTTTTATAAATGTTGACGATTATTAGAATATAACCTCTTTTAAAAAGTGGGCATGTCAGTGAACACAATTTATTTTGATGATATCCTCTTCTATCTTTTCTTTACCAAGTCTGAAAATGTCATCAATATAGCTTTACTCAAAAGGTAAAGTGGCTTAAGTCGACTTAAGCCAAACACGTTTTTTTTTTTGTAATTTAAAATAAACAACAAATAAGCTACATTTCTAATTAATAATAATTAACATTTGGTTGAAGTTTTAGCCTCCTATTCAAAATAATCTACTGTGAATAATTTTTTAAAGATTAAAATTGTTTTTCCAAAAATGCTAAAAATCGACTTAAGCCACTTTACCTTTTGAGTAAAGATAGGTAAACTGGTTAAGATTTTATAGATTTAAGATCTCCTCTCGATACAACTTGAACCTGTGTGCGTGACTCTTTCCACTCTTATTTTTTTTTATTATCTTTTTTTATTTTTATAAATATTTTGAATATTTTTAACAATTTTAAAATTTAATTTTTTTTTTTTCTTAATTTGATATATGTAGCACCTGAAGGAGCATTTGTTCTAAGCCGAGCACTTAAAGGAAGAAAATTGGAGAAATTAATTCTTCGATTAAATCCAATAGAAAGTGATGGAGCAGCTGCAATTTTTTCAGTCGTCCAACATTTACCACTTAAAGATCTAGATGTTAGTGGATGTTCGATGACAAATATGGTAACAAAAATCTTAATGCAATTCATTGTACAAAATGGAACCATTTTGAATTTGGATATTTCCAATAATAATTTAGAAGAGGTACGATAAATATCTTCTAGAAAAATTTAAATTCAATTTAAAATTTCACTTATTTATATTAAACAGAGCTTTGGGCAAAAAATTTGCAAAATCGTGGGCTTCAACAAAATACTGTGTCAATTGGACTTACGAAATACTGGTGTAACCTTAGATACCAAAAATAAAATTATGGAAGTATTAAAGCTAAATAAATATTCGTCATAAATTAATAATGGATTTTTCTTTCTTCAAATCATCATCATCATCATCATCTTCAGCTTTAGCAAAACAAATTTCGTCAAAGTCATGTCGACGTCTTCATCGACCAAAACAGTAATCCCACCTTAATCCGTAGTAAATTTACCTCTTAATACCTAGATATTTATTTATCTTTGAGATACACACACCTTTTTTTTTTTTGAATATTATTTTTTTTTACTTCGTAGGAAGAAACATTCTATGATATTGGTTTTTCCTGCTTAATAATATACAAAAGCCATTCAAGAAAAGGTGATGAAAGGTGGAAAAAAAAGAACAGAAAGCAAAAGTTGGGTGCCTTTGTTAAGTCCATGGGATGCCACTTAACGTTGAAGAGCCAAAAATGATGAGGGAGGATTTGCTAATGCTATTCAAGAAATGGCAAAATATTATTTTATTGAGTCATTCAAGAATTCTACGCAAGGATGTTTTGGTTGATTTTATAAATGGCAAAGGTGCCAAAGTGGCAAATTGGTTGCTGTATAAACTGTTTGATGAAAAAATGGAGTGTGGCTAAAATACTTAATATTTAGATGAGATGGTTAAAATTAAGTGAGAATTGAATATCAGTGAAATCATAAAATGAAGATTTAGGTTTTGAAAAGTTAAATTGTTATTTAAAGATATTTAAGTTGAATTTCCAACTTAAATTAAATGATACGCTTTAAAAAAAATAGATTAATAAGCCTAATTTATAAGACCCTGTTGCTTTTAAGCTACCATTCTTATACAGAAAAATATGATTGGAGCCTCTAAAGCTGTCTTGCAGAAGGCCTAAGTAGCAGAATTTCAAATTGGCAGTAAGGTTTTTGTAGAGCAAGTATATAGGATACTTCATTTTACGCGTGAAAATCGGTTTACTCCAAAGTAAATGAATTGCGAAATTGCTGGTAGCTGCTGTTAATAGTGACGTTTTATACTAGTCAGTTGGCAAAATGCTTGTTGGTTTGCTGATAGAAGGAACTTGGACTTGTACTCGATTATTTCAAGAAAAAACATGTTTCGACTGTTCTTCAATCTCTGGCCATGAAGAAATCTTTAACGGCACATTGGGATTTGCTGATGATGTTGCTATAACACCCTAGTAATTTTAACAATGTTTGCATAACGTGCCTTCCGCTATCTGTACCAGATCGATATTTAACAACTCTCATGACAGTACATATTTCCTTACTGAAACTCTGTTAATAATTGAAATTGTTCAGCAATGTTATTCTCTATTATCTAAATTAGAGATGCCGCGAATATTCGGCCACTATTCGGCATTCGGCCTATATTTTTGATATTCGGTATTCGGCCGAATAGTTCACAACATTCGGCCGAATACCGAATAATAAATGGAGAATAAAAAAGGCTTATTACCTTACAATAAATAATTTCTTTTATTCAAAATTTTGTATTTTAGTATTGAAAATCTACTAATGGTAAGTTGTGGTGAATAAAAACTACTTTTTCGGCATTCGTTGGTAGCAAACGATTACGTCTATTTTCGTAAACAATTCCAGCTTCTTAAAATATGTCGAAAGTCAAAAGTCACGTAGGAGATAGATACACATCGTTGGCCGAATGTTCGGCTGCTGAATATTCGGTATTCGGCCGACGAGTGTGGCCGAATATTCGGTATTCGGCCGAATCACTATTAGCGGCATCTCTAATCTAAATTATAAATTATGCGACACAGCTGGATCAATTTCCCAAGATCCCGAGTTTGCTTGATATTTCGTTGGTATTTCCAGGACTTGCCAATTTTTAGTCACACTGGTACTTGCCAATGTTTGTATTGCATTAGAACTTGGGACGTTCGCACAATTTATTTATTTATTTATTTATTTATAGAATGCTTATGTACAGTAAGACAGATTGACTTATAAGGAATACATAAGCTAAAATTTAACAACATGAAAGCTTCGGTTTGACAAATATTTATAAAATACATCATTTAGGTTATAAATTTTATATAATATATTTATATTTAAAACATCAAAAAAAATTAGTTCAAAATAAAAAAAGAAAAAAAAAGGAAAGAAAAAATAAAAGTAGAAAAAAGAATGAAACAAGAAGAAAACGAAAGAGAAAAAAAAAAAACACAAAAAAGAAAAAGAAAAGGAAGATACATGAGTTTTTTTTTTTTTTTTTTTTTTTTTTTTTTTAAACTTTATTGGGAAAGATGCAGTCTTATTTTATCTTTCATTCTCACGACATCATTCATTTCTCTAATGTATCTTAGCAAAGAATTCCACAAGCGAATTGAGTGTACAAAGAACTGACGCTCGGACGTAAGGGAGGCATAGTGCGGGTGGATTACCATTTGTGTCCTTTGTGAGGTCGGGATGCCAATCAAATCACAAAGATATTGGGGTTGATGGTTTAAATGAATGTTTGCGAGTAGAGCAAGGGTATTGGGAAGTATATCTTATGTATGCTACGTTTAGTGGGGACATGTTTCAATAGTTCTTACATGAATTTTAATCTTCCGAAGAGCCTGCTTTTGAATCTTAAGACCAGTAGGCAGTTGCTTTAATTTTATATAAAAATACTGGATTTTTCTTACGACCGCAAGACTCTTTAATTTCCTGGAACTGCTATACCCCCAGCCCTTCTTTTTGCTTGGGTTATTCTACTCCTTGTTTTTCTTTCACCACATCTAATCCTATCCATCATATTCTCCTGGATTGCTGTTATATCTGCAATAAACCGCCTGAAGACAGACTCAAGCCTTTGAAATTACTTTACGGCTGGGTTGAAAAATGTTCTCACATTCCAGATACCTACATACTCTCAAGTCATTAGCCGTTGATTTAAATTTTATTTATTTCAATACGTTAATACTAACGTTAAGCTTACAATATATTTACTTAACAGCAGTAGTGGATCCACGGGGAGGGGGTGGGAGGTTTCCGGTTCCGGACCCCATTATGAACATTTAAACCAAATAAAGGGTGTTTTTTTCAGACGTGTGGTTTTCAATAAGAAATAAACCCATATAATTTAATGTTATGGCCAAGAATTTAGCTTTAATATAAAGATAAGGGTTTCCCATTATGTTTTAAAAATGATTTCGGACAATTGGCCGCCGCAGTTGGCTCGAATAAATTCCAGCCGAGAGGCCCAATTTTCGACCATATTTTGCAGCAATTGGGGCCATATGTCAGCAATAACGTGCAGAATATTCTCGTCCAAGGCGTCAATCGTCTCGGGCTTATCTGCGTAGACAAGCGATTTCACATAACCCCACAAAAAATAGTCCAGCGGTGTTAAATCGCACGATCTTGGAGGCCACGCCACAGGCCCACGACGCGAGATATAATGCGCTCACCAAAAGTTTCCTTCAATAAATTGATTGTTTCGTTAGCTGTGTGGCATGTAGCGCCCGCGCCGTCTTGTTGGAACCAAAGGTCGTCCACATCAACATTCTCTAATTCAGGCACGAAAAAGTCATTTACCATGGCTCTATAGCGTTCTCCATTGACTGTAACATTATGGCCGTCTTCATTTTTGAAGAAATATGGACCAATGATTCCCTCTGCCCATAGAGCACACTAAACAGTGACTTTTTGAGATTTTAACGGCGCGGCGTCTCAACAATGGCTTGTGGATTATGATCACTCCAAATACGACAATTTTTCTTATTAACGTACCCATTCAACCAAATGTGAGCTTCATCGCTGAACAAAATTTTCTTATGAAAATCGGGATCGGTGGCCATCTTGTCGCGCGAACCGAACCATTATTTGGGTAATAAATTTGCACGATTTGCAAACGTTGTCCAGGAGTAAGTCTATTCATTATGAAATGGAAAACCAAACTGAGCATAAATCAAGTGACAGCTGTCAAAGAGATTAACTCCGAAAAAAGTATTGAACAACCACACGTCTAAAAAAAAACACCCTTTATAATTATAGTGATTAGTGAAACATTATAATTAAGGGTCTAATAAGATTCCAAGATCAGAAAAAAACAAGACACTCTACATAAATGTGATGAATTCAAAAGGTAGCTAAAAATAAATAAATTACGTTTGCATGTAAAATACATCGTCCTACACTTGTCAATGTTTGAAAATAAACGATTATTATTGCACCATTCCCAAAATCTTTGAAGATCGTCTAGTAGCTGTTCACAACCTGCGATGGAATTAATTGTTCGAAATATTTTCACGTCACCATCATAAATTAACCCCATAGAATGTTTAAATATAGAGGAAAGATCATTTATAAATAATTAAAATAGTAAAGGACCAAGATGACTCCCTTGAGGAACACCAGAATTAATTTTAAATTGACACGAACGGCTATTTCTGAATACAACATTATTGATATTCCCGGGCCTCTTGGTCTTGTTCCCATTTGAGTCTACCTGTCCTAATCAATATCCGAGGTTTCTCGTATCTCTCCTATAACCGGTAAGATTTGTGTGACAGCAAAATTAGGCTGTGCGTCGGAATAATCCCCGAACGCATAGAACAGGGCCCTTTTTTACCTTAGGACAGCAGGCAGGATAACCAGGAACCCATTTTACGAGAATTTCGGAACCAGTATATCGCACCCTTAGAATGAAAGTGAGGTAACTAAAAAATTCGGCATCTTTTTTACAACGTGGTTTTAGAGTTCATTTCGATTTTAAAGGTCAGTTTATTGAAAAATCAGAAGTTACAGAAATTTTAAGTTAGGTCACTTTCATTCTAAGGGTGCAATATATAGTCATGAAATACTTTTAGTAACCTCAGCTATATTTATATTTGGGAATAGCTCATTTATGATGGTGTTATCCAAGTAAAGATCCACCTTCCTGGAGCTGCAGACTCCACAGTTTGGTTCTAGAAAGAGCATTCTTCCGCTACCGTCTTAAGGAGGATGCCTTGATGAGAATACTCTTTCGTTGCAGGGTAGTTATTAGTGAAGGATCCACTTCGACTTGTCGACCATGGGTTGTACTTCTGCAGAAACAAGTTCTTCTATCACATCGTTCTAAGTTTAATCGTCACATCGTCTTTTCTTTTCGATCAAGAATTTTATTGGAATCAACATTCATTTCTAAAACATTTTAGAAGTCGAATTGGCTCACAACACCGTAAGCTCAAAGCACAAAGTTTTACCAATAGAATAATACACATTAGCAAGTAAAAAATATAAGTTGGACAAGAGGCTCATTATTTTTGAAGACAAGAAGTAGCTTTCGAAGTGTTTCGAAAAAAACAACCTGTCTTCATTTTATTCTTTAAATACTTGTAAAAAAGTATCCAAAGGTTCGTTTTGCTTCTCGCCTATTGTTAATCTTTGTTTCCAAATTCAAAATAAATTTATTTCTTCCACAACACTCACAATCAGTTCAATAAACCGAAAATAAATTTACTCCATTCTATTGCCACGCCATCCACCTTTCCCCACATCAAAGTCATCAGTAACGCAAATACCGAATGCGCCAATTCTTCTATATAAACCTAAACCTGAATATTTATAAACCCAAGCAGTTGATTTAAATATTCCAGCCATTTGTGGTAGCCGCACTTGTTCAATATTACAAAAAAAAAACGAAGACTGGCAGGGGAAGGATTTTCAATTTAATAAAGAAAAACTCAACCGATGTCCTTCTGTGTTTTTATTCAGTTTGTACTTTTTCTCTCGATTTGGTCCTTTTGTATATATACATAGTCAAAATATCGAAATCTGCCTGACAGAGGAAGACAGTTTATCCGAACCGTTTTCGACGGCTCTTTTCTATTCATTTCCATTGTGCTTATTATTATCTGACTGTCTCTGTAAGTAAGTACCTTCACTTCACTTCCAGTTCCACACAACAAACCGAATGAAACGAAACGAAACGCGCTCATTGTCGCATTCAATTTACTTTTATTTTATTGGAATTTTCCGGACAGGAAAATGGTCAATTTCATTTTCTTTTCTGTTCGGCAGGCAAGCTGGCAAATCCCATTCCTGCATCATGAGTTTTCTATAACATTTTTATATATACAAAACAAAAAAAAGGAAAAACAGACATAAATCAAACTAAATTGGAAAAATTCCTTCAAAAAACCAAAACAGGATGCTACCTAAATCATGAAGTTCTGAATATATCTTTCAACTCAGCAAATCACTTTTTTTGTTTTTTTTTTTTTGAAAAAGTTTTATTTAATTTTTAATTGCGGAAGGACATTTTGTGGTAATCCCAATGCTGCTTAGATGATTCAAAGTGTAATTAAATCCTTTTCATGCTCATCTCTACAGAACTAAAACAATGTTGGAAATCAGTTTTGGTAGATAAATCAGGTCCGGACTATCAGTAGGGAAAAGTTTTTCCTAAAAGAACAGGTCAGTTTTCTTTAATCTTGATCAAATCAATATCTAAGTTGCTAAGATATTGATGATCAACGACAAAAGTATCTATTTTTCAATCGAGGTCAGAGATCTCAGATCAGGAAAGTACTGTAGCATGACACACAAATCGAATAAACACTTAAAGCCAAGTATACTCAGTTCAAAGTGCCGCCTAGTTCAGTAGTATGAAATTCACAACAAGAAGTGAGTAGGTATACCAAAATATGAAAGTGAAATATAAACCACTTCTTCAATCAATTTCACGTAACAATTTCATTTTACAACGTACGACCACTAGGAAAAAGTCTTTGGTGTTGTGACATTTGACAATCAATTTGTTTTGCTCAAAATATAAATTCTGAAATAAAATAAAATTAATCAAGGAGAAAAAAAAGAAAAAAACACGAAAATTGAACACTCTTTAAGAGACCTTATTTCAAGATTCAATTTATTTTTTTTTATTCAAAGTGAGTATGCGTACTAAACATTCACGTGAAGAATTAATTATGAGTTCATATCGAATTTTAACGTGTATTTTTATTTTATTTTTCATTTCACTATAGGCTTTAAGAAAAGTAAGTATTTAAAAAAATGATTTGCTGAAAATTTTAAACGCTTAAGAATGAATTATGTTTGATTTAGAAACAACCATTTTTTTTTTAGTACTTTAATATTAAAGAAAATATGGGTTACAAAATAGAAAATCGATACTCTAGCCCACATTTGTAGGTATTGTGGTATTGTTGTGATTTTTTGTTTACGTAATTCTAAATAACCATGCTATTGATCGCAATCACAAATACAAAAATAAATATTTTAAGTTTCGAAACAAAAATAAAGTTTGACTTAGTCATGGTTTAAACAAAATTTTGTAAGCTAACTTTGACACTTCATATTTAAAAATAAATGTTGTACACTACCCTCGGCAAGTTATTTAAAAAATTGGCCCAATTCATCAAGATTTCAAAATGGTACAACACAATTGTTACTTATTCATTCGTAAAAAATATTATTGCTTTTTATTTGCAAAAAGGACCTCAGTTGACTTCAATCACTTTTACGAGAATGATGCTATTTTGTACTCAAAAATCGATTTTACCGAGGTGTACATAGCATAAGCCGAGGCGCTACAATCAAACACTGTTTATCGTAAATTAGAGTGAAACAGATCTACATTACATAATTTTATACGCTACGATCTACATTCCTTCCTTTCCTTGTTTTACTCGCAACTTCTCACAATCGTGCCCTTTTGTGTTATCCTGGACTACCTATCCTGGACTACCTACCACCCGGTTCTCGCTTGACGTTGAGTTTCGGGACACCCTGTATATGTATATTTATATTATTTGCTATGCAAATCCCTTACTGTATGAAACAAATTGTATTCATTGTATGCTCGACAACGTCATCGATTGTGGATTAATTTTTTTTCCTAATTTTGTAGTTGGGAATATTTTTTGCTGATCAACATTTTTGACAAATCTTTGGATTTAAAAAAAACGAAAAACTTTGGGATTCAATAATTGTTTTTTTAAGTTTATCTCAATTTACAAAATTGTTTCATATTAAAATGTTGTGTGCATCAAACACGACAAGATACCAATATTCAGCGAATTACTATAACGCATGCACGTAGTTAGGGAGGAGCAAAAGAGGGCGCCCACCCCCCTCTTAGAAAACTCATTGCCCCCTTCGAAAAAAGAAAGTATTAATCTTTTATTTTGGTTCACACTGACATCTGGGCGAAGTTCTTTTTGATAGAGTGTTGACAAACAGTTAAAAAAATACCAAACATATTCAGTATGAAGATAACAACATTGATATTTTCCCCACATGTGGTTTTTTACCAGCTGGTCGTTGTTTTTACTTGCGATATAGAGGTACTATATATCGAACTCGGGATTTTGATCAAAGTTAACAAGCGAAGTCGATAAAAGTCGGCCTCGCAATTCTGTCCGTCTGTCTGTCTGTCTGTCCCTTCGGCTGTAGCCTAGATGCGTATTGGTTGATTTTCTTCAAAGTTGGTACCTAGCGTTTTTTTGGGCATTTCCCCACAGGTTATTTTAATTTTTTTAAGACCAATAATAACGGTACCTGCCGTACAAATATTTTTTTAGCAAAAAATGAAAATCTTATTTTTCTCAAAACCGTGACCACAACTTAAAAAAAAAATCAATAATTTTTTTTACAAAAAAGCAACCATTTAATAAAAAATAAATTTCCGAAAACTGGTTAAAAATGGTACCTCCCATAGAACCATTTTTTTGGTTTTCGATTTTCTCAAAAACATTTCAACTGATATTGATCAATTTTTTATGGAGAATGTTTGAAAAAGTTTTAAAAGTTTTGTATACCAAAAAAAAATTTTTTTTGTATTTTTAAAAAAAGTTTCAAAATTTTTGTTGGAGAACATAATAATTCGAAAACGACTAGGTAAATTTTTTATTAAAACTTGGCACCCAGCAGTTTGTTAACAGATTTTAAATGAAAATTATTCTAATAACCAAAAATAACGGTACCTCCCATACAAATGTTTAAAAACCGGTATTGAAAATCTCATTTGTCTCAAAAACAGCTACTACGATCTTGGTCAAATTTTTTCGTGAACTAATATCTGTACGATCTACCATTTCAATGGAAAAAAAATGTTTCTACCGTTTAAAAATGGTACCTCTCATAGAACCATTTTTTTGATTTTCGACTATCTCATTATCAGTTTAACTGATTTAAATGAATTTTTTTTCACAAAAGCTTCAAATAAGTTGTAATAATATTGCATATCAAAATTTTCAAAAAAATAAATTATTGATTTTTAAAAATATTGTCAAAATTCCATATTTCAAAAAATGGGTAGATGATATTTTTTGTATTAATTTTTTAATTCCACAATAATAAGGGCTAAAAATTGCATACTTGCAAATTTTGTATATAAAAAACTATGGACACATTTAAAAAAACCGCTCCAACGATTTTCAATTTTTTTTTCTCATATATTAAGGTTTCCTTAAGAAATCGAATGTACACATTCGTGTTAAAACAATTTCAGAGTTGTTTAATCAATTTACATATTTTTAATTACCTACATATTTTTTTTTTACAATTTTTCAGTCTAAACTGTAAGTTCCATGCATTTTGCAACAAGGTGCTATTGTTCATAAATAAATTACCTACTCGCATAATACAACCTTAAACTTAACTACGTTTTAAGCAGGCTCCCGCATAACTAATTTATTTCTTTTATAAGATTAAATATATTTTTTGCAATATTAAAACTTTAAAAACACATTGTGATCGCACAAAAGAGCAAGTTCGTGACCAATGAAATTACACTATTACAATCATACCCAGTCTTATTAAACATATACAAGCATCCCAATTAGGAAAAAATAGCCGGAGCTGGATTTTAGTATAAACAATCCACCGTTAAAAGTTCCTATAGATAGATATGAGCAAGGCTAACAATTTTAAGGGGGTTAAAGGCCCCTAAAATTGTTTTCCAGAAATATATCCCAAATGATTAGTTGTATACAAAAAATGTCAAGGACAAATTTGTGGCTTAGAGAATTTCTTACAAAAAAATGTTTATTATAGTTTTCTTCATAAAATTAATTGTTTACAAAATAAACTCATCGGTAGAGTTAAAGGTTGTTTTTTTTTTAATATAGTGGGACGGCTTGGTGAAAAAAATGTGCATTTTGTGTTAAAAGCATCAAATTTTTCATTGTTGGTTCATTCTATGATCATGATTTTAAGAAATTAGGCCACTTTATCTGTCTTCTCCTTTAGGTGGGATGGGCAAATTAAAACAAAAATACATCATAATATAATATATAAGATGAATATTAAAAAAAAATGGCAACACTTACAATATTATATTATAGCCGTTTGTCAAGCCAGGAACTCATTCTTTAATTGTGTTTTCAAATGAAGTTATTTTAGTGCTTATAGTTTTTAAATAAATTATTTTCAACCTTAAAACTTAAAAATTAAAATTCTAAAAAAACTTTTAATAATTTTTATTAAAAATTGTATTTTATTAATTACTTATTTTGGTTATAATTTTCGATACTCTTATTAATTTTTAGTCGAATACTAAAAATCAGATGCTGATAAATAATGTCTTAAATCACTGGATTACCAGCGAGGTATCTTCAAAAACTATTTTTTTTCTTTCAGAAATTAGTAAGTTAAGACGAACTTTGGACTGGAACTTAAATAAAATTAAAAATTTTAAATAAAATTTTAGATAAACTCCAAACTCAAAAAAATAAGAATGAAAAATTTAATTTAATATAAACGTACAGCTTTATATTGCATATAGGCCTTCATTAAGCTTTGATCAGACCTGATGTTTATGTTCTGCTCTGCCTGCCTTGGCAGCATCAAAAGTATTAAACTTTTTAAATGCTGTAAGAGTATACTTTTGTTTCAACATTTTTTTTTTTATACAAAATCTATGACAGAATTTGCAACTCTATATTTTTTATGTAAATCGATTCAATTGTTAAAGCAATTTTTCAGCTGACTTTATTTTTACGAGGCGATTCGGAATTATCATAAAAAGTTATGATTTATCAATTTTATTTGACAAAATTATGACCAGATGATGAGGATGGGAGTAGGGTACCTATATTTCTCTAAAGGCAACAAATAAAATAAAAAAACAAGAATGATTTTATTGCTCTATGCAAATCCAAACGAACGATGGAACGAACGGAATACATTTCTTTATGTTTTGCTCATAAATGTCTCCGATATTTGAATAAAAACAATTCCCACATCGTTCGATTGGATGTTTTTTTTTTTTTTACATGAAGCAATATAAAAAAAGCGACAAGGATTCTCCCCTTTTTTTTCATTGTCGTCACACATGTGGGAATTGATTTTTTATTCTCGTTTGCGCGAGAATATATACAGTATACACGGTGGCGTATACGTACTTTTATTACTTTTTATGTGTAATTTTACGGTGCTTTTATTTATTTATATTTTATGAACGGGTGAAAGTTGAAAAAAGTTATCGTTTTTTTTTTTTTTTTTTGTGTTGGTTTCCAAACGATATGTGTAATTTTGGATTTAGAAGGGACAATTAACCTAGATTTTTATATCCTTTTGTACATAACATGTAATATCCAGGGATAAATGGAACAAATCAAAGTTGTTTACATTAAATTAAAAGTGATTTAATTTTTGTTGGGGTTTAAAGTCAAAATACAAATTATATAGATACTCAAGACATCACTTTTTTGGAAATCTGTGAAGTTGGGATAACCATGTTCGACACAACAAGAATTAGCATTTTTTTTCCTTTTTACTGCATTTCTATTTCTCATTTTTCATTTCATGTGACTCTCAATTCTCCCATATTGACCTCTTATACGTTGGAATTTCTCGAATCGTAAACACTGGGCTTTTAGTTCTAATTTTAGAATTTTAAGTGCCACTTATTCTGGTAAATTTGCACAGTGGCACAGTGAAACTGGTCCTTAAAAAAAATTGTTTTCATAGTTTAAAATTTTTTCAAAAACTAAAAGAATTTTAATCAACTGATTTTAAATTATGGGACCTTAGTTTAATACATATTTAAATTTTATTTCGATTGGCAACCAGGATTATAGTATATCTGTCTTCAAAATAAATTTAAATATGGTTATTCTAAATATTTTTAATTATTTAAAACAATTTATTTAAATTATCCAAGGACTGCAAATGTTTCAACGTTCAGATACTCACATTATTAAAATCTATAGAAGCTTTACACCGTTTGCAAAACAATTGCTGTGTAAATATTTTTTAAAACATCTAAGAACACAAAATAACCCCACAAAATGTACCTATACGCTACGTACTTTCTCAAAATTACATAGTAGAATGCCCAAGCCCACTCAGTAATGAGGTACACAAACTTTTATTATATTGTGGAATGATTGTTTGGTTTTAATTCGAAGAAGATACATAATGAAAATCATACACCGTTAATAATGCATAAATTACCACAAGAAAATAAAATAAACTCTTCATTATCCTGGTTTGCTGTTCAGTATATAGAGGCACATCGTAGCGCCATCTAAGTCATGCAAGTCCCATGAGTCCTTCAGGCTAAATAATAATATGAACAAGGAAAAATCAACGTTTATACATTCACAGTTATTGTTAACATCATTTTGTTCACCATCATTCTATAAAAGGGATGTTTTGAATGATATATAAACTTTTAAATACGTCGAGTATGGATTTCAGTGAAAATGTAAAAATTCTAAATATTTTGAGAGAAATTTTTCAAAGTCCGGAACTTTAAATAAAATTAAAAAAAAAGGGAAAATTCTAAATGCCAATTTAATACACACATTAGACCTTAACTTAATATTATGCGAATAAAATTGGTCTGAAGTTATGTTAATACCCAAATACCAATGTTCGTTCATTTAAATAAGTAAAGCCTTAGCGACTGAAGAACCAATTTTCGTCAGAGGATTTTCAAATAGCATTTTTTTTGGTTATTTGCCATGAAAAAAAGTTTTGTGACTTAAGGCCATGCGTCATAATATTACAAAATATGTCCTATGACGCTTTCTCAAAGTGACAAAAGACCATATTCGAACATACGGCCTTTTGTCGCTTTAACATAAGGCCATTACGGTCATACTTTCAACCGTATTTTTTCCTTGGTAAATAGTATACCTGTAAAGCCCTAAACGTGGTAAAACCAAGCGTTTTCTGCGGATTTATTCAATAGGTTCCAAAATACAGCTCGCTTTTACCTAATTCAACAAAAATGTAAGTGCAAGCCGCAAGGAAAGGTACACAGATAATATTGTGTGAAAATTTAAAATCCACTCGAATGACATCTGGAAATGCTCTATCCTTATAAGCACTATTTATCCCGGAGCGCCTTCCGCGAATAAAAATTCGAACACAGCGTTTAACGCAATGTATTACACGTGAAAGTTTTATCCAGGGTACCACCTTAGGAATTAAGTTGGATTTTAAAATAACCCTTAAAATTAGAATGAAGCGTAGCGGAACAAAAATTTGACCAAGAGAAGTCAATTTCTGGTGTGAAAATTAAAAATTCGCGTGAAATTGTATAAAATGTTTGCACAAAAGTTTGCATGAAATGAACGCCCTTTTCAATTCATTTGTTTAATTAAACCAACTGCTCCGTTAAATGTCAAATATTAAACTTCAAAATATGTATGGTATACAAAAATAAGCGTATTCAGATTTGGAGGTTATTCTTCTTTTAATGGAGAACCTCTCCAAAACCAACCTGAAATCGGAGCCGAATGTCTCGGAACGGTTAAAAAAAATGTTAGATACACAACAAAAGTCGCGTTTTTTTTAATCCCGAAGGGAATTAGATGAGAACGATCGAACGAAAATGAGCCAATACAAGAAAAATCATAAGGCACGCCCATAATGGTGGATATCTCCTTTTCATTCAGTTTAGTTCACTTTCGTTTTCGGCAGTAAAAGTTGTCTTGAGCTTAACTCAACTGAAATTTGATGAAAGAAGAATAAAAAAAATAAAAGGTTCCTTTCACTTCGATGACAATTCGGAAACCATAACAAATACAAGTACATATACATAAAAGTATTTACTTTTGTAAATCCATATGGCCTATTATATGGATTTGTGTAAATAAACAGTTCTGATCAATAAAAGTCAAAAAATTGAATGTCCTTATTATTTTGTTTGTATAAACAACGTTCTTATTCACATTTTTTTATCGCCAACTAATCTCAATGCGATAGTTACAGAACACGGGCAGAGTTTTTTTTAGTTCTCTGAGATACCTAATTATCATATTTCTGAACACGCCTTATTCTAAAAGTCACAATGACGTTTGGTTAAGTTTACTCAAAAAAAATTGGTTAATTTTATCCAGCAAAATCCTTGGAGAATTTTAACCAAATTGTGTAAATTATTTCTCATACAAAATTTGACAGTTCATTAACCAATTGGTAAACTTAACCAAATGGTAAACTTATCCAGTGTTTTACATCATTGCGTGAATATCCTTATTATGATGTATATAGCTATGTTCCTACATAAATATAAAAATGTATTTCAAAATTACATACGAACTTTTTTTTTGGGTTTTTAAATGTTTCAAAATTAAATTTATGTAAAACAAATTATTATATTTTAAATTGCCGAAAAATTCATAAAAAATAAAAGTGGAAACATTTATTGGGTAGATACACATAAATTGCATAAATACACTATCCAACAAGTTTTTTTTTTTTTAAATTCACTTCACTATGTTACAGAATTTCAAATATTGGCTTGTATGACAGTTTTGAAACTCTCATGTTTCATTTTTTTTTTCTGTTCATTGCTTAGCATATCGCAATAATTAGCAGCAAGAGTAACATATCTTCATTTCGATTAAACAATGCAAATAAAAAGAATACAAAAAAAGAGTTGCTTTTATTTAAACTCCCGCGTCTACATATATCTATTTCACTAACTAAACAAAAAAATGATTCAAATTCAAAACGGATACTTAGTATACCCGCAGGCTTCTTTTTCGTATTCCTTATGTCAACAGATGTCCTTTTGAGTACAATGGAGAATATGGACAATAACGGACGTATCATGATGGTCAGTTTGCAGACGAAGAGAATGATATATGAAGCTCCCTTATACAGATAAACTGGAGTGCATGCATATATGGAGTAAAGTTTTGGTGATTTATACTTTCATGTTATTTTTTTTTTGTCCTATCAGAGTTCCACACTTTTCACAAGCATGAAACAAAACATGCATGTAAAAGATATTCTCTCGTTATCATGGATATCTTGTCATCGCAAGTTCGTTGTTAATTTTTTCTTCTTTTTTTTTCTGCAAAGTTAGTTATGAATTTTGTTTTCCTAGATTGCTGAAACTCTCGGATTTTTATTTGTTAATCTCATTTTCACTCTTGAACAGAATAATACAAAAAAAAAGGAGTTCGCAAAGTGGACGCTGGGGATTTAACCAAACTCGTTATTTAATGTTATTTAAACTTGGACTGAGTGTGTTAAATTTTTTTCATTCAGAAATGGTTGGAGTTATTTTATTGTGTTCAACAATTTTGCTTGAACTCGAATTGTGTTCTTATATATCTAAATTTAGCTCCTTGGATCTGTTACTTCTGTGAGGTTCCCCTTGAAAGGAATTGTGTGTCTTCCACTATTACTGTGCGGAACTGTTTATGCTCCTATCCAAGTAAACATGTAAGTATTTCAGCACTGTCCAACTCTTCTCCAATTGTACTGATTTCTCTTATATGACTTTTCTACGCAATGTTCTTCTCGCTCAACCGAGTCATCACGATACCGAAAGTGACCTACAGAGGAAAGAAATTCAGATTAAAAATTTGATTATGGTTCTTAGATGCATATAAAGGCATCGTTTGCAATTAAAGCCTAGTACATACTTCCTCGTGAAGTGAACAACCATCAGTGGAGAAAGTGAATTTTTGGCACAATTTGCTTGACTTTTGCAGCTTTTATGGTCAAATTCTCAAAGCTACACCAAAAATCAAAGAGTTCCCGTACATTTTGCGCGTGAATATGGTTCACCTCTCGTGAACGCAAACTCTCCACTTTTTGTCATTGCTTCACGAGCACGCTCACGGGTGAACAAAAATGCAAATTTGTATGGATTCACGACATGATTTACAAGTATGTACTAGGCTTAAAGGTGAACATTTTTGCGACTTTTCAATAAGTAGTATTTTTCTTCACTCAGCTAATTTAATCATTGTTTTACTTAATACCAAGTGCAACATAAAAACTCCATTGACTTCAGAAAATTTATAGTTTTGTTTGTAAAAAATACTTGAACGCTTAAATAATTTTCTGGATGGATAATAAAATGAATGTCAAGTAAGTGAAGCAAATTTTCTCCAATCGAAAAGTGATTAGGTGGATAATTAATTGTCCGTTTATAAGTTATGATAATTTGGGATTTGTCGTTCAATGTTTTCTATGTTTTTTTTTTTGCTGCTTTGTTAAATTAATATGAAGATAACAAATGCTCTTACTTGCATGTATGTTAATTCAAAAACAAATAGCATAGAAAACATAGCATGTCAAAATTGTTACTATCGCAACTTATTAATTCATCGAAGTAAGCAAACAAAAATATAGAAAACATAGAACATGGAAAACAAACGACAAAATTGAAACTATCACAACTGATTAACGAGTAATTAAGGGCAAATTATTGAGCAATAAATCATTTACTATAAGAAGTTTTGAACATTTTGGTATTAGAACTTATTTGAAGCTTTTGGGCAAAAAAATTCATTAAAATCAGTTCCACTTACCATACCATTTTTAAAACGTAGACAAATTTTATTTTCATTAATATGGTAGATCGTATCAATATAAGATCACACAAAATTGTTTGGGAGGTCCAATTATTTTTGGTTATAAGAATAATTTTAATTAAAAATCTGCTAGACAATGTTAAAAAACTGCTGGGTACCAAGTTTAATAAAAATTGACCGAGTCGTTTTAAAATTATTAATCTCTCAAAAAAAAAATTTGAAACTTTTTTTGGAAAATTTTGGTACACAAAAATTTTCAAACATTCTCCAAAAAAAAGGTCAATATCAGTTCAACCGTTTTTGAGAAAATCGAAAATCAAAAAAATGGTTCCAGAAAGTAGGTACCATTTGTAACCATATTTCGGAAATAAGAGAAAAATAATATTTTCATTTTTTTGGTAAAAAAATTTGTATGGCAGGTACCGTTGTTTTTGGTCTTAAAATAAATGAAAAAACGGATGGGGGGATGCCAAAAAAACGTTAGGTAGCAACTTTTAAGAAAATCGACCTACCCGTTTAGGCTGCAGCCGAAGGGACAGACAGGCAGACGGAAGTAATTTCGAGACCAACTTTTTTCGACTTCCCTATCATCGTAATGTCAACTTTGATCAAAATCCCGAGTTCGATTTTTTGTACGTATCCATAACTTGCCATATTATGTAGATCCTATATATCGCATGTAAAAATGAACCATTTTGAAAATGAAGAACAAAATAATAGTTAAAAAGACAATAATTGGTTATTCGGCTATTTTTTTTTCAAAATTTTGACGAATTTGCCAAAGAACATGAATTTTAGGGTCAACGCGTTGATTATTTTATCTGACCATGTATAATAATTAATAACCCTGTCAACGCAGCTAGGATACATTGACATAATTCTCGTCAGAGCGCGTTGACCGTATATTTCAACGTTGACACAACAGAATTTTTTTTTGGGTCAAGCTATCCTTCACCTCAATTTCAAAAATGTCTTATTTTTTAGAGGTTTTTCAATCCATCAACATCAGTTCCATCCTTCTATGGAATTTGACAGTTGATGGCTCGACAGATATGTGACAACCTATTTTTTGAGGCATGGCTCCCGGAAATTACGCCAGAATTTTTTTTTTGAAAAAACGCCAGATTTTTTTCTGGCTTAAAATTGTAAACAAAAGCCAGATTTTCTTTTGGAAAATAAGCCAGAAATTTTTAAATTGTGCCAGATACCTATGGAAAAGGAGCCAGAAAGTGAAATGGAAATAAAGCAAGAAAAAAAAATAAATTCTGGCCCAATTTCCAAACTTCATTTTTGAAAAAAGACAAGAAAATGTGTTGTTTGTATATTCAAACCAGAAACCTAAAAAGTGAAGCAAAAAAACAACTATAAACAATTATAACCTGAAGAGAAGAATCGCATACCTGCAACCAGGACCGCACCAACCATATGTGCAAGATGTGCAAATGCACAGGGCGCAAAATTCTGGGGGCGCATTACCAGGAGCAAGAAAATGTAATTGGTGTTAGGCAATAACGCCCAAATTGATTTGGAAATATCGCCCAAAGAAATTCTGAACAATTGTTGTTGTTTTTTTTTTTGCTCGATTTGGGCGTTATTTCCAATTTTGTAATTTTTTTATGGGAAAGAACGCCCAAAAGTCAAATGGGAAATAACTCCCAGAATTGGAAACATCGCCCAAAAACAAATCCAGAAAAACCTAACTGTTTATGCATCGCGATTTTTTTTAAGATTATCTTATTGAAATTTCACTTTGAAAATATCGCCCAAAATGTAGGAAAGAACGCCTAAATTAAGAAAAAATGTTTGATCACCCAAAATTGAAGAAATAACACCCAAATATTACAAAAACATTTAAGATTAAGATTTGGAAAAATATAAATTTCGCAGTTATTATATACCATTAGCCATTTGTATGCATGTGTGCACATATAAAAAAATGCGCTTACTAAAAATCTAGCACAGGGCGCAAGTTTGGCTGAGGCCGGCCCTGCATCCAACATACCCAGTGGGCGCCGCAACGCCCCCAACTGCGCGTAAATTCCATAAGTCTGAAACAGTATAAATGTAAAATTATAAGTTTTCTACAACTTCATCTTTTTATTTGTACCTAACCATACAAAAATTAACAATATGAATATGTAATACAAACTGTGACATACAATTATGATAACGAAGGTGATAATAACCCTGAATATGTTTTATTTATTTTTTATTTTCTTCATAATTTTTTATCGTATTTTTCTAATTGTAAACAATGATCCGTCGCAGTTTATTGTTCACTAAATTTTAATGCTCCACAAAATGATGAGTTATTTGAATTGTTTTGCAATTCTTTGATCTGAATAAATGTCACCTTAACTCTACAAAGATCTGGATAGTATGAAGAGTAGTAATTAAGCTTTTGAAAACAAAATTTTATTTTATCGAATAATAAACTAGAGTTTTAATTGTTAAATATTTTCAATATGACCATAATCACTTAAATCCAAATATTCAATATAATACCATAAATATTTTCAACTTTTTAATACAACGAAATATGACATCCAATATAGGCAGTATAATGTATCGTTTGGCCTCATAATCCCAATAATATTTAGATACAGGCAATACAAAATAAAAATTTGCAACACAACAACAACAACAACAACAAAAATTCATGCAAAGGCAGATCAGACATGAATGAATGAAAAATTATTTAAAAAAAAATCCATACGGTCGTCGGCTTTATTATTATGCTTACTCAACGAGACGATAAGTGCCATAAAAATAATTCAAAATAAATTGCTTTACATAAAAATTGGCTTCGTCTTGGGTTATTTCATAAATAAACTTTTTTTTTTTTATTTTTTTTTTTCTTCCTTCAAACTAGATACAATGTATCTATTCTATATAAAGTACCACAATGGTTGACTAAAGGTGAATGATGACGATGCAAAAATATTTCGTTCCATCATCATTGCTATAATAGTACATAGGTACTATAAGATAATTTACGTCATAAGCAAAATAATTTGGTAATAATAATGCGAATCATGAATTTACCGCAAGAACGTTTTTTAATTTTAAGAGGCTTTATGTGGGTGATGTTTTTTTTGTATGCTTACCACCCTATAACACCGAATTTATGAATAATGATACAAAATATTTACAAGACAATTTTCAACAAAAAAAATCCATTCTACGACATTTCTTTAAGGACAGTATTTGCAAATTTAAATGTTGAACAATTAAAAATACCTTTGTCCGCATATGTAGGTACATATGTATAGGTATTTTGGAGTTTCTACGGTTTATAAATTTAATTAATTAGAAGAAAATTAAGTTAAAAAAATCATAAACACATAAATTTAGGAAATAAGTATATCTTGTTGAATTAATCATAATTTTTATATGGGACTTATGGCTGATTTCCAA
This sequence comes from Epistrophe grossulariae, assembly GCA_929447395.1. Lineage (NCBI taxonomy): Eukaryota > Metazoa > Arthropoda > Insecta > Diptera > Syrphidae > Epistrophe > Epistrophe grossulariae. The sequence continues at coordinate 43,844,364 of OV839567.1, read as the reverse complement.
TGACGCGTTCGCGATGCGTACGTTACGTTTCATAAGCTTTACGGACGCGTCGAGGTGACAGGTGATTCTGCGAGAATCAGCTGGTTAAAACCAATTGAAGTGTCATTCTGCAAATTAATTTAAATATTTTGTTAAATGGTTTTTTGAATTTAAAATGAACGATAACCTTTTTTCAACAATAGAACTAGTTGCCGCTGCTGTTTCAACGTGTAAAGGAGTTGAAGAGGAAACCGAAACACCAAGACGGCGTTGGTGGGTTCGCGAGCTGAATCTCAGAAGGGATAAAGAGGGATTCTTTGCCTTAAATTTTGATCAAATGAAAGAAAAAGACCCTAAACATTTTTTCAAAATAACAAGGATGTCTCCACAATCCTTTGAATTATTGCGTTTGTTTGTTTGTTTTTTTTTATAATTTGAAAGTAATTTTATAAATTTGTAGAATAAACTATTTTCTTACCTCGAGAAACCAAATTCAAATTTTTTTAACGAAAAATTCACAGGAGACTACATGATAACATGTCAAAACGCTCGCGAAAGTTGAATTCTTTCAACTTTTGCGTTGAGAGAACGTAACTCACGTTACGTTGGTTTGTGTACTTGCTAATTGTTGTCTAATCGTGAAGTTTATGCACAACGCGCCATTTTAAAAACTAAACAGAATTTCCTATATCTGAACTTTTGCGTTGACAGAAAAATCTGTCAACGCGACGCCCAACGCCGCATTGTAAAACAGCCATTCAAATCAGATATACCCCTTTTAGGGTAAAAATCAACATTTTCTCGGGAAGTTTATTCGATTAACTTTAAAGAATGGATCACTGTTGCTTCATTTTTTTAATTTCTTTCTATTCGCTAAGAAAAACTTAGGTAAAATTTGAAAAATACAAAAACTTTGACGCAGGAAACCTATTTAAGATGGCTGTAAGCATCACACGATATTATTGCATTTTGAATTTGTATACTTGATCTATACGACAGGTAACGGTTTCGTTTAAAAAAAAAATTAACACTGCCAGGTTGGAGAAGTCCAAAAAGTGATTTTTATCTTGGCGCGTGTCGGTCTGTGCGTCAGTGCGTCTATGCGTCTATTAGTACACTGTAATTTGAGCTAGAGGCTAAAAGGGTGTACTAGTTTTCTTAAAATTTGGTACACAGCATTTTTATGTGATTCCATCCAGTTAGCTGCAACGATTTTAATTATTTATTTAGCTTAATACAAGCTGTGCTTAGGTCTATTACTTATTCTAAGGTGGGTTTTTCGTTGTTTTTTTTTTTTTTTTTTTTTTTTTTTTTTTTATCTTTTATTAATTTATTATTGAGATGGGCCCAAAGGCCCACCCACCAGTTTTTTACAGAAAAAACTTAAAAGTAATTCTTAATAAAATAAAATAAAATAGGAAAAAAAAAAAAAAAAAAACGGGGTAGCCACAGTTAAAAGGTAGGCGGAAAAGTGGAGCGGATCAGAGGGTCCAGTAAGGATAATGGGTTAAGAGTTGGTGTAGAGAGCGTTTTTGAGAGCATGTTTACAGAGGTGGAAGTCAAAAGAATTTTGCATTCTATTAGAAGAACGTAGCATGCGGGTCAGTGGTTCATTATATCCATAGTTATTGCGGTGGAAGTTGATTTCAAAGAGTGACGCCGATCTTAGATTTCGGGGGTTCGTTTGCAATGAAATTTTTTGGAGAAGCGCTGGGCGACTATATTACCAACTAAAAGCTGATGAATAAATACAATGTCAGCTATTTTGCGGCGTTTATCAAGGGGTTGTAAATTAATAAGCTGAAGACGATCTTCATAGGGAGGGAGATGAGAAATATCTAGCCATGCTAGCCCCCGAAGTGCAAACCGAAGGAATCTTCGTTGAACGCCTTCAATACGGAGGGAGTGAGTGGAATAAAAGGGTGACCATACCTGGCTGGCATATTCAAGAAGGGGCCTAACGAATGTGAGGTAAAGAGATTTGGTAACGTAGGGATCAGAAAATTCTTTTGACCACCGCTTAACAAAACCAAGTGCAGAGTTAGCTCTATTAATAGATGTGGTTATATGAGATCTAAAGTTAAGTTCTTTATCGCACACTACTCCTAGATCACACATTGAATCAACGACGGTAACAGTCTCATTGTTAATTAAGTATAAACGTGGGGGGAGTGGAGAGCGTTTACGTGAGTACGTAATAGCTTGACACTTGCTAACGTTAAGTTCAAGAAAGTTCTTCTGGCACCACGTAGCAAATCTATTTAAATCTTGTTGAAGAAGATGGGAGTCGGATGGAGAGGAAATGTTTCTGAAGATTTTTTTATCATCTGCATAAACAGAGATCGAAGAATCCTTGATAACGCAATCAACATCATTAATAGTTTAGATGAAAATCAGAGGGCCAAGGTGACTTCCCTGAGGGACACCGGAGGTTGCATAGATAGGATTAGATTCATAACCTCTAAAAAGTACGTTATATTGGCGATCACTCAGATATGATTGAATCCAAGCAATAAAGGACGGTGGAAATCCGAGAGCTTTAAGTTTAAAGAGAATAAGAGTATGTGATATTTTGTCAAAAGCTTTGCTAAGGTCGGTTGCGATGACATCAACTTCTCTACCAGCCTCCAAAGCGCATATGGTGCCAGAGACAAAATCTACGAGGTTTGTAGTAGTTGATCTACCGGTAAGGAATCCATGTTGATTGGGAGAGAATATTTGATTACAATGGAAAAGCATAGTGTCATAGACTATGCTTTCAAAAAGTTTAGGGATACACGAGAGTTTAGCGATGGGACGGTGATTAGAGAGTAATTTATTTCCTCTTTTGCCAGATTTTACCCGAGAAATTTCTTCGGGCAGAAACTGGTAATTACTGTGTTCTGGCAGAAGGCAGTTTGAAAGACCAAAAACAAAAAAAATACAAAATGGTTGTTGTTATCTTTTTGTTTTACCTTTGTAGAAGTGTATTTATTTAATTTGTTCATTTACAAAATTGAAATATTTTAATAAAAAGAAGTGATATTTTGGATAAAAAAAATTAATTAATAAAATATTTAGGTAGTTTAGGCTACGCGCAAACCAACGCGATGGCGATGGCGGTGGCGATCAAGATAAAAATGTGGATGCCTCATATAAAAATCAAAGGAGAGGCACTCTTCAATCGTGTAGATGTGTGCCTTTCCTTTGATTTATATGTGTGGCATCCACAATTTTATCGTGATCGCCACCGCTATCGCGTTGGTTTGCAGGTACCTTTAAGAAAATTTGTTTGTGAAGACGTGTACTTTTATCAGTGTTTGTTTTAAACTCTGTTCTACTATATAGTTATGATTCTTCATCGAATTTGGGATAGATAAAAACAATATGAGATATTCCTGTTCATTTGTATTTTCCATTTGTAAATATTTACAATAAAAATTTGAATAAAATAAACATGAAATAATTATGGAAATTTCAATATTGTCGCTTTGTTTACTTTGTTTGCTTTGTTTACCTTTTGTTGACGTTTAAAAAGTTACAGATATTTTGGTTCAAGGCGTTCGTGTACTGTCAGACAGTTTTACTTCTTTCTGAGAGAATTTCATCCCCACTCCTTCAAATTTGACAGATTGCCAGATTTAGTCCGAGAAGTAGACGAACCAAACTAATGTGATTAAACAACCACTGGAATTGTTTTGACACCGATGCGGTGATAATTTTGAAAACAACATTTTTAATTATTTATTAATGCGGAGTTAAAAAATTAATTTTGAAACAATAATTATGTACCCATTTTTGAAATATCGAATTTTCAAAACATAATTTTTAAGTTTTTTTAAAATCCAAAAATATTTTTATTTTTTTTAATTTGGATGTGCAATATTATTTGAACTTATTAAAAGCTAAACAGCTATAAATTTCATTAAAATCGGTTGATCGAATAATGAGATAGTCAAAAATTTACAAAAAATGGTTCTATGAGAGATACCGTTAATAATGGATTAATGTAAAATTTGTTGCAAAAATATGTTAGATCGTATACTGAAGTTAGCTCACCAAAAAATTTTACTCAAAATTGTAGGAGACGTTTTTCAGAGAAACGATGTTTTCCTTAACGGTTTGTAGACACTTAGTATGGTGTATAGTATATACCGTTATTTTTTATTGTAAAAATAATTTTAGTTTAAAATCTGCTTATGTAGCAGATTAAAGGTTAAAAAACTGTTGTGTGTCAAGTTTAATAAAAATCGATAAGTCGTTTTCGAATTAAAAAAATTTTAAAAAAAATTTAAACTTTTTTTAAAAAATCCAAAAAAAAATATTTAATTTTGGTATACAATACTTTTAAAAGTTTTTAAACATTATCTATAAAAATTGATCAAAATCAGCTGAACCTTTTGTGAGAAAATTGATGTACCATTTATAACCTTTTTTCTGGATTTTTGTATTACTGCTAAATCATTTGATTAAGCTTCATACTTGTAGGCTGTAATAACCAAAGTTATTGTTAGAAAACTGCGTTTCAGTATTTTGGAAAAAAAAATCACATCGCAAAAATAGAGTGTTGACGAAAAGTACCCACTTTTTTCAACTTCCCTATCTTCGTAATTTAAAGTTTAATCAGAATCTCTTAAAGTTAGTTTCAATTTTTGGTGTGTAAACATCTATACTGGCGGTAGGGTGAAAAGAAAACGTAACGTAACGTTGTAATCGTGATCGTGATCGTGATCGTGGTCGTGATCGTGATTCTGAGATTTACGAAAATTGAGTGCGTTCAACAATATGTACGTTCAGTAACTAAACGTTGAGTATTTATATATGAAATCGAAAGGTCGAGTTCAGTTCGGGTTGAAATTTGGTTGGCTGCTTAGAGGATATATTAAGCTCCTATTACACGATGAATCTTTGCGTCTGACTCTATTCGAACATAATGAGTGCGAAAGAGAAAAAAGATAAGATGGAAGACCAGTTGCCCTGTGAGTCGTGGGCCAAGTCTTACGAGACTCTTTTTAACGCTTCTTTAGCATAAATAAATAAATAAATAAATAAATAAATAAATAAGATAAAAATTTTGATGCCTCATATAAAAATCAAAGCACACTTCAATCGTGTAGATGTGTGCCTTTCCTTTGATTTATGTGTATGGCATCCACAATTTTATCGTGATCGCCACCGCTATCGCGTTTGTTTGCAGCTACCTTTATCCGTATTTTGTATTCTTTGCATTACTTTTTTTCAATTACATAACTGCTTTGAAACCCCAGAACGGGATCTCAGTTCCAGAGATTTTTGATGTGTAAACATCTATACTGGCGGTAGGGTGAAAGAAAAACGTTACTTATCTCGTAGTCGTGATTCTTATCTTGTAGCCGTGGTCGTGATTTTGATTCTGAGCCAGAGATTAGTCTGCTATTACACGATGCATCTAGACGCATGCGACTTTTCGAACTACGTAAGTACAAAAGAGAAAAAAAAATCGAAAAGATGAGACGGAAAAAAAGTGACCTGTGTCGCGTGAGTAAAATTTTCGATGCAACTATTTGACGTTTCTCTTTTCTCTTGTCCGTTTTTTACTGTTCTGCTTCATATTCATTTAAAGGCACACAAACCTTTCTTTCTTTAATATATCTAATAATGAAAACAAAAATAAAAACAGAAAAAGTTTTTTTATTGCTTGAGCACAGCCCAACACGAAAATGAAAAATAAAGAGAACTGTCGAATTAGATTTATGACTTTGGTTTCAATGTGTAATAGCGCTTGAAATAGCGGACGAAATAACAAAGAAGAATTCGAAGAAGGTGCATGCAACTAGATTCATCGTGTAATAGCAGACTTATGAATAATCCATAATCTCTGTTCTGAGCTTCACGAAAATTGATTGCGTTCAACGCTATGTAGGCTCAGCACCGATCTCTATAATACACTGGATAGTGAATAGCCTATAGTGTATAACAGTTTTTGTGAGCCAATTTTTGAAAGGGTACTGGCCACGACCTCATATCTCGCTCCATACGAACGAAAAAAAAGAGATGGAAGATATTTGCCGTAATTGAACATTTATTTGATGTCAGTTGATGCCGACAAGCATTGCGGCTGTAAATATTGAAAAAAAATAAAAGAAAATCCAGGTCCAGTAGCGTCCATACCGCTAGCGCCACTGTTATACTGTTATATGAAGGTACCGGCCACGACTATATTTTATATTTTGCCTCAAAAATTTTGTATTTTGTAAAATCAAAAAGTCGAGTTCAGTTTGGGTTGAAATGTTTTTGGTTGCTTAGACCATATAGTACATGGACTGCAGGGTTTTGACATAGAAGACCGCCTTTTTTGACTAGACGAAATAAGGTCATTGACCGGAAAATATTTTTAAATATAATTTTAATGATTGGCTAAGAGCCCGCTGCTGTTTGTGGGTGTGAGTGATCGCAAAAATTCACTGGTATGTTTAGATAGATCTTAACTTTTTATAAGCGTGGTTGGGGCCTTTGTCGGTAAACTAAAAAACGCATTTTCAATGCATCATTACCGATTTTCAAATTTGCTTATGAAAAGTTAAGATCTATATAAAAATACCAGTAAATTTTTGCTATCATCCACACCCTAAATTTGATGTAGGCTCTCGGTCTATGAGGCATTCGGACGAATGTTGATGTTTACACATCTTAACCGTGAGTCCCGGCACTCACACTTTTTTTATATTTTGTTTGGTTTGGTACATCAGTGTTGAAAAATTAAAATACATATAATGCTTTTTTGAAAATCTGTTTAACAAGGTGCACCAAAAAGCTTGAGCTAGAAGTTAGGTTTAGACAAGAAAAAAATCGTATAGAAGGGGGGGTCTATTTCCCCCCGTTTAGGCGGGAGGGGCAATTTTCTAAAAAATATACTTAAAACAGAAAACAAATTATTTAAAAACAACGGTAAACCTTTTTGGAAAGTTTTAATATTCATATTAAATTGAGTTGTTTTAGTGAATAGTTTTTGAAAAAATAATTTTCAAATTCGAAATTTTGAGAAAAAAATTTTTTCTAAAAATTTCAAACTAATTTTTTTCAAAATTTTATGTAATTAAGTATAATTTTTGTTTTCAAAATTCAATGCTCTTATTAATTTTCAATACAAAATAGAAAATCGGATGCTAAAATGTTTCTTATGTTTTTGAGAAATTAAAAAAAAATGAAAAGTAGTAAAGGTGGAATCTAGTTAATCCAGTTAATCCAGTTTATGTATTTGCTAAAAACCGGATAATCCGCTAATATAATAATTGACCTGACTAATGACTATTCACTAACACAACTTAATTTAGAATTAAAATTAAATTAAAGAAGAGATTTTTCGCTTTCCAAAAAATTATAGCAAGGCATTGTAAGTTTTACCGTTGTTTTTAAATAATTTTTTTTCTGTTTTAAGTAAATTTTTTTTAGAAAATTGCACATCCCGCCTATACGGGGAGATATAGACCTCCCTCCTATACGATTTTTTTTATCTTAACCCAACCTACTGGCACTAGCTTTTTGGTACTACTACTACATACTACTACTTTTTTCGTCATTTAAAAAAATTCAATAATAGTGGCTTTTTTTCACGATCACAAAAATTATAGTTTGTATAATTACACTTCTACCCATTTCAGGGCTTTATTTTAAGATGAAAAAATACTTCACAAACAAGAGATAAGCATAAGAATATATCCAAAAATCTCCCATTGTCACACATAAAGCCAAAGATACCAGACACATTATGACACTGTCAAACCGTCTGGCATGCCTCGAGTCACATCACAACCTTCTATTTAACTTCAAAAGACCAGGTATAGAGGAATATCAAATAATTGAAACGATTTGAGTCGATCGCAAGTTGCTATTTTTATACTGTGTGAATAAACTTTCACTTTTTTCATGAACAGAAACTTCTTGCATTTAAGATTCAACTTAATATTATGCATTGAATAAATTATTTCGATAGTGCTGTAGGTATTTTTATATTAAAAAAAATAAAATTGTCAAGAATGCAAATAACGGGGATGTAGCTCAGATGGTAGAGCGCTCGCTTAGCATGTGAGAGGTACGGGGATCGATGCCCCGCATCTCCAAAATACATTTTATCCGATTTTTTAACAAGCAGTCTATTTTTATCTGCAGAAATATTGTTTTGAATTATCTACTATAGAAGCAAGTGCTTAATATAATATTTGATTAAAAGGATTTTTGATTTTTGTTTTTTTTTTAAACAAAATGAATACAAATGAGTAAATATTGCTTACACAGCTCTAGCACTATCAATTATGTTTAATTTAAATTTAAAGAAAGATTGGAATTCTTTTTTTTTTAATATATGCATAGTAGCAAATACAAATTGAATATATTGGATATATATTGCTGATATTATAATATTTCTCTAAAAGTCTTAAATTTAATCATTAAACACAATCTGTATACAAATACTTGTTCTATATCAGCTGTCTACATAAACAATACTAATATATTTGTTTTTGATAAAGTTGATGCAAGACCTCAAGGTTAAGGTTAAGACTTATTTTCTAGAATAACAACAGAAGAATGAAAAGTAAATAAACTGCTCGATTAGATATAGCACGTATATTTGTTCAAGGGGTTTAAAATTGTTAAATTAGGTGTGTCGTTATTATTTTTTTTTTTTAATAAGCTTGTTAATTGAATATTGAGGTGTATTTTAAGTATAATGTATTACTATCACTATCCTCCGGCATTGTTAAGTTCTATTATACATTGTTTTAAACATAAAATTAAATTTAGAGATTACTTAAACTCAGGCCCGGCAGAACAGCTTCAGCCCGAGTGGGTAGTTGGTGTAATATGTAAAAGCTCAAATTCACAAATCATACAATTTTTTCATTTTAAGTTTTTTATTTATTCTTTTGATGAAACACCAGTTTTTTAATGCGAAAACCGCACTTCGTTTGGAGTGTTTTTTGAAGAAAATTTTGCGCTTCTAAACAATTGTCCTTTTTATCGCAGCAATCAAATTTTAAATGTTCATTTAAAAGAAATCAATACATTCAAACAAATAGCAAGCTAATTTTTTTTTAAAGAAACCCTTGTAATCAGTCAAACGCAGAAAAGAATCAAGAATTATTATTTTTTAGTTGCGGACAAGTTACATTTTACAATATCAGAGCTAAATGCACAAAAAAAACCCTTCTACAACAACTTTGTTTTAGGCGACAGGCTATGTAATGAGCTTATTGGCTATTCAAATTGGCTAGATACGCCGATATTTAAAAAAAAAAAGTCACTCCAGGGAAAGGCTATTGACTGTTTTCGATGCCAGTGATAAAATAAAAGCATTTTAAAAGAAAATCCAGTTTTCCCAACGATCAACGACTTTAAAGATGAACAAAATTTCAATAACTACTTCCCTGTACTTTCTTCGTTATTCGTTGTTTTCCGAAGCGCTGGGCAATTCTTCAAAAACATGCTGAATATTCTAAGCAAATTGCTTTGAAAAATTTATCTGATATCGGGTGATCAGGTAATCAAGTGGGTTTCATTGTGTCCGATTTGATGAGCCTTCGTAGCTGCTGTTATCAATCGGAACAATCTCTTGAACCAATCTTGAAATTTAAAGATTTCTTTTTTATGTTATTGATGTTACGCTACCTTCTCTGGAAGAGCGCTTTGCGCAGTATTTAGCTATGGTGTTAAAAGACTGCTAACAACTTAAATCAATATTAACGAACTTCAAAAGTATAGCTAAAGATCTCTTGAATAATTTTAATATATTTACCCAAACTTCTGCTGTTGTTAATTTCAAACTTAATTGTCAATTTTAAACTATTTAGTTTTACACTTCTTACTTGAATTGTATCAGAATTTATTGACGACATTTGAAATGTTATTAAAGTTTCCTAAAAGTGTTGCATCAGGTTAAGCTAGTTTCTCGAAGATTAAGCTTATAAAAACCTATTTTCGCTCAACAATGACCCAAGAGCGATTAACTGGTCTTGCAACTATTTTGTAAAATTGCTTAATCGCGTTGAAGAAGAAAAAATCGCAAAAAATTTGCAAAAATGAAATCTCGTAGATCGTTTTTTAATTTTAAAATTTTCTAAATAAAGCCTTTGATTGTTATTAAAAAAAAAAACCCGATTTAAATGTTAATGTTGTCGTTATCTTCTTTTTTTTTTATTTGAGGTGGAAAAATAACAATTTGCCTACGGCGGCAAAATTATTAAAATCCCTTTTTTTTTAATTCACTTTATTATTCTTTTTCGTTTATGTAATTTCTTTCTTCAATTAAATAAAATTAAAAAAAAAAATTGAAAACAGGTTTTGCATTTTCTACATATCTACATTTATATCTAACTGCGAAAAATGGCATACGCGCAACCAAGTGCTCCGCGAGAAATTTCTCGGCTGGAAAGTGCTCCGGGACTAAAAAAGATTAGGAACCGCTGCAATATAGCAATATTGTTGATTTGATATTGGAGATTTTTAACGTGTTTTTTCTTGAAATAAATAAAAGATATTATTTTAAATAACTTAAAAACACTTATTTTATTTATTTATTTACTTAAATGCATTTCGGAAGCTATGCTTCGATGAAGCATTTAAAATAATATCTTTTATTTAATATTGTTGAGCCGATTCTGCAGCTTTGTTGACCTGAGGTAAGATTTTAAACGATACAAAACGCATAAACTTCGTTCATTTGAGCAAGATGATCCTGGGATTGTGATTAGCAACTGAACGAACCGTACAAACTCGGGAATAATCCCTCGACTCCAGGCGTATTTTTGCATAAAATAAATTACTTCTCCCAAATTTTTTGCTTATTCTGTCTTCTCAAATGCTGTAGGAATACGTCCCTATCGCTAATAAATGTTTGTTTATCAAAGTCATCTTTGTAGAACTTAACTACATCATCGACATCTACTTTTTGGCCTACAGGGAATCGTTCCAGTGGCTTGTAGAAACGAGAAGAATCATTTATGAATCTTGCATTTAGTGATGATACTATTATTCGATGGCCCCATGCAAAACAATACTAAGTGTATTTATTTATTTTCAGGAGAGACGTTTAAAGTTTGATTTTGCTTGGGATAAAAGTCGAAATAAGGGAAGCTCCCAGTACATCAATAACAGATTTTACTATTTGAAGCGATTCCACAACTGACTTCTGCATTAATGTCAGATAAAAAATGCATTTAAAAGAATCCATGTACCTATTCATAAAAACCTGACGCTTTGGCTGATACCGCACTGTCAGTTTCCTGATCTACCGAACAATAATGGAAAAATTGCATCAGCTGAGCATAGTTTGCTCTCACTGTCTTGAGGGATTTAATACGTACAACCCATCTGTAAAAGAGAATTAGAAATGGCTAGCTCAATAGAAGTTGATGAAGATGGAAATGGACAACATTAATTTTCCCCCTTTTTTTAATATTTTAAAATTAGAACGCAATACACCCTGGTAGTTGAAAAAGAATATATTATGTATCTTCCAAAATTCTATGAGCAAATAAACTTTAAATTTAATACCAGAATAGAAATAGTCAAAGGTTAATAGCCCTATCATAGTATCCAATCGGAACGGAATTTTCTCCGAATTTTAATTAATGAAACTGGCTTATTATCACTGTTCATGAGATACAGCCTGGACGGACGGACGGAGGGACAGTGGAGTCTTAGTAATAGGGTCCCATTTTACCCTTTGGGTACGGAACCCTAAAAAGGAACTAAACATTTTATTTGAATAGATAAAAACAAAATGAAAAGTGAAATTCTTAGGAGAATAAACTGCGGGCATTTTAAAATCGTTGTTATATCATTTGTCTACATTTACGACCACTGCACTTGTACTACTACAAAGAAAGATCGAAAAAAGAAGATGCACCCTATGTCTGTTTTGGTAACTTTTATTTCCACAAATTTCCCAAAAACTGTGTTTTTTTTTCTATGGGTTTTGACAGCAAATTTTGAAATTTTGTGCAAAATTTATGCAAATTTATGCAAGACTAACTATAAAGAGCAAGCACGAGACAGAGAATACAGGAATGAATTCATCCGGGGGAAAACCGTCCTGTGTTGCCGTCGGTGGTTTTTTTTTTTTTATTTATTTTTTTGTTTCATCAATCAGATTGAAAATTTCTAAGCTTTTCTGAAAAGAACTGAAATTTCGAGTGGGTAATTTACCCACTCGACAAATCTCGAGTAGGTTTTACTACCCATACTAACCATGTTACCTGCCGGGCCTGCTTCAACGTCTTACGATTAAAGCTACAAAGCTAAATTGCTTACATTTTTGTGTCGCACCCCAAATCGCATCTCGCATTGCTTTATGGGATGGAATCACTAACCGATGAAAATTAAAAGCTAAACAAAAACAAAAAAGCATTTGTATGTAATTCCCTAGATAGGGAAGTGTGAATTTTTGTTTTAGTCATCAAGACGGGTAGCTCCGATAAAACTATTTTGGTTATTTTTTTAATTTTCTCGAAAATGATAATTTTGTTAAAGCTTCTAACCTGTAATAACCAAAATTATGGGAAGAAAGCCCGTATGATACTACATTTTTTTCTCATTTCTAATTCATTGAAAATGAAACTAAAGCAGCACGAAGGATTCATTATTGAAAATTCCCATATGATCGAGTGTGTACACATCAAACCCTAAAAATGTGAAAATGTTACAAAAAAATGTGAGAATGTCAGAAAAAATGTGAAATGTCTGAAAAAATGTATTAAAAATGTGATTCGATTTACATTTTTCAGCTTCAGCTTTGTTTCTAAATAATTCTAAATAATTTCAACAATATTGCAGGGATCATGACATAATCTCGAATGACAAAAATCTCGAATGCAAAAAATCTCGATAAAAACAATTTTTTAATCTAGAATGAAAAAATCTCGAATGCACAAAAATCTAGAATGAACAAAAATATCGAAAGACTATTTCTAGAAAAAAATCTCGAAAAAAATAAATCATTCTGGATTTATTTTGTACCTATATTTAAGGAATTCAAAATTAAATAAAACTCATTATTATATTCAGTTTATTAAACATGTGATTATATTATAGTTGTGTTAGTTGTTGACGATGAGCAGTGGCGGATCCACGGGGGGGGTTTCGGGTCCGGACCCCCCCCCCCCCATTTAGCATTTAAACCAAATATTTGTATATTAATTTATTTATTTATTAAATGTTTGTCTATTTCTCTTCAACCTAAATTTTATCTACATTTGATCTACTTAATTCAAGAAGGCCCATTTTTTTATTAAATTTTGAGTAAAAATTTCTTCAAGTATAATGAATAGGTATCTACCTCAAAAACTTCAAATGCATCTTAGTGGAAAAAGGACAATTTTATGAGGGAAACTTAGTTGAAGAGCTTAAGGTATTTTAAATTTTGAAGACTTATTTAGTTAATCATACACCTCCAATGTAGGATATTAAAATACTATTAAATATTATAAGGATAAAAAGAAGTTAGCACACCAAACGGATGTGCTGCTATGTGCCCAACTTATGCTGCCATGTGGCGTAAATAAACGTACAAGCTATGGTTTTTAGAGACTAGCAATATATTTAGCGTGAAATTAGTGACGCCATATTTGATTTTGAAAAAAAAAAGTACTGTATTGTGCTCAACTTGTAATGCGATGTGCCGTAAATACCTACCTGAACTTTTAGTGTGGAATTTCTTCCAAAATTATGTTTTTCTAAAAACTGTAAGTAATTGTGCTCTTTTGTGCTTAAGAATTGACATACAATCGAGGAGATAACAAAATCGCATATTTGCAACTTTGAAGACCGAACGAAAATGTTGCAAAGGATTTCAGAGTGAAATTAACACTATCATTTTCGATTTTCAAAAAAAGTTGTACTGTGTTGTGCTCAACTCCATATGATGCCGTAAATATTTTTTTTTAAATTCGCAAATTTTGAAATTTTAGGGATGTTTTTTTTTTGTTTGCAAAATTACGATTTTCCAAAACATTAAAGTTGTACTGCATTTTGCTCAAAAAATGATTCGAATATTTATAGCATTTAGGGCCAAAAATACATTTTGGGAAGCGTTAAGTTAGCAACGCCATTTTCGATTTTCAAAAAAATTAAGTTACGCTGTATATTGTGCTCAACTTGTATTGCCATTGTGCCGTAAGTATTTTTTAATTCGCAAATTTGCAATTGTTTTTTCAAAATTATGATCTTTAAAAATGTTATACTTGCGCTGTTTTAAGCTCAGTTTGTGCTTTTTTGTTTTTTTTTTTTTTTTAAATCGAAAATTGCGGTGCTAACTTCATGTACATAAATAATGTACCACAAAGCCCACGCAAGTTTTATTTATCTTAAAGTTTTCTATTTGTAGTTGGACCCCCCCCCCCCCCCATTACCAAATCCTGGATCCGCCACTGACGATGAGTAAATATACGGTTATTATATGTTGGCCCGCACCAATATTTCATTTGAAAAATTTGGGTTTACCACGATATCCAGAAATCTAGACAGCAAAAATCTCGAAAGTAAAAAGTTAAGCAGTAAGAAAGTCGAAAATAAAAAAAATAAAATGAACGACTGGGTCGCAGGGACTTGCTCTTATGTGCGATCCACAATGTGGTTTGAAGTCTGGATAGTTTAGATCTATTCATCTGATTTTAAAAGAAACAAATTAGTTTTGGGAGCCTATATGTTACCACCTGCGTAGTAGTTTAGTTTAAGGTAGTATTATGTGAGTACATATTATATTTTATGCGTACAATATAGCACCGTGTTGCACATATTCATGGAACTTACAGTTTAAACTGAAAAAATTATTATATAATCAATATATTATATAATTTGAATTAAATTGGTTAAAAAACTCCAAAATTAATTTTTCACCATCGTGACGTACACCATCTGATTTCAAATCTCAATTTATGAGAACAAAATTTTGAAATTCGTTGGAGCGGTTTTTTTTTTTAATTAATTTTTTTAGATATATATACAATTTTATAAATTTTAATTAATGCGGAATTAAAAAATTAATTTAAAAAAAAAATGTTTAATTTTCAAAAAAAGATTATTAAAATTTTTTTTAAAAATCCAAGCTTTAGTTTTTTGAAATTTTTGATATGCAATATTATTCAAACTTATTAGAAGTTCTTGTATAAAAAATTAACTAAAATCGGTGGAACAGATAATATGGGATAGTCGAAAACAAAAAAATGGTTCAAATGGTTTTTCAAATAATACATATGTTAGATCGTACTAGTTTTGGCTCATACATAAAAATTTTTATCGAATTAGCCTTTTTTTTAAATAAATGATATTTACTGTAGCGGTTTTGGAACACTTATGTATGGGAGATACCGTTAGTTTTGATTATATGAATATTTTTTATTTAAAATATGCTAGATAATGTTAAAAAACTGCTGGGTGCCAAATTTAATAAAAACCAACCAATTTTTTTCGAATAATTAAGTTCTTGAAAAAAACTATGAAACTTTTTTAAAAAATCCAAAAACAAAAAAATTTTTAATTTTGTTATTCGAACTTTTACAACAAAATTTATCAAAATCGGTTAAACTGTTTTTGAGAAAATCGAAAATCAAAAAAACGGTTCTATGGGAAGCACTATTTAAAACCGTTTGTAACCATTTGTTGTAAAAAAAATTATTGATTATTTTTTTTTAAGTTGTGGGCAAAAATAAGATTTTCATTTTTTGTCAAAAAAGATTGTATGGCAGCTACTGTTATTTTTGGTTCTTAAAAAAAATAAAAAAAAAAATATGAAGGGAATACCCAAAAAATGCTATGTACCAAGTTTAAAGAAAATCGATCCACCCGTTAAGGCTCCAGTCGAAATGACAGATAAAAATTATGAGATCCACTTTTTTTGGACTCGACCATCATCGATCAAAATCATCGTAATAAGAAAAATAAATTGGATGGCGCGTTAGCTCGTGAATAACCAGGGCGTAGTAACTTACAACTTTCAACCATTCATTTGTGCTTCTTAAATTTATAAAATTTCGAAAAAATACTAAAATTTTATTTTTTCATTTTTTTTTTAACTTTTTTTTGAAAATAACTTTTTTCAAAATCTAACTCATTGAAATATGTAATTTGACTTTTAATAGGAATAAAAAGAAAAAAATGTTTGGCTTGAACAAAAAAATTATCGTACCAAATATTATGAATTTGGGCTTTTTTCGATTTCAAGTTGTTTTTTTTTTAGTAAAAATAATTTGTTTACAATTTCCTTGTTATCTACAACTTACAACTACTGGAATTAAGCTAGATTTTATTTTTATGAAAATTCACTGAAAATGTTATTTGCTCAAAATTGGAAAAAAAAGTGAGAAATATATATGTAGTACATTAATTTGGAAAATTAGCCAGAAATACTAGAAAGAGGAAACTATGTCAGACCAGATATAGAAAAAAATTCAAAGAACAAAATGAAAATAACAACAGAAAATTAATACATTCTGGCCTAATTTTCAAATTCCATTTTAAATTTTGCCAGGCCCTTTTTCCATAACTGAAATCAAACTCAAGGAAACTTTGGACTCAATGCCATAAATTTTAAAAAGATTGCCAAAAAATTTTTTCCTACAGGAAAATATCTGAATTTTCAATGAAAAATTTTCTGGCGCTTTAAAAAACAAAAAGCATGTGGCATTGTTATTTACTGGAACCCAATCTACTTGCTCTAATATTTTTTTCACAATCAATCTGCATTAAACTCAATAAACAAGTTAATATTGAATCGTTCATGCAAATATAATATGAAGGTACTGCCACATCCACACCTGTCTCCATTACTCATCCAATCACTGCTAAATCCCTTGTTTCAACATATGCTGCAAATGAAAAGAATTTGCATGCCTCTTTTGAATGACACAATGTTTGAGCTTAATTGAAAATCACTTGGCCCTTCCATTTTCATTGATAAAGGTATAAAATTAAAAAAAGCATTGGACAAAAAAAATTAGTTGAAAAATATGCGAAGAGACAATAAAACAATTCGTAAAACCTTCTCACTCCAGATATACTTCCAACATTTTTGTATCTTATCCTTTTTTATTTAATTTTTTTTTTTGATTTATTGACTTTTAATCAGAAATGGCAAAGTCATCAGCATTTATTTTCTTATCATTTTTTTCGTTAATTTAATTTGAAAACTTTCGCCGACTCGGCTAAATGCCAAACAATAACAAGAAAATGGATGAAATGGGATAAATAGTATCCTTTTTGTTGGCGCCAATTCTAATTTTTAACCCTCTAACATCAAGGAAATTATCTTTTGCGAAGAACAATTATTTTTAATGGAAAAATTAAGCAGCATTGGACGCAGCTATAACAAGGACCATGCTGTGGCATGGCAGGGTGTGGAATTTTTTGAACTGTTAGGGGGTCAAATGTGCTTACTCAAAATACAGAAAAAAATATTAAAAACTTTTTGTTTCGCTTATCAACAAAAAAAGGGTTAGCCTTCCTATCACATCTATACCACCTACCGTCCACCACGGACCGTTATACATATAAAACGAAAGGATTCTCTTTGTGGGTTGGAGAAATTAGCCGAGATTTATAATTGGTCTGCGTCTGAAACGGTTTGTGTTCTGCGTTTTCGTTTTAAGTAAGTTTGTTTATTTTGTATATCTTTACTGTTTATTTTTGAAATTAATAAAATTTTATATGAATCTCATCTCATAAGTTGGTGAATGTGGTTAAAGCTCTATACGCAAAACACCAATAAGATAAAAATCAATTTACTGTTATTTTTGGTGTTTTTCTATACATGGGTATTGCGGTTTGTGGAGGATTCTTTTGTTTTTTTATTTCTCGTGAAAAAAAAAAAAACGACTTGTGGCTCCCCTTTAGCATAAATCACATGCGAAGTCCTCGAAAGATTTATAGGGTGTTAATATCTCATTTGAATGGAAAAAGTTGGGTGTCGCTGGCGGGTGAGATGTGTTTGTTTATTTTTTTTTCTCTGTGTATGTCGTAGTAAACTATTGAAAAGTAAAATGTTGATGTCACAAGAAGATAAGGTAGCTACTATAAAAGTTAAAGAGTAACTTTTTTTTACTTTAAAAGCGAACACAAAAAATTGTGACTAATAGTTAATACCATTTGATCCACATCATGTTTGGTTGTTCTAATTACATGTTATTTTGATGATCCATACATGTCATAATTGATAGTAAGGAGGGACTAGTGAAAGTAGAAAAGAACTAATCATAATCTCTTAAGTATGGGTATATAAAAATTGACATTGTTGCAGATAAATTGGGAGAAGAGTTGATTTATAAAAAAAAAGAAAAATATACAATTAATTGTTAAAGACCTAATATATTAATATTAAGTACCTTACAACATTTTGGATTTTAAACCAAAAAGAGCGCTTTTAATACATTACATTAGCTTGGGTTACGGCAAATTGAATTGGCTGTCAATATAAAAAAGCTGGAACAGTTAGATTCCTATTAAAGTGGGTTGTGATACCACATGAATTTAGGAGAATTCCTTCAAAATTTTGTGAACTATTTTTAGAGATCCTAATGAAGCATGTAATTACACCTAGTATAGAGCTAATGTGCCAGTAGTTTTTGAAAATATGTGGAACCCACTTACATTATTTCGGTCTCATTATTTTGTTTAGAGCTATATTTAAGAAGAGCTTTAGAAATCATCTGTTTCATTTGTCCAACTTTATCATCTAATATTATCCTTAGGGGCGGTTTCCGTGCGCCCGGGCCCAACTTCCACTGTAAGAATTGTGGTTTATAGCTAATAAAACTCCTCTCAGTATTCTTTCCTCCTTCGAAAATTGGTATAATATGAATGATTCTTGAAAGTTTCCCTCGAAATTTTTTGAGATGGGAAATATATTTTCCTGTATTGCTTTGTTTGATTTTTTTGTTGGGGAAGTTTTTTTTTTTTTCGGGGCAGATTCAAGATTGCAGAAAATTTTTCGTGGTTATAAAATATTTCGGGAGAAAAAATACTCCTCGGTACTTCCGAATTATTTTTATTCGATATTTGGCTGTTTGTAGTGGCATTACCGGAGAAAAAGTTTGGGCTCATTTTTATTTCAAATAATCAAAATCGTGATATTTATTTTAAAAATTGCCTAACTTCCCACATTTTTTGAGCTAAAAAAGAGAATGACATCTGATTTCTTGCAAATATATAAATTAATGCAACAAACATTTTAGAAATCGTTTATACTTTTAAGAAAAAAAATGTACACCAATTTTAAATATTAATTAAAATTACAAAAATCATCAACCGCGCAGTTTCTGAAATATCCTAGTGTAAAAAAAAATTTAAAAATAATTTGTTTCCAAAACCGAAAGAATGGTTCGATGTAAGATAATTTTGAAGATTTTGAAGTAACATCAGTATACAAAATTTAATTAAAATCGATTGAGCCGATATAAGAAAAATTGTAAATAAAAAGGGTACAATTTTAGAACACTGAAATTTTTGTATGCCGTTTTCAAGCCAAATGATATTTTTCGAGGCATTATAATTACGAAAAACACATGCTAAGCTTCAAAAAAAACATTAAAAAGCTTCTTGTGGATTAAAGTAACTTGTTAAGTTCCTGCCCGTGGTTAAGTGTTACTTTTGTCCATATATGCCCTAATTTTTCAAAAAAAAAAAGTAAATAATTATTCAGATTATAAAATTTTTATTTATTTATTTATTTATTTTGTCTTATCAATAACATATTAAAATATACTATTAATAACTATATTAATAAGAGCAAGAGCAGCATAATACTATCGGCTCTTATAAAATTTTTAAAATTATAAAAATAAAGAAAAACAATACATTAAAGAGCTTGGGTAAAAAATTGGCTTAAAATATTGAGATTTAATCATTTGGTTAGGTAAAAACCACTCCAGCCTTTTTTATTTTAAACGATGAGGTTTCACGACCGATAACAGACAACTGGCTAGTAAGAGAAGAGTTGTATTTAAAAACCACTACACTATACCAAAGTATAAAAATATCTTAATTCAAAAAAAAACTTCAAACATTCAAACTTTTTTAAAAATCCAAAACATATTTGTTGGCAAATTTTGGTACAAAATTTAAATTTTTTAAAACATTTTCTAAGCAAATTTGTATCAAAGGCAATATATAAGAAGCAAATGTTTAAGAGTTAAGAAAAAGCTTATTTGTTTAGCACACATAAAACTATTTTCTACATTTTTGACTTACTCCTTAACCACTCTATACCAATTTAAATGGAATTTTATAAGGTTTTAAATGAATTTTCTACTATTCCATTATGAATAACTTAAATAATCGGGAGATTCTTCAAAAAAATCTTATTTTTGAACAACAAGTTCAAAAATTCAAAAACAGCCTGATGATTTTTTTCTCTTTTTAGATAAACAAATAAATATGTACTTTAAAATTAAAAAAAAAATTTATTTTATTTTAATAACGATTTTCAAAAAAAAAATATAAAGGGTCATTAATTTTTTCGGTTTCGACAGTA
Organism: Epistrophe grossulariae; assembly: GCA_929447395.1. Classification (NCBI taxonomy): domain Eukaryota; kingdom Metazoa; phylum Arthropoda; class Insecta; order Diptera; family Syrphidae; genus Epistrophe; species Epistrophe grossulariae. Next base: position 43,823,909 of record OV839567.1, on the reverse strand, counting down.
AAGCAATAAAATACATACAGCGATACATTTTTGATGAAAATTTTATTTCATTATAAAGTTTGGACTTTGCCATAAAGTGTGAAAAACAATATCATTCAAATGGCCGCCTCGGAAAGATTAGCAGCATTCGATTCTTTTGAGGTAATTTTTGACCACTTTTTCGCACATTTCGGGCGGTATATCGGCCATAACTTGAGTATTGTTGGTTTTTAATGCGTCTAGAGTTTGGGGATTATTCACGTAGCCCCACAGAAAAAAATCTAACGGTGTCAAATCACATGATCTTGGTGGCCAATTGACGTCGCCAAAACGCGAAATTACGCGACCAGGAAACTTCTGTTGTGTGGCTTGTTGCCCCGTCTTGTTGGAACCACATATCGTCCAAGTCATGATCTTCAATCGCCGACCAAAAAAATCGGTTATCATTCGACCATATCGCTCCACATTAACGGTAACCGTCTGCTTATTAGCATCTTCAAAATGTATTATCTATCAATTGATAATTATTGACAACCGTAAAAGGGGTTTAAAAAATTATTTAAATAAAAAAAACCGCCTAAACGAATTTAGAATTTAATTTTATATAAATTCGTATTTAGGCGGTGACTTTCATGATGCTTTTAATAAAAAAAATACAAATTTTTTGTATAAAATCATTCATCGTCATTCTAAGCTTGTGAATATGAATTCATCAAGAACTAATTTTTTTCCAAAATTCCGAAGACAACATTCATACTTCATTCTTTGAGATCGTTATAAGAATGATTTTTAAACACAGCCATATAAATACAAAATTCTGGTGAAATGTGGATTGACTTAAAATTTGATGAATATCTTTTTACAAAATAAACAAAAACATTGATAAACCATCAATAACTCCAATCATGTGGCTTCATCATATTCCTCTTAGTATACGAAGTTGTTTTTCTTTAATTTCATTGAATGAAATTTTCTGCCTACGTCGTCGTCATCGTCTGTGTCTTGCCACATTTGAGCTTTTCTTCGAATCAATTTCAAACGATGATGATGTTCGACGTGTAACATTCTTCATCAAAAAAAAAATTTGTACTCCCTTTCTCACCTCCTCCTTAAACATCTGGACACAATCAAGAAGCTTCATATATACGCTACCGCCTCTCAAACTATCACAATATATGAATCCTTAATATATATCCAGACAGAGGATGGATGGATATGGATATTTATCTTACTGCAGGCATTCATCTCTGCCCAAAACCAGATATGAGTAAAATAAACACACACAACACGGTCGGTCGAAGAGTATATCATCATGAGGAGCAAAAACTGAAAAAAAAGAAAAAAAAAAAAACAGGAAAATGTCTATGTGGTGTTGCGGTAGCCACCATTAAAAAGATTCTTCTTCATTTTAAGGTCCTTTTTCAATTAAAATCAAATCGTATTCTTGTCTGAAACGGTATATATGTAGGTATGTTTGTTTAGGTTCAGTATATCTACTCTCAGGGGTAGAAACAAACATACTTCTATAGTGGTCTACACTCTCACTTAAAACAATAATAAAACAAAAAAAATTAAGTGGCATCACTATGGATTTATGCATAAAATGTTCGCGGTCAAGGATTTGTAAACAACTATTTCAACTCATTTGTTTTTTTTTTTTTTTTTATTTTACTTTAACAGAAAATTCATATACAAACATCAGAGACGCATTAATCAACGCTTAAAAAGGATAGTGAATTATTTTGTTTTATTGAAAATCCCAACTCATTTCCGGAACATTCAACCCCATTTTTGAATTTGCATAAAAGAACTTCAACCCCCTTCAAATCGTAGAGGAAACTATATTATATTTGAAAGATGTTTATGGAGTGTCTCTTTGCAAAGTCCAATAACGAATGGGCGTTTTGCTTAGACAAAAGGATGTTCCCCATGCAAGAAATATTTACAATCGAAGTGAATTTTTATGAAGTTTTAACAGAGTTGTCTTTGACTTAAGGTTTAAGGATTAAAATTGTCAAAAAAAAAAAACTTCATATAAAAACAAAAATAATAATTTATTTCAATTCATTTGTTTTAATCCTCTTAAAGGATTTTAAAAGCTTCCTATAAATAAATACATATAACATTTTTATACAAATATCCTGGGAGTGTACGATATGAAAATTGGAAACTCTTATATGTATGGCATTTTTTTTTTAGAGGATAAACAAGGTGTTTTCATACCTCAGACATTGCACGTACAAAAACAAGGATCCTTGAATTTGATATACACCTACGTAGATACAGATATACACCTTCATCATATTATTACCTTTTTGGGTTATATTTCGTCTTAATAAATCAGCTAGATAATCCTGTCAAGATTTATTGGATGATTATCTATTTGTAGACAGATGGAAACGAAAAATGTCCATCGTTTTTTTTTTTTTGTATATATAAGGGTGAAAGTTAAGATCTTTTGTTTAAGGAGATGGAAGAACCTTAAGCAAATAAAGTAAGTCGTGTGGAAATGGTTTGAAGTGTGGTTCCTTTTCTCGACTTCTTGAGTTGTAGGATGGACAGATATGAATGTTTTTTCTTTTTTTTACAAAACACCTTTCAAAAGCCGAATGTTTACCTGATTCATTCTAAAATAAATGGGAATTTAAAAATTATTAATCAAACCTGATAAGATAACAGAGATCACGAGAAAATGGGTACCACAATTCTGTACGGGGTTGGGTTCGATATCCCGCTTTTTATAATCCCGTTTTTTAAAATTTCGGTTTTAAAATCCCGCTTTTTATAATCCTGTTTTTTAAAATCCCGCTTTTTCAAGATCCCGCTTTCTATAATCCCGTCTCTTATAATCCCGTTTTTTATAATCCCGTTTCTTATTATCCCGCTTTATCAATTAAAACTACTTGTTTAAACTCCCACCAAAATCCCGTTGGGACTTAGTTCATAAATTTGGGAGTTAGTTCATTTTTTTTATTTCATTATGAAATAAGTCCCAACGATTTTAATAAACAGTGAGGTATGTATGGGGGGCATGCTACCCCCCTGCAACCCCCCTGCTTGGGCACACTATAGGATTTGGGGTAGGTGTGACGTTGGGTGTATGCAAAATTTCTTTTTATCATTTTGGTAGTTGGCAGTTAGTTCCTAAAATGATGGGAATGAGTTCATAATTAACCAAGTTTAATACCCAAATTAATTGCGAAAAACGGGATGGGCGGGATTTGGCGGGATTTTAAAAAGCGGGATTTTAATACATTGGGATTATGAATAAGTGGGATTTTAGAAGACGGGATTTAAAAAAAAAAACGGTATTTTAGTAGACGGGATTTTAAAACTTTTTTTTCGGGATTTTCGAAAAACGGGATTTTAAAAACGGGATTCCGATACGCTCACTTCTGTACTTCTGCCAATATCTCAACCTATAGCCTAAACCACTGAAGCGATTTTCTTAAAATTTTGAACTTAAGGTTTTTTATATAAGCGTAATTTAAAAATTTTATTTTAGCTCCAAAAATAACGATATCTTCCATACAACCGCTATGAAATAGTTTATTTATCTCGGAAACGACTTTAACGATTTTGTTAAAAAAAAAAATGTGTGCACTAAAGAAGTTATATGGTCTACATTAATTCAGTACCTACATTGCACTAGAACTATTTTATTCTTTATTTTCCACTGTCTCGCTTCTATAGCAGCTTTACCGATTTTGATCAAAGTTTTTAAATTAAAATTAATTTTAATTCGAAATAATATTTCATATATTGACTAATTTCAAATTTGGCTTTCGGAATTATCACTTGGAGTTGTGTCATTTGGGCAAGCGTGACTTACCCGCAAATATAACCACAAATTGTTTACCAATATTTGTTAGACTTATTTTGACTTGAATATAAGTTTTGCGCTTTATTAAGTCAAAAAATGTAACTTATATAATTTGTCGGCTATAGAAAAATTACATCGCAGTACAACAGTATTATAAAATATCTTTTAACTGTTGCAAATATAATTCTCGTGAACCGTTTTATGTAGAATTATTATTAATTTTTTTTTGTTTTTCATAATTTGTTAGGCGTAAACGCTTTTAGATAAATAAATAAATAAATTTTAAACAAAAGAAAAGAGGATTTGTTTTTTGTTTATAATGGGTATTTATCAAAATAACGTGGGCTCAGCCGGGATTTGAACCCGGGACCTCTCACACCCAAAGCGAAAATCATACCCCTAGACCATTGAGCCGCTTGTTTAAGCCATTTTTTCTAACCTTTTCTTAGTTTTTAGTTTTTTTTTTTATTATTTGATGCACTGCTGACGTTTTAAAGCTCTTTCACAAAAAAAAAGGAATTTTCAATCGCATTTATGCCAATGACTTTTTTAAACATTTTTTGAATCAAATATGAGATAACAGTCAACGAAAAGATGCAAAAACTCAGGCTTGGTATTCTGTTATACATTAAATATTCAAAATAGACTTGAAAAATAATTATTTAAATCCAATATTAAAAATAAATTAGTATCGATTTAAAATGGTCATTTTTCTTCGAATAGTTTGTGTTTTAAATATAAAAACTCCTTTTTAAGTTAAAAAAAAAATTTGAATTAAAAAAATTAAACATTGATTGAATATTGATCTACATAAAGGTGCATGTCCATTTGAGAGTTCCTTTGCTAATAAAGTCTCGAGAATTACTCCCGCCTTTCCATTTCAGACTTGAGAGTAATTTTTTTTCGAGATTTTAATATCGCTAGTTCATTTGTAAAAATTTGAAAATTTACTTGCTGAGAGTACTTTCATGACTGTGTCGACTTGATATATTTTTCCTGCTAGTTGGAAGTTGGAAATAGTGTGACCTATATTCTTTTACAAGCACAAAGGTTGTAGAATCTTATTTGGCACTGTTCTTAAAGAAATAAACAAGTTTAAAAATTTGTGTTACTAGCTAAATTCGGCGCATTCCCTTGGAATTTTGATCTAACCCTTTAATTATCGTTTAAGCTAACTTTCAGAGCTCAAAGACGGCTTTAATATAATTTTTTTTAACATTACATTTTTTGTTTCCAATCGCTAAATGATCGATAAGATGTTTTCCACAAAATTTTAATATTGTCATATTTATAAAAAATAAATAGAAAAAGTTGTTAGAAAATAAAAAAAGGGATCATTCAAATGCATTCTATTTAACTGGGTTCAAAGTGAAATTTATTCTAAAAACACGACTCTTTTTGTATTGATTGGTTTGTTTCCTCTGAAAATCACAGTTTCGTAATGTGAACTCTCGACAGAACCAGACCAACCATGTGTGCAAGATGTGCAAATGCACAGGGCGCAAAATTCTGGAGGTGCATTACAAGGAGCAAAAACTGTAATCGGCGTTAGGCAATAACGCCCAAATCGATTTGAAAATATCACCCAAAAAAATTCTGAATAATTTTTGTTGTTTTTTTTTTAAAGCCTAGTACGCTGCTGATGCGAAACGAAATTTTTCTGTGATCTCCAAACAGACAACGAAACGCTTGCGAAAACACAACGGAAAATATCCTTGGAAAGTTTCACTAATTCCAAAAACAAAATCAAACATAAATGCAAAAAATCAGAGAAACCCATGATGTAAGAAAATGATAAACAAAAAAAAAAACACAAATAAAACACAAATGTCATTTTTCCACACACAATAAATAGTCTGTATAATTAATTCAGTGCGAAAAAGGAGCGGAGACTTCTCCAAATAGTCTGCTACAATTATATATTTCGCTCTTCGAACAGCGTACTGCAAAACGAAAAGCAGAACGAAATTTTCCGTTTATGATTTCGTTGTGTCATTTTTGTATGGAATTTGTCGTTTCGCATCAGCAGCGTACTAAGCTTAAGGAAAGAACTCCCAAAATAAAAATTTTAAAAGTCAAATGGGAAATAACGCTCAGAATTGTAAATATCGCCCAAAAAAAATACAGAAAAACCTCACTGTTTATGCGCCGCGATTTTTTTAAGGTTATTTTATCATTGAAATTTTACTTTGGAAATATCGCCCAAAATTTAGGAAAGAACGCCCAATTAAAAAAATAGTTTGGAAATATCTCCCAAAATTGAAGAAATAATGCCCAAATTGTACAAACAAAAATTTACGTTGAAAATTTGGCCGATATTTCCAATTTAAGATTTGGAAAAAAAATATGAATTTGGGCGATATCCATTTTTTTGTGGGCTATAAAAAAAATGTAATCTGATCTTGCGCAAACAAATATGTACTACGTGTATGTATGTATGTATGAGTGCAGATATAAAAAGTGGCGCTTTTTACAAATCTTGCACAGGGTGCAAGTTTGGCTGAGGCCAAGCTATATATGATGATGCATTTATACTGCGCTCAATCATTTATATGGTGGCAGCGCTGCTTAAAAGTAGTTTTTACCCAAAAAAAAATAGAGAGAAATTAATATGCATTTTTTTTGGAACTTTAAAATTGTTATTGAAGACGTCATATTCAATAATATTCCTCAATTTTGTTAAATCGATTTTAAAACGCTTTTCGATTTAAACTTAATTTGAAAAAATAAACTATGTGTAAAGAAATAAATAAACCTTTGCCTGGCAAAATAAGCCGGGCTCAACCGGGATTTGAACCCGGGACCTCTCGCACCCAAAGCGAAAATCATACCCCTAGACCATTGAGCCGCATGTTTAAGCCACTCTTATAAAGACATTTAAGTTTTCATAATATAATAATAATATAATAATAATTTTTTTTTTACTTTCTCTTTTTACGTAGTCTTTTTTCTTGTATCTACATTTTTTTATACTAAATCACAGCTTTTAAAATATAATATGGATAAACTTTAAAATATTGACCATAAGTCAAAATGAATATAATCCAAGACAATTTAGTAATATTGAACTGTCTTGAATAGTTTGTGTTTGCTAAATAAAATACTTCGGGCCCAACCGGTATGTTTGAACCATTGAAAGCACCCTTATCAAATTTGCAGCTTTCCTTGCAAAATTTTTACTTGATTTTTCTTTACATATTATACTCGTATACATTCATATATCCTCAGCTTCAAAAATAATAGGTTATTTTTAATAAACAAAAATAAATACAAATGAATATATTACTCATACGCCATAGTGAATATTGTTTTATGATATTTAAAAAATAAAAACAAATTCTATAGGATTAGCCCTAGTGAAGTGGATTTTCAAAATATGTTTAGCTTTGGGAATAAAAACTCTGACACAAACGGTTTGATCGACTTGTTTAAAATTTTGGTACACAACATTTTTATGTAATTCCGTAGAGGCAAAAATACTACTCATTACCTATGCCACTGTCCTGCGCTATGTCATCTGATAAACAGGTTCCTCGGAAGATATTTCTTCAATGACCTGGATGAACTCTCTGCTATTCCAAGCAAAAGCTTGTTATACTTCACCATAGCTACAAAATGGCTTGAAAATGCTTAATCCCTATCAATCCAGCCGACCAACAGGCAGGAAATCGCTCCCTTAACCAAACGTCAAAGAACACTTAATGATATAGGACGACAATTGTACGAATAAGAATGACTGAAAATGCAGTTGCGCACTGTGGTGGCGAAAACCAGCGCCCATACACCAGCTGTTGCTGCCTCTGCGTTGTACACCAGCATTAATAAGCCAACTCGACTAAACTTAACTGAGTGCATACACCAACCACCGTCCTATCAAGCCCATCCACCAGACGTTGCATGGAGCCACTGCTCCTACGGACCTGGACGAGGGATGATCCTACCCTGTGAGGGTAAAGAAGCAGAACACGCCCATGAATAGTCATTAGCGCGTTAACCTCTCCTCAACCAGGTGATCATGCCGACCAGAGAGAAAGAACTAATAGGGAGAGTCAAATTTCCTCGTCTCTGTCCCCTCGAAACCTTTTGTTTACATTTTTTATAACGTGTTGAATTACTATCGGTGTGTACATGTTTTCACCTCGGGCAGTGCAAAACAAAAAAAAAAGGTGGTGAGTATGCACATCTTCTGGCATATGCATTTGTCCCCACATTTTTTTTATATGGAGTTAATAATTATACATATGCCAGATGGTGCGCAAGTCGCAACATCGTAGCTTGTAGGCTAAAAGACTTTTATCATAGGTTTTTCTCTAGGGATATCACAATGGATCTACATTGATCTAAGTGTGACAGTAACAAGACCAACCGTCAGCCCACTAACCTAACCTTAGAGGCAAAAATCGAATTTTTGTTTTACCTCATCTAAATTGGGTAGCACACATATATCGGTTTTGTTGTTTTTTTAATTTTTTCGAAAATTATCAAAGTAACTACAAGAAAAAAAAATTTAGATTTTTTGCAAAAAAATCACATAATGGAAATTGGGTTTTTAGGTCATTAGTTTTTGCTGGCTCTATTTCAAGGAGAAGTTCTGTTAACTTGCTTTTATGGCCTCAGTTTTGGGTTATTAGTATAAACCTAAGTATAAACGAATGTTTTTGTAATATAATTATAATAGAATATTATAATGTCTGACCAAAAATAAACCGGGCTCAACCGGGATTTGAACCCGGGACCTCTCGCACCCAAAGCGAAAATCATACCCCTAGACCATTGAGCCGCATGTTTAAGCTTCTACTGAAACACTACTTAATATAGTTTTAATTTTTATTAAAATAATTTGCAGTTTTTTTATTGTTAATTATTTTTATTGTATTTGTAAATGTCACCGTTAAAATAAGTTAAATAAAAATACACTAATAATTGCTTTTATATATAAATTAAAATATCTATATAATTTAAAAAAAAAATGAAGTATACGCCATAGTGAATGCTAGACTTACATATATCTGTACAGGCACTTGCAATAAAATGAGCTTATAGTTTTCAATAAAAAACCTGCAATAGACGTAAGCACAACAACTTTGGTGGAGAGCTTTCTTCTGACGTCTAAAAAATCCTAAAAAATTACCTGAAATTTGAACGACTGCACTTGATATTGTGAGGTAAAAGTCGCAAAAAATACAACACCTTCAGTTTTGTTTTGAAAAAAATATAAAAGCATTGAATTATTGAGAGAGACGTTGGGCAAAATAAGATCAATATAAATTTATTGATTTATACTCCATATTTTGCATTCCACTTATTGTGAATTCACATGACGAAATTGAATTCCGGTGTTCCACAATTCGTTCGCAATGCTTATTGTAAATTGGAATTTCGTTGAATGCCATTATTCAATCCACTTTTTTTGAAATTTGTGTAGTTGCAGATATTTTTTTGTATTTCTCCGTAAGAAATGTAAGCAAACTTTATATGTATATGTATTTGTTCCTTTTAGTATTTATTTATTATTATTTTCGTAGGATAAGAATATACGAATAGAAGAATACCATATTCATCTGTAAAAATTCATATTTACTCACGCAAGTCTTATATAATAGATTTTTCTCGCAAAACTGTTCGGTTAGTTTTTTATTTAGAACTCCACTTCTTTTTTTCACTTATAAATGCCAATAAAAATGAATCCATTTTCTTCAGCAGTGTAATTTCACTTTTAAAGTGAATGCACCTTGAGTTTTGACAGTTTAAAGTTATTGTGAAATTTTCAAAAACGAAGGAATTGCAGAACATTCATTTCACGTGAAATTTAAATTCGATTTCATTCGAAATGAATAAAATGCATTAATTTACATTCGTCTACATCACCACGGTGTGGTGTAAGGTACTGGTGGAGTTTGTGTATATTTTTTTCAAAATCTATTTAAATCACCAAAAAAAAGTCTTATATGTAATCTTTTTAGTTTTTTTTTGAGCTACACACATACACAGTTATGTTTCTAAAAAACTGATAGTTTTCGAGTTATTTATAAAACAACAAATTCTGTCCCTCTCAATTATTATTTACACAAAAAACATAAAGTTCTCCATTAAAACTCAGATTTGTAGGAATTTAAAAGGGGAAAGTTTTATTTTCTTAAGCTAATGATAGTTTTTCCAATAAAAGTTGTCAATTCATTGAAAATGATTTTAAAGGGTAGACATTTATTAAAACAATAAAAATTTTGGTCAAAACTTTGACGAAGTATTGAAAACCCCCTAAAAACAATTTAAACATTTTTTTTTTTGCTTATTTTAATATCAAAAAATTGAAATTTTTGAAGCCCGGTGGTTCAATAATAGGATTCTACCAGAGACCTCATCATGTAAAACGTGATGAAACTCTACCGCATCACTTACGTAAGGGTATCGTGCACTGTGGCGTATGAGCAATATTTTTGTGTTGTTATTATTTTCTTTCAATAATAAAATGCTATTAAATACGAAGTTTTATTAAGCGGCTCAATGGTCTAGGGGTATGATTCTCGCTTTGGGTGCGAGAGGTCCCGGGTTCAAATCCCGGTTGAGCCCAGAATTATTTTAATAAAAAAAAAAAATTGTCCCAGAAATTATCAGTCATGAACCGGATAACAAAAACAAGATTTTTCCGTCTTTCTTTACTCATTTATTTAAACCAAAATTGGTTGAGCTCTATTTGTTAAAACTTAAATATTTGTTATGTGAGACAGGTTTATTGTGGCTTCCAAAAAAACACAATTATATGTTTCATTTGGACGTGTTGCTTTAACTTAAACCTATAATTAACTTTTGTTGTTTTTTATTTTGTTGTTTCTTAATGTATATTTGTCAAAAAATTATGCGCAGCACTTTCAAATAATCTATTGCACAAACTTCAACAACAACACAACACATACTTCTGTATAGATAAAACAAAAGCAAATGCCCATCATTGAATGCTACAGCCTGTAGAAATGCAACAGCGTTTATCTAATAGACAAAAACAAAACAGAGGTTTAAAAATGTAATTTCGCATTATAAGACAATGATGAAGCAATTAAGTACATATTTCTTAATTTATTGAGATTAGATATGTAGCATATTATATACATATAAAGACAACTGATACAAGCAAATAATTTGTATTTAAAAAGCATTCAATAAAAATATCTTTGGAGAAGTATATAAATGAATTATGTATATTTTATTAAATAAATTACTCAGAAAATCAAAAATAATTTAATTTTGTTATTCCATTTTGGGTATATGTAGGTACTAGGTTAGCATATACACATTATCACTACTCGATTGCATAACATCTGTCGTGAACTTCAAAAGTATAAAGCCAGCGCAGCAAATTTTTGCAGGCAAACAATAACAATATTTTTTATATTCATTTTTTGTTTTGCAGGCAAATATTCGTATGCACCATATTTAACTGTTTTCAATGCAAATAAACGTATGTATATATGAATTAAAAAAATCGCTTTTTTTAATTTTTAAATGAACCAGAAAATAATGCGCAAACTCAATTTTCAAATGAAAATCTTGATATTAACTACCTCATATACAAATTCAAAATCAGAAAAAAAAGCCTGTAACGAACACAAAAGATTTTCAAGAAAAATCATATTTCATTGTAGTGAAGCTGAGAGTGTTGAAAAAAATAAATGGGCTCAACCGGGATTTGAACCCGGGACCTCTCGCACCCAAAGCGAGAATCATACCCCTAGACCATTGAGCCGCTTAAAGTTGTCTCAGGGTAGTGAAGCCAGCACCTTAAATAAGTTCAAATACTTTTACTTTCTTTGTGTGGTTTATATTGATCAATGAAAATAATTTTGATTATCAAGCTCTAAGCGTCATTAAACCATAAGCGACTTAATACAAATTATATACAAGAAACACATTGGGTGTGTTCTTTTACTTTGAAACTCTGTGCATTTGTGTGAAATTCTTAACAAAAGTCTGTCAAAGTTCATATAAAAAAAAAAAATAAAATGTGTAGAAATTCACACAAATTCACAGAGTTTCAAAGTAAAGGAACACCACCTATCTATTGTTTCTGGTTGAGTATTGGAATCAATGTGACTAAATTAATATCACCATTTAATATCTACATATTGATATTAGGTGTGTTGGTTTTCGGTTATCGCCAAAAAAATTATTTGGATCTAAAATAAAGCAAAATTTTAGTATTATTCCTCTTTAGAAAGGTACAAAAAACTTTATAGCTATATTAACTGTCTAATGATGGATAGAGCTGTCTTTATATAGCTTTGGTAAGGTTTAGAGAAATAAATAATAGATACAAAAGAAAATGACATTTTAAGGGCCAGTTTCACGGTGCACACTTAACAAAGTAAGTGGCACTTAATTTTTCCATTCTGGTACTTTAGCCGCAGTTTTACTACTGGAACTTAAGTGGCCAACATGGTAGACTTAAGTGTCACTTATTCCGATAAGTTAACACTTTGAATTTAAGAATTAGTTTTCCGTATTTGGTACTTAAGTGACACTTACTTCACTGTGAAACTGGCCCTAAACATTGCTCGTTTAAGGGCCAGTTATAGCTTTCATTAAAATCGATAATTGAAAATGTTTTCTTTCGATTTTAAGACATTTAAATAAAAAGAATTGATGGCATTTTGGTATCAAAATGAAGCTTATTACTTGTATAATTGTTTGTATCAAAAAAATATTTCATTTACTTCACTATTTTCTAATTAAATCAATTGTTTATTATTTCAATTAACGAAATCGTTTTCAATGAACAGCTGATTTTAATTTCAGAAAAGTGAAACACAAATGGCGTGTTCAGAAAAATGAGATCTCAGAGATTTTCCTCACTCAAAAATTGAACAAGCAAATACAAGATTTTTTTCCCCGCAGTTTTGACAGCAAAGTTAAAAAATTATGCAGAGGAATCCTGTTCAGGTGACTGAGATTGCTGAGATCTCCGAGATCTCATTTTCCTGAACATGCCTAATCGCTCCAATGAAATGTGTTCGATTTTTTTTCTGTTCTGTTCTCATCTGTCATTATGACCTAACCGCAAAATTAATGTTATTAGTTTTTCCTTCGACAAATCTTTTCAATGACAGCCAAGATACAATGATTGCTATGACCAACTTGTCAAAAAACTCCACCGTTCGACTGATTTGTATCTCAATGAAAGCTATAACTCCCCTAAAGAATAATATTTGCTCTAGCTAACGAAGTAAGTAAGTAAGTTAAACAACTCTTTTAATTATATAATAGGCGTTGTTCTTTTTTAGTTCAGAGCAGAGCCTGAACTGTCAAACAAAAAATTGTGTTTCTTTTTTACCTCTGAACGTTCAGAGCTTCAAATTGGTGTTTCATTTTTCGTTCTGAACATGTTCTGAGCTTGTTCAAAGCGCGCTCTATGAGCTCAGAATAAAATAACTGAGCAGACCAAGTTGAATGCTGAACACAAGCATTTGACAGGTGAAATTAAAAAAAAAAAAAAAGCTAAGTGTTCAAGTGTGTTTCAAAAATAAATAGTTCAGAGCGCTCAGAACACGCTTTGTTCAGAGGATGTTCAGAGCATGCTCGATATGCTCGGACTCAGTTCAGAACTCTATTCTAATCTAAAAAAGAAAAACGCCTAATGTGGGCTCCGAAACGCAATGTAACATAAGAAAATTTAGGTTGAAAGTGCTCAATTTTGACAAATGAAGAAATGAAACAAAGCTACATAAATAATGAAATAAAAATAAACACCAACAACTTCAAAACAAATAAGAAAAATAACAACGAAATCGAAACAATAGGAACTGTTTAGATTGTGACTTCTCTTTTAAGACTAAAAAAAAAACACGCATAAAATACATTTTTTTTTTAAATCGCAAAAAAAAATCGTGTTAACTCAACTAGTGCTAGTTGCAACTGATGGTGTTGCGAACGGGGGTGACCAATTTATAGATAGACTTCACTAAAGAGTAGCCTGGTTATCTATTTTGTGGGTGGGATCGGTGAAGGGAACAGAGCTCCTCATCGCTATCACCCACGAAATCATCGTCATGGCGTAAAAAGTCACAATCTAAATAGGGTCTAGAGAAAGGCCAATTTATAACAGTTATAAGCGTTCCTCGCCATTTAAAGTGAGTAAATATTAATGCGCTTTGCACCATTTAAAATGAAAAACTCTGTGCATCCGAAGTATGTCCACCGGCAGAGAACCCTGCCCCGGCGAGGCCACATAAACATTACATTTATAAACAAAACTGTTATAGTTGGCATTTGTCACTTGCATTTATATGACAAAAATTTCAAATTTTCCAATTGAGATATGAAAGTTCGTATAGGTATGTATGTAATTATTAATTTTTGTATGTTTGAAATTGCAAAATAGACTTTGAAAAAATTATAATTTATAAATCACCAATGAACGCCGGGTAAAATGTACACAACATAAATTTGAAAAACAAACTTGAATAAAGTTTTTGCCACAACTCTATAAAGAAGTTAGCGGTTGTTTAGCATCAAATAGAGAGAGAAGAGTACTTTTCCGGATTTTTTACTTAAAACATTATTTAAAATTTAAAACCTTCGAAAAAAGTCGCTTTCCCCTATTAGAACGCACGTTTGTTCAATGGTTTTGATCGACATCCCACCTTGAAAACTTTCGTTTAATAAAAAATTGCCGTAGTATGCCATTTGAAATTTGTTCTACTTTCAAAAAAAAAAAAAGAATTTCTTTAAAAATAAAACTCATTTTGCTGTCGAAGCATATCTTATAGTTTTCATAAATTAAATAACAAATAAAATACTGCGTATACACATCCAATATGAGCTGGCAAGATTACATCGACAAACAATTATTGGCCTCGGAGTGCGTTTCAAAAGCGGCCATCGCTGGACACGATGGCAACATCTGGGCACAATCCAATGGTTTTGAGGTGACAAAAGACGAATTAGCTAATTTGGTTCAAGGTTTCGAAAAACAGGAGCTCCTAACCAGCAACAGAGTTACGCTAGCGGGCCAAAGGTACATCTATCTATCAGGAACTGACCAGGTAATACGTGCCAAACTAGGACGAATTGGTGTTCATTGTATGAAAACGCAACAGGCTGTTATTGTTTCCATTTATGAAGATCCTGTACAGCCACAACAGGCTGCTTCCATTGTAGAAAAATTAGGAGATTATCTCATTACTTGTGGTTATTAGAACAAAAGAATCTTTTATCTGCTATGGAATAGATTTAAAAAAAAATCAATATAATATGTAATCGATTAAAACAAAAAAAACGCAATTGTGAGAATAAAAAATAATTTATAATTTTTAAAATGTTTTGTTTTAACTTTCAATAGTTTTCATGAGCATATCGAAACTAGCAAAAATGGTTGTTGGATTAGAGATGCAATTCATAACTTTTTTCGGTATTTGTTTTGGCAAATGGTAGCCTAAATAAGAATAAATCAAAATAGATCGCTATTGTTATTTTTGGTTTTAACAAAAAGAAATTAAAATGCCTGAGGAATGTGCAAAAAATGATAAGTACCAAGTTTAAAAAGAAAAGCTAAGTCTGTAGCCAAAATGGAAAGAAAGACCAGGGGCCCAACTATGTAACTCGATTCTACAGTAAAAATGTTCGAATTCGCAAAATCTCAGCTCGCTATAATTCTTTAGCAAAAGCATATAAACGGGAATAGAACAGCGCTAGTTGAAGATTCTGTGGCAAAAAGTCGAAAGCACCAAAATTTGATCCCACTTTCATACATATTACCACTTATAATAAGCATTGAAAACAACTTTCGAATGGATTCGAAAGTAGAAGCAATTTACATAGTAGGGCCCCAGGCATATTAAAGACAAGCGAATATGAGTTAGAAAAACCTTTTTATCATCGTTAATAATTCAAGCTTAATAACAAGAAAATTTAGATATACTCTATCTTTTTATCTTAAAATCTGAATTTGGCTGGAAATGGAACAAAAAAAACAGGTGCTTTTATCACAAAATGCACAATTTTGGAATTAAGTCGCCCAATTACATAGAAAAGTAAAACCCTTAACTCTTCGGATTAGTTTATTTCAAAAACTGTTATTTGTATGAAAAAATTATTTTCTACGTTTTAGTAGGAAATATTCCAAGCTACAAATTAGTCTTTGACACTTTTTTTGTACAACTTACCACTTGGGAGTTATTTATGAAAAACCATTTTGGGAGGCCTTCAATCCTCAGTAAAATTGTTAGTGGCGCTCATATCGATGGGGACTTTTGACAATTTCTTAGGAACACAATGAGGAAGCTATATACCAAAATCCAGCTTTCCGGCGATTATTTCCGGATTTAGCTATTTTTTTCGCTTCATTGACTGGATTAACAGTTCATGAAACTCACAGTTTAGACTGACAAATTGTTAAAAAAATTAATATAATTAAAAATAAATTGATTAAAAAACCTCTTAAATTGATTTAACACAAACATGATGTACACCATGTGATTTATTGAACAAACTTCAATTTATGAGGTTGAAAATCGTTGGATCGGTTTTTGTAAAAATTAATTTTTTATATACAACATTTTTTTTTAAGAAAAAAAAAATTGGTAGGTCAGCAATATTTTAGAATTTATTAATACGGAGTTAACAAATTAATTTTGAAAACAAATTTTTAAAATATCGAAATATTTTCAAAAAATAATTTTTAAATTTTTTTAAAAATCAAAATTTTATTTTTTTGAAAATTTTGATAAGCAATATTATTCAACCTTATTAGAAGTTCGTGGGTAAAAACGTTTAAGTAAATAAGTTCAACAAATAATTTGATAGACGAAAACAAAAAAAAAATGGTTCTATGAGAGATACCTACCATTTGATATAAAAAATTTAATCAAAATCGTAGGAGCCGTTTTTGAGAAAAATGAGATTTTCCTTTCCGGTATTATATTTAAACACTTGAATGCGTAGCACCGTTATATTTGGTTATAAGAATAATTTGTATTTAAAATCTGATAACGTTAAAAAACTGCTGAGTGGCAAGTTTGAAAAAAATCCATCAAGTCGTTTTCGAATTATTAAGTTCTCAACAAAAAAATTAACTCTTTTAAAAATTAAGAAAAAAATTGGAATATTTTTGGTTTACAAAACTTTTTAAAACATTCTTTATAAAACAATTGATCAAATCCGGTTGAACTGTTATGAGAAAATCAAAACATTGAAAATCAGCCCTTTTAAAAAAAATAATAATTTTCTTTTTTTAAAGTTGTGGGAACGTTTTTAAGAAAAATTAAATTTTCAGTTTAAAAAAAAAAAAAAAAAAAAATTTGTACTGATATTGTTATTTTTGGTCATAAAAAAACGAAAAAAACGGTCGGGAGAATGCTCAAAAAAACGCTATGTTTTATTTAGTTTAAAAAAAATACACACGAATGTAAAATTATTAACGATTGGACTTAGCACAACACGTTCCAATTCATCCTTCTTTTTGATAGCATATGAGTTAGATGAACCCTTTGCAGCGTTAATCAACTCATCGGCCAAGCATTCAGCAATGGTCTTGATGTTCCTAAAAGCGGCTTCACGTGCTCCAATGCAAAGCAACCAAATAGCTTGGTTGACACGACCGCGACGAAGGGGCGAGACATCTACAGCTTGACGACGAACTGTACCAGCATGACCGATATACGGGTAGAGTCTTCACGTGGTCCGGAATTAATGATAGCGCTCACAAGAGTCTGAAGAGGGTTCTCGCCAATACCTAAGCAAATGGATGATCTCAAACGAATGCTTGACAATGCGCACGGACATACGTTTCTTGCCATAGTTGCGCATAGTTGCGTTCCTTCATCATCAGAGAGTTGGTCAAACGCTCAACAATTGGGCATTGTGCCTTGCGGAAACGTTTGGCAGCATAGCGACCAGCGGAATAAGGTAAATAACGAGCTTACTTCTCCTTAACTGCAATGCAATCCTGCAGGGAAATGTCACTCACGGTAACATCATCGCAACTCCATCTTCCGAAGAGCTTGATATCAGGAAGCTCGGCCGGTTGTGGCAGCGAGGTTGTATCAAGAACTGCTAGTGGCTCTGCCTCAACGGGCTGAACCCCTTCAAAATGTTCAACATTTTCAACGTCAGCCATTATTAATAATTTGTGGAAAATCAACCGATGCAAACAGCAATGGCGTTCGCCGAGAGGAGAGGTGAGTGCCAAGTTTAAAGAAAATCGATCCATCCGTTTAGGGTGCAGACGAAAGGACAGACAGACAGACAGAATTGTGAGACCCACTTTTTTCGATTTCACTATCATCGTAATGTCAAGTTTGATCAAAATTTTGTGTTTAATCCATAACTTGCCATATAATGTAGGTATATATCGCAAATAAAAACTTTTCAATATCAGTTGTTTGTTATAAAATCTACTTAATCCACATCACCACAGTGTAAGATAATGAGATAATGGATGTGTTTGCGTACATTCCTCAAAACCTACTGTTCCAACGAGTTTGTGCAGAATGTCTTAAGCTATTTCGACATTTTTTTCCGAGACACTGATATTTTTCGAGCATTTTTCTATAAAAACTAAATTTTGTCCTTTTTACCCCATAAAATCAGCTTTGGTGCAAATTGAAAGTACATGTTAGGAAATGCTAAACACTTACAAATATATAAGGCTTTCCACTAAAACTAAGCATTTTACCGAATTTTTTGAAATGAAAGTCTATATAAAAAGTTTCAATCAGAATTTTCGACCATCAACCCATTTCAGGGTTGCCACTATATTGAATTTAAATTGATTTCATTTTCTTCGAAAAAAATCATCCGTACAAGTTGTATCGTTTCTTGCTCAACTCGCATCGCCATTTTAGATTTCATAATCAAAAAAAAAAAATGCTGTAATATGCCAAACTTGATATGTGCTGTCATTTTCCTTAGAAAATAAAAAAAATCTTAAAAGTAAATTAAATGAACATACAGCCAATTTCTTCACATATTCCTAACGCTAGTACCGGTATACATAGTCCCAAAATTAGTACTTAAATCAGTATCAACTCATTTCTTCAAACAAGTTCTAAGCCTTAGGCCCAGTTTCACACTCGATTAAGTGTCACGTAAGTGTCAAATTTGAAAAACTAATGCACAATTGCACAGTGTAGACTTATCGAAATAAGTGACACTGAAGTCTCCCATGTTGGCTACTTAAGTTCCACTTACTCAGACATTAAAACTGCGGCTAAAAAGCCAAAATGGTAATAATTAAGTGCCACCTATTTTATTTATTGTGCACTGTGAAACTGGCCCTTAGTCTTGCCAAATTGCCATTTGTGCTAAACTTGTGCTTGTGAAGAAATAAAAATAATTCCTACACTTGCAAATTTATTTCGAAATCAAAAATATCAGCCCAATTCTGCTATACGATTCGATTGAAACTTCCTAATTCACATGAATGTTTCATTCAAAATTGCCTTAAATTATTTTTTAAATTCTTTTGTCTTTCCAATATTTACTTTTGACATTCTCAAGAAAATGTGACTGTTTTAATTTTAATTTTATCGAAATTTATACGAAAAATAGGGATAGCATGAATACAATATTTCACGCGAACGTTTAGCACAATAGGACTGATAAATGAATACAATATTTCACGCGAACGTTTAGCACAATAGGACTGATAAAATGTTTAAAAATTGATGATTAAGGTGACTGATAAAATGTTTAAAAATTGATGATTAAGGTGATCGCACCTCTCACGATTAGAAATATTTATTTTTGGCCGTATTTTTAAGGTAATCTTCAAGGTTAAAATCATGGTCACCATTGAATTCTTCTTTGAAAGTTACTGAAACAATGGCCTAGAACTTTTTAACTATTTATATCTTACCTAAGGAAATATTCACCTATACCGTTTCTTTTCTGACAGCCTGTATGTATTTTATTCAAAAGCTCAGTGTAAAGTGCTTCAAAATTTGTCTTGCTCTGAATTCCATCATTTTGTGTACACCGCAATATTGTTATTTAATAACATAATTTGGAATCAGACACCACAAACAAAAACAAAATCAAAGAATTCCGTAGTAGTTACTTTTTGATTACCTTCGCAGTGAGGAAATTGTTTTTCGATAAAATTCACACTGAAATGAAATCAAAAGTACGATCAAATTATCCACCATTAAACTTTTAATACCCGCAAAACATGACAACCCATACAACCGAAGAAATCAGCTCCAAGCGGAGGCAAAATAATGTTGGTCTTTTTATAGCCTTACAGCATGACACACACAAATAAGGGATGGTCATTACTTTGTGGGGAAGGGAAAAATTGGAGGTGATGGGAACCAGCGATGGCGTTAAGGAAATTTCAAAAACTTCTTAAGTTATTTTTCTCGGCAATCATTATTATAATATCAAAGAAACACCAAAACAATCCGACACTGATGTAATTTTTTTTTTTTATTTCAACCAAATTAAACACCACTAAAAGTCTCAAGGATGCGGGAATGAATTCGTTGGGTGTTTTTTTTTTTTTTGTTTTTGTTTTTGTTTTATATAATTTTTGGGGTTAGATGATTCGGCCCTTGGGGAACAAGGAACCACCAAGCACCAAGGAAGTAAACGATTTATCTGCAGAAAAGTTAAAAGCTAAAAAGAAAGTTTTGCATTATTTTTCAAGAGATTAAATTGTTTTAATGGCCTCGAAGTTCGGAAGCGGTTAAAACTTTTCAAACAATATAATGTTAAATTGTTTTTACTATAAAAAGTATTTAACTTTTCTTTAAGTAGAGATTTAATAGCTAGGTATGCTGGTCCCTATGTTTTAGCTGTAGAGGGCGGGCTAAATGTGAATTTGTATAACACAAGTAATATCTGAGTTATATATGATAAATAGTTGATTTTAAAATAATTGAAAATAAAATGCAAGACTATTTATCTAGGTTTCTCACTTTTATAGTTTCAAGTTTCAAAATTTTTTGAGATTTTACATAAAGTATAGATAGTAAGAAATTTCCAAAAAAAAACCAATCCCCAAAAGCCTGCTTTTTACATTTGGTACTATCGAACAGCTATCAGAAAAATCTGAAAAAAACACTTATGGAAGAAAGTTTGCTTTGAAAGCAAACAAAATATAATATTAACCGAAAATAAATTTAAGTTACAATGAGTAATTTTTCAGAAGACAAAATTATTTTTTTTGTTTAAATTGAAAATTGTTTTAAGTAAAAGCAGATTCATTTGTCACTGCCCAAAGGAAAATGCATTCGGTAAACAAAAAAATTATTTTTTCGTATTTTGATTGCCTTCTTTTTAATTAAAAATATTCTTAAAAATAAATTTTGTATGTAATATTCTGTGTAAATGATCCGCATTGTTGTAACAAAAATATAATGCAAAACTGGGTCGAATGAACTTGCTCTTATATGCAATCATACTGTGGTTTTAAAGTCTGAATAATTTAGATCTTTTTATCTGATTTTAAAAGAAATAAATTAGTTATTGGAGCCAATACTTTATGCCACCTGCTAAAAACATAGTTAAGTTTAAGGTAGTATTATGTGTATTATAAGAGTTCATATTTTTATGAACAATATGCCACCGTGTTGCAAATATGCATGGAACTTACAGTTAAGTTTGAAAAATTGTAAAAAAAATAATTACATTATTTATAGAAATAAATTGATTAAACAGCCTATTTGAGTAATCACTAAATTTTTCAACTAAGTTCATATCAATTTTTTTTACAATTATTTAACTGTACAAAGTAGTAATGTATTTTTTTTTTTTTGAGCTAGTCTGTGAATAAATTCCCTGGAATTATTTTGACACCACCGCGATGTATCTCTATTTTAAAATAAAAAAAAATTAAAAATCGTTGGAGTGGTTTTTTGAAAAATTCATTATGTGTATAGTGTATACATATACAGCCGAATTTATAAACGCATTATAGCGAGTGCATAAACCTATACACTTCTTATAATGCCTCTAAACACGAAAATTGTATTTATAAAACTTTGCAACGTTGAATAGTGGCATTATAAGCTGAACGCGTTTGAGGGTTGAATAGTGTCTGTATAGGGATATTTTAGTATCGAAATGTCACTTTGACTCACACACAACAATATAATACATAGATATTAGGGTAGCGCTTATTTTGGCAATGTTTGAATTTCTTTTTTAATGTACATACAAACACGTAGTGCATTTTTTTTTTGGAGGGGCTAGCTTAGTAACACCGAAAAATAATTATACGCATTGAATCCCAGCCTTTTTTTACCTTAAAAGTAAAAAATAGAAATGTTTTTTTATTGGATACTACCTCTTCGTGGAATTAAATTCTTGCACACTTAATAGAACTTCAAATTGATGCCAAATTACTTAAAATGTGTCAAATTTGGAAATTTTTTATCACTTTTAGGAAAGGACTTAGAATAATTTTAGACATTGCGAACAAAAGAGCCACCCTAATAGATATATTTTCTTTTCAATAAAAACACCACCGTGTAGAGTGAAGAAAACACAAATCTTCTAATGAATCAATAAAAATGATTCCAAAATATATTACTTTATTGACAAACAACACAAAAACCACACAAATAACAATAATCTGAATAATAATATTAGGAAAAAATAAAAGAATCCAATATGCTGCGCAACAGAATTGTTTTTTTTTTATGAACAGCTGAGATTGGTTTGTCAGTTTTGGAAGTAAAACGTAATAGATTTCCTCTTTTTGGTACTTTATTTGACACAAGCGTATTATAACTATACAGGGTAGGAAAATCTTTTATAAATAATAATTTATGTTGCGTTGAATAGTGGCTACATAAATGCTTATGCATTACATAACTATTCAGCCATTTAGAGGTGTTTAGCGAATTCTAATAAATAAGGCTGATAATGTTTTGTAACTATTAAATTCTCAAAAAAAAATTTTAAACTTTTATTATTTTTTATAAATAAAAAAAAAATTAATTTTGGTATACATAAGTTTTTAAAAAATCTTCATAAAAAAATTTATCAAAACCGGTTGAATTTTTTTTGATAAAATCGAAAATCAAAAAAATGGTTCTTTGGGTGGTACCATTTACATAATACAGGGTGGCGCACCAATTGTGCTACAATAAGAAATTCAAATAACTTTTTTTTTAATCGATGTATTTCATTTTTTTTTTTTTTTTATTGGTTAGAAAATTAAATTTTATTTTAAATAGTTAGTTGTTTTTAAAGATTATAGACCGCAAATGACCTCCACGCTGTCCCACGCATATGCGGCACCTGGTCAAAAAATTATTCATTGCGGCCTGAAGAGTTGAAGTTGGGATCGCCTCAATTATTGTCTTTATGGACTGCTTTAATTCAGTTAAATTCCTGGGCTTCGTTTTATACACCTCTTGCTTGACATAACCCCATAAAAAGAAGTCTGGTGCAGTCAGGTCAGGTGACCTTGGGGGCCAGCGAAGAGTGGAGTTCCTAGAAATTAATTTGTTTGCGAATTTTTTGTTTAGCTCCGCCATAACTGGTCTGGCTATATGTGCAGTTGCTCCATCTTGCTGAAACCAAACGCTGTTGAATGGTATACGTCTTCGGCGCAGTTCTGGGTAAAAAAACTCCTTCAACATCTTTAAATAACGGTCCCCATTGACAGTAACGGTTACACCGTTTTCTTCAAAGAAGTACGGCCCGACAATACACCTTGATGAAACTGCGCACCACACAGTGACTCGTTCTGGGTGCAGTTCCGTCTCATGGAGCATTTCTGGATTAGACTCATTCCATATACGGCAATTTTGCTTGTTTACATTGCCGTTAAGATCAAAATGGGCCTCATC
Source organism: Epistrophe grossulariae (assembly GCA_929447395.1). Lineage (NCBI taxonomy): Eukaryota > Metazoa > Arthropoda > Insecta > Diptera > Syrphidae > Epistrophe > Epistrophe grossulariae. Next base: position 43,800,317 of record OV839567.1, on the reverse strand, counting down.
AGACATGAACAAACAATTGATCAATGTGTTGTCTTCTTCGGCCATTGATATCATTTTTTGGCAAAATTCCAGGCGAACAGGCAAATCCTGAGGGTTTAACTTGCTAGTAATTTGGACTTTGTACGGAAACAAGTTTAAATCATCATGAAGTATCCGTTGTAATGACCGTCTACTAATTCCAATTTGCCCCGATAAGTTTCGGGTCGAAACGTTCGGATTGGCCTGTATTGCAGATGCTACTGCTGCGATTGTATCCTGAACCCGAACATTGGCATCTCGATGGTACGGCCTTCGTGCGATGCTTCCAGATTCGGCAAACATGTTTACAAACCTCATAATGGTCCATCTACTCGGGGGATTACCGCCAAACTCCCGCCTAAATTCCCTTTGGACGGAAATGACGGACTGCAAAGCATGGTACCGTTGCACTATCCAAATTCTTTTCTCCGTATCCCAAGCATCCATTTTTATAAATCTAAATAGTAACCTACAAAATAAAAAAAAATAAGCCGATTACTCACACAGAAAAAAAGTTATTACGTTTTATTTTTGTAGCACGATTCGTGCGCCACCCTGTATAACCATTTTTCGGAATTTTTTTTATAAAATGGTATCTAGCCCTTAAAAAAACTGATTTTTTTTTTTTGTTGTGAGCACATTTTTGATAAAAATAAGATTTTAATTTTTTGCTAACAAATTATGTGTACGGCAGCAACTGTTGGTTTTAGTCCTAAAAAAAAATGGGTCGGGAAATCCCCAAAAAACGCTATGTAGGTACCAAGTTTAGAGAAAATCGATCCACCCGTTTAGGCTCAAGATGAAAAGACAGACAGCAGAAAAACAAACAGAATTGAGAGACCCACTTTTTTCGACTTCAAGTTCGATCAAAATCTCAAATTCTATTTTTTGTACGAATCTACATATAACTTGCCATATATAGTATCTACATATTATGTATGTATCGCAATTAAAAATTTGGAAATTTTTGAAATACAACTCTTTTAAAACCTTTTGAAACATTCTCTACAAATAATTGCTCAAAATCAGTTGAACCGTTTTTGAGAAAATTTATAATTATTTTTCCGATTTTTTTATAAAACGGCTATCATTTTGTAAAAAAATTACTGATTTTTTTTTATGTTAAGGGCACTTTTTTGAGAATAATAAGATTTTCATTATTTGTCAAAAAAAATGTACTGGAGGAACTGTTATTTTTGGTCCTATAAAAATAATGAAAAAAATTTAAAATTTAAAATTTAAAATTTTAAACACCAAAATGTTGAGGGCAAGTTTTTCCAGGGGTGATGTCCGTTACTTTTTTTGAATTGAACCTTGTTATATTTTTTTTAATTGAGTTTCTAAACTTTTTAAGTAATATTTTTCTTAGATGTGCAGATAGACCACAATTAATATTTTATAAAAAAAAAAAATTGCTCTATTAAGAGCATACGTTTCTCTAGGGGCGACGTCCCTGATTTATTTTAATTTTTTTTTTTATTAAGCCTTTTTAATTATGAAACTTAAAAGGAATGGTAGATAAAAAAAAATTACACGCACAAATTAGATTTTCCAAGCTCTAGAGGCGATGTTTTTTTTATTCTTTTTTTGATTTGATGTATGTCTTTTTTTCTTGCCTAGCAACAAATTATAACAAAATGGTAATAATAAAAATGGTAATACAAAAATATGTTTTTTTCCTCTCTGGTCTGCTCACGCAACTCCGATAATCCGCTAAGTGTATGTTTGATTATCCAGCAGGCGCCAATGTCACTAGTTTTTTTTTAATGAAAAATACATGGTTGCATTTAGTTACTTATAAACTATCATAAAATTAAAATTCACTGTGGCGTATGAGCAATTTTTTTAACATATTAAAGTAGTTATTAATAGTTAACTAATTAAAACATTTCAAATAATTCATCTTCTATTATATTTTAAAAGTTGTAAAAGTAGTATCACAAAAAATTAAAAAAATTCAAAAAATCTGAAAGCTTTATTAAAGTCTGTAAAACTGGCTTAAACATTCGGCTCAATGGTCTAGGGGTATGATTCTCGCTTTGGGTGCGAGAGGTCCCGGGTTCAAATCCCGGTTGAGCCCGACTTATTTTGTAGACAATATATATTTTATACAAATACATTATTTATATACGTCCGTACCATTTGGATAGCCTCACACATAGTTTATTTTACAATTAACTATTTTTGGTGCTTCTTTGAGGTCTAATTAGAAAATTTGTATTGAGTCGCAAGGTAGAACATGGTTACTAGTATTAAGAGAAATTTCGACTAATTTCTAAAAGCTAAGGCAATTTTCTCAACTAGTTTTGTTAACAGTCACAAAAATGTGTATTATTTGCTGTAACATTAGAATAGCCTCACAGTATTTATTTAGTAGAAATAAAAGGCAATTGATTAATTTTTTTAAAGAAAATACATATCTTGTATTTATTTTTTGTGGTTAACACAATATATTAGAACTTTTTAGAGCCATCCTTGTTTTGAATTACCTCAAAAAAGCGATCGTTTAAGGAATAATACAAAATCAATGTTCGATTTCTTAAACAATCGCAAACGATTCCTTAAAAATCTAAGGAAATGTTGGCCTTGGCAACTTTGATAGCTACGATGAACTTTAATTTTCTTGTGTGCGTGTTTGACAACTCCACACATTTTTAATGACAGTAAGGAGGTAAGGATAATTGCTGTTTATTTAAAGTTTGCGACATTTTAATAAAAGCTGTGTGAATCGGCTCATTTTATTGCTGCAAAAAGAATAGGCAGCAGTCTTAAAATACACTGAAATTGAAGCAAGACTGTTTCCAATAAGGTATTGTATTATTTCGATGTAATTTTACAGTCTACAAAATCTAAATCAACAGTTCCATAAAATGGTACTGCATCCCCATACCATAATTTATCCTTCACCGCTATGATAGCGATCAAAACACAAATTTTCTTTTCTTAAATCATGGAAGTAGTAGTGATATCCACCCGGTGCGTTTAAGTAAACCTTTCTTCAACTAAAAAGATCGTGTTTTGGTCTTCAGCATTCCATGGGATTCGGCATCTTGCTAAATTAAGCTGCTATAGTTTATGCGCATTGTTAAACGGAGGTTTTTTCATCAGCATTAAGTTATGTAGGTGTCCGGCACTTCTGATAACCCAACTTAACGTCATTCGGCTCACTTCTAACTCAGCAAAGTGTCCAGATTTGCCCAAAAAGTGGTTGCAATTGGATGCTTATCATATTATTTTCATTATTTATAGATAAGATAGAATTAAAAAAGTTCGTTCTTTGTAGTTTTTTGCCTATATTAATAGATTTTTATTTAAATTGCATACCAATTTGAGACTGATCAATTTTCTGACCAATAAAACGTTTCGTCAGTCCTTGATTCCCATAGGCCTTTGTTTTGACAATCTCTGCAGCCGTTAATGAATTTTGTCTGCCCATTTTAACTTTCAAATTGAAAAAATTACAAAACATAACTGTTTTATCACTTCCTGATAACTTTTAGAGGCCTCCGCTGCCAAATTATAGGAATAAAATCAATTGAGGCTATTCAAATGTTACGGACTGTATGTAGTTAGACTGTTCCAAAATTTTATTACAACTTTTCGTTAATTGAAAAAAATGGTTTTTGTGAAAATTTCTTTTTTAAAATATTTTAATAAGTTTCTCCCTTAGTTCTTAATTTTACAAATAACAATTTCAATTCAAAATTGGGAATCGGGATCAGAAAAACATAAACATAGCTACCAGGCTTTTGATTTTTCCTGTAAGTATAGCTACTTTTAATATTTTTAATTAAGGGACAAATGTTTACATTTATTTCTTATGAGTTATGAATTTAACATACATTACCGTTCAATGTGTATTTTTCAATTCTTTGGATTTAAAAGTAGTCAAAAAATGTTTTGTATATAAAATAAAAAAGTACGTCTTATTAAGGTGGCTTTATAGTCAAAAGACAACTAACGAATCTAAGTGAGATCCACCAAGATGAAACATTCTTTTTGTTTACATATCTACTTTACAACGTACATATACATATTATGTATTTCCAACAAAACAAAAAACACAAAATCAATAGCATCAATAATTTTATATGTTCATGATGTCGGTGGCGTCTTGTATCTCACAGCACCACCCTTATTTCTGCACTTGAATTTTGTTTTCCCTTTATAGATCTCCTCAATGGCATCAAGTAAAAAAGGAAACCAAACTCTTGTTTACCTAAAGTCTTTAGCCATAATAGATGACCTCATAAAAAAAGTTTGATTTTTTATTGTTAAGCATAAAAATCCAAATAGCAAACACACTTAAGTCGGTGCTGCGCCAAAGAAATTCCAAAAGAAATCTCTCTCCCCTAAAAAATATGGGTACAGGAATAACAAAAAAAAAAGATCCAAATGTCAATATAGGAGATGCCTGCCGCCACTGCCACTGGCTGTCATGTCGGAACAAAAAACATTTATACACTCAACGACCGCATAAAACTTAAGGCATTCAATAAGAAGTATACATATTTGACCTTTCTTTATTCTTTTTAAACAAAAAAAAATTCCTTTTATAACTCGTATGTTTTGTACAGCTTTTGTGTGCTTACCATATATACACTCGTTTAATATTTTGTTTTATTTTATTTGAGAGGGCGATCTTTATACTCATGCTATAGTCCTAAAAGGAAAAATTAAGGGTAATATATGGATTCGAAAAAAGCATCGAACACGAGAATTAAATCAAACAAAATATTCAAATGATGGATTAGTCGAAATAATACGATACATATTCCCATTTTAATTCATTGAATTTTGGCCACAATTTCGGAATTGTCATTTAAGGCTTTGGTGAGAAAGGTGGTGCACAGACACCGGGTATTTGGTGACTAATTTTTGTTTTTAATTTAATTTTTAATATTAATGCGATATTTTGTACATACTATCTTATTTTTGACTTTATATAGGTAGGTGCATACATATGTATGTATGAATTTAAAATAATTTTTTGTTAATTTATTTATTTTAAGAATAACTAAGGCCCGGTGCACACATGCGTTTTTTTGACGCCGCGGTGACGTCACCGCCTTTGCGTCTTACAGTACTCACAAATAAATTGAGTAGTGCACACACACCTGCGGTGACGCTGCGTCATCGCGCGTCATTCTTACGGAAAAAAACACTCGCAGGTCTCCGCAAGACCGCTGCGTCACCGCAGACGCTTTTGCGTCTTTCAGTACATTGTTTGTTGTGGAGCAGTGTACACATGCGTCATTTTGACGCAAATTAAATTTGGAAGAAAGATTTCAAACATGGAAAAATTTGATATCGAATTATTTATCGGTGAAATAAAAAAGTGTCCAGAAATATAGAATATTGCTTCCGAGCCATACCATGACCGGCAAAAGAAAAGATATATAAAATACGCCTTTTGTTAGCCAATGATTAAAAAAAGGATGTACCCAATAACGTCCTTTCTTTTTAAGATCATAGTTTTTATCCACTATAAGTTAAGCGAAAATTACTCGTTTCTTTTTATAAACCTCTATTGCTGCAAGCAAATCGTGATTTGCAGATTGAGTCCAGCGAGAAAAACCCGCATGTGTGTACTGAACGATTGCGGCACCGCAGCGGCACCGCTGCGTAACCGCGGCGTCAAAAAAACGCATGTGTGCACCGGGCCTAAAACTATCACACAAAATGATTTTTTCTATCCTTAAATATGCAGCGTTTTAGTTTTTATGTATTTTTTTTGTACTGTATTTTCTGAAATAAGATGTTTTCCAGTCACGAAAATCAAAATACATTTTCCGTTTTGAACAATAAATAAATATTTTTGAAAATTTCGAGCATGAAATTTTTTCCAAAATTGATTTTTCTAAAAACTTAAAGCTGTGCTGTTTTTTGCTCAAAAAATGATACAACCGAAGTGAAAAAAAATCGCATATTTGCAACTTTTGCTACCGAACGCAAATGATGCGAAGGAACCTAGCGTGAAATTAGCAACATCATTTTCGATTTTCAAAAAACTTGTGCTGCGATGTCCGTTAATATTTTTTTTTTTTTTTGGATTACGATTTTTTAAAAAGTTATACATGTGCTATTTTAAGTCCAGTTTGTGCTTGTTTCGAAAATCGAAAATGGCAGTGCTAACCTCATGCATATAAGTAATGTAGCACAAAGCCCACGGAAGTTTTATTTTTCTTTAAGTTTTCTATTTGAAGTTGGACCCCCCCCCCCCCCATGACCAAATTCTGGATCCGCCACTGCCATGCCAGTTCGTAATTTAACTCAGTTGCTTCCGATCTCATTGAACCAAATTAGAAACTGTCTTTGCTCGATTGTACTGTCTAAACTCAATTGTAGCAAGTTACATGCTACCACCGCTAGTTACCTTGAAAAACTTTAGAGCTTGGAAACAGCTGGAACTGGTTGAGAAAAATGATATCGGGGATTAGCGACGCCATTACAGAAAAAAATGGAGTTTCCATACAAACTATCGATAACAAGTATGTAATTCCCGAAAGTAATATAGTTTTTCTCCGTGCTTAAGTTAAGCCCCGAAAAGTATCTGGGTTTAGTTAAACCCATTGGGGATTAGTTGCTGTAGCATTTAACACGTAAATTTTTTAGCCCCGAATCGTTTTTTCATCTAATTTCCTTCGGGATTGGAAAAAAAAAACATCTCGAAAACTTTACGTTGCGTTGGTAGGGTTAATCTGAGGTTAGATTAGGAGACCTTTGTTTGGTTTCTTAAACGGAGAAAGTTTCAGATAAATTTGTTTCTTTTACAAATTTTACTGTTTCATGAGATGAAAACAACAAGAAAATTATTTTGTTTTTTATTCATAGAATTTTATTCCTGCAATACTGGAGAAAATGAGCTTCTTCGAAGGTATGTTTAAGTAGCCTTTAATTTTGTTTAGTTTCTAGAACATTAAATCGATTGATATGCCAAAAGAGCACTATAACTAATTTTAGCAATATGTATTTTTATCTTAATTATTCCTATTAATTCTTTAAAGAACAGATCATAATTCGATTCAGCAGACATAATAAATGTTTTTCTTTTCGAAAATTGGAGATTTAACACAACTTTGCGATGGGGAGATAATTTCTGGTAATGAAAAACAACCGCATTGCAGTTTAATGACCCAAAATACTAATGAACGCTTTAGACAGGTAATATTCTTTAATACAATTTGGATTTTATTAAATTATTTGCATCACAAAAGGTCAAAAAAAAAAAATCTTAATGGATGAATTTGCATATATTCGTTCGATTAAAAGATAAAGGTGTCTTTGGAAATTAAAAACAATTTCTCAAAAATTTAATAATGGTACAATTTGCTTATTAATATGGATTTAAAAACAGCAAAATACGAGACATAGCGGTTTTTGGTGAAAATAAGTCTTTTTTGCTAAATTTTTTAAATTAAATATTCAAACTAACGGGTGATTTTTTAGCTGGTTTGGTTTTGGGAACACTGGTTTTGACAGCTGACGTGTGTTTAGTACCTTGTGTCACTGTCAAACAGCTTCAGTTTGGTTTGCAATTTAACCATGAATCGTCTTACAAATGAACAACGCTTGCAAATTATTGAATTTTACTATCAAAATTCGTGCTCGGTTCGAAATGTTCATCGCGCGCTGCTTCCATTTTATGGTCGGCATTCTCGACCTTCTGAGCAGTCTATTCGGAAGATTGTGACCAAATTTCGCACCAAATTTACTTTGTTGGACATTAAACCACCAACACGTTTACGTACTGTGCGTAGTGAAGAAAATATTGCGGCCGTATCAGCTAGTGTGACAGAAGACCGCGAAATGTCGATTCGGCGCCGTTCCCAGTCAATGGTGAACGCTACCGAGCGATGATAACAAACTTTTTTTTGCCCGAAATGGAAGTTCTTGACTTGCATGATATGTGGTTTCAACAAGACGGTGCCACATGCCACACAGCACGCGAAACAATGGCGCAATTGCGAGGCGAGTTTGGTGAACAGTTAATTTCACGTTTCGGGCCGGTCAATTGGCCGCCTAGATCGTGCGATTTGACACCATTAGACTATTTTTTGTGGGGGTATGTCAAGGCTAATGTCTATAGGGACAAGCCCGCTTCGATTGACGCACTGGAAGCCAACATCCATGCATTCATTCGTGAGATACCGGCCGATATGTGTGAAAGAGTATGCCAAAATTGGACTCAGCGGATGGGCTACCTGAGACGCAGCCGCGGTCAACATTTGCATGAAATTATCTTTAAACATTAAATTGCAAGGTTCAAACTATCGATTCAAATAAATATTTCATTCATTTTTTCGAATTTTTTGTGTTTTTTTTTTTTTAAAGTTCTAAACCTCTTAAAAAATCACCCTTTATAAAACTGTTGAAGCCAAAAAAATGATTTTTCAATAAACAAAATGTTTAAAAAGACGAAATAATAAATGCCACTTTCTAATAACTCCAATTTTCCCGACACAATTTCTTTAATAAATCTTTATTTATGAGAAAAAAATTCTTGATATTTTTTTTAACACATCTTACAAAAAATCTAATTAAAAAAAAATTTTTTTTTATAAATTATAAAAATCTTTTTAGAAGAATCTGCATACAAAATTTAAATTTAAATCGGATTATTATTAAATAAAAGAGCTACAGCTGTTTTTGGTTGTAGGATCATTTCCTTTTTAATTTTCTAGATTGTGTTAGAAAACCACTATGCTATACCAAGTCATTTTCCATATCTTTTTCAAAATAAGAGGTGTTTTTTTTTAGACGTGTGGTTTTCAAGAAGAAATAAAACACATATAATTTAATGTTATGGCCAAGAATTTAGCTTTATTATAAAGATAAGGGTTTGCCATTATGTTTTAAAAATGATTTTGGGCAATTGGCCACCGCAGTTGGCTCGAATAAATTCCAGCCAAGGGGCTCTATTTTTGACCACTTTTGTCAGCAATAACGCACCCAATATTCTCTTCCAAGGCGTCAATAGTTTCGGGCTTATCTGCCTATAGACAAGCGACTTCACATAACCCCATCTTGGAGGGCACGCCACCACAGGCCCACGACGCGAGATAATGCGCTCACCAAAAGTTTCCTTCAATAAATTTATTGTTTCGTTGGCTGTATGGAATGAAGCGCCATCTTGTTGGAACCAAAGGTCGTCCAAGCACACCAAACAGTGACTTTTTGAGGATGTAACGGCGTTTCAACAATGGCTTGTGGATTATGATCACTCCAAATACGACAATTTTGCTTATTAACGTACCCATTCAACCAAAAGTGAGCTTCATTCTTTATTCCGTCAATTTAAGTCTATTCATTATGAAATGGCAAACCAAACTGAGCAAAAATCAAGTGACAGCTGTCAAAAAGACCAACTCCAAAAAAAGTGTTGCCAGTTTGAAAACCACACGTCTAAAAAAAACAGCCTTTATACATAAATATTGACTGTTCAAAAGTTATTTTTCATCAAAATCAGTTGAACCAATTTGGAGAAGAGCGATGGCAGACACGTTTATATTTTTGGTCTTAAAAAAATTGAAAAAAAGCTGTGGGGGAAAATCCGTCTAGGATTATATGAAATTTATTCAAAATCAGACACAAAAATTAACTGAGAGCTATATACATTCATTTAATTAAATAAATTTGGTGACATGAAAGCTCGCTGAAAACATTGGGGCATATTCATAGTCACTGTTTAAGTTGTTTCTAAAAAAATACTGGGTTTATCCTATCTAATTTACATTGGATAAACTCCAGGCTAAGATAAACTAGGGTCTAAAAACGACTATGAATATGCGCCATAGGGTCTAGTGACTTACACAAATCTCAATCCTTATGTTTATGTTGTTACTTTGCAAGAATAAATTAATTATAGCAAAATAAATTTATAATAATAACAGCCAATACAAACAACCTTTAGAAGCACTTATTTTTTAAGAATAAACAAAATGGACATGCTGCTGATATGGTACTTAATGTCGAAATCATATTTGAAAAATCAGTTTGGAAGCTACATATATGTTTCACCTTTTTTCTTTTTACAGAAAAGGTAAACTAAAAAACCTAAATATATAGCGCTTCGTTATTTGCACATGTTTACATATTATTATGAAACATCCATGATGTGTGCAGATCTCTGAGCTAAGCGTTCTTTTGGAAATTTTTGGCGATTTGTGTAACTGAATCATTGTAGTAGGTATCCAAAAACAAAGTAGGTAAATATGAAAAAATTAGTCGTGTTTTTTTTTTTTTTAGGTACTGATGGGGTGATACCCGCATTTACACGGTTCGTTAAACAAGGGACACGTTCTTGTAAATTTTCATTTAACCATATGCAATGTTTTGTGTTTACTGTGGAAGAGTATACCTAGCGTTCTATAGCTAGTTAATAAGGATTGTATCAGAGAGAATGTATTGTAAAATCCTTTGTAAATATTGAATTTTTAACATTTTTCGTTACAAAAAGGTTGCCTGTTTAAAAATATATATGAACATTTACTTAATCAATTGTCCTGCAAAAAAAAGGTTTTTCTTTTTCTTAATTTATTTAATTTATGAAATATTAAACAAGGTTTGAAGTTCTTACAGAAATATGGATACAACAATGTTCTTCTTGATTATAGTGAGTATATTTTATTCTTAGGAGTGTGACCGAATATAAATTTAAGGCCTGAATAATTAAGAACGTTTCTAAATTTTTGAGTTAAGCACAGAACATTTTCTTAGTTTAGCTAAATCCGTATAGGGAATTAAATTAGATTGCATTTAACACATATGAAGACTCTCCAGTTATTATTGACAAGGACTACTTCCATTACTTAGGAGACTGTCCACAAACCACCTTTAATAATATCAATTTTGACATTGATAAAGTTTTTCATTACCTCACCTCACTTCATGATGATTACTCACCAGGACCTGGTATCCCTCCAATTATTTTGAAAAAGTGTAAAGTTAGCTTCTCCTCTTCAACATATCTTTGCGCTATCCCTAACTTCTGGTAAATTTCCAAGTATATGGAAGTCAGCATTTATTTCATCTGTTTTCAAAAAAGGTGACAAATCAGATATAACTAACTATAGGCCCATTTCTAAACTATCTTGCATTCCTAAGCATTTTGAACAGGTTGTTGTCGATAGTTTGACATTTAATTGTAAAAACATCATTTGTAATCAGCAACACGGTTTCATTCAAAAGCGAACTTGTTTTTTTGTATTGGTACGTGGGTATGAGCTCAACTGCATCTATACTGACTACTCTAAGGCTTTTGATCAACTTTCTCATGAAATCATCACGTTTAAATTAAAAAGTGTTTGGGTTTCCTCCGGGACTCATCACTTGGATTTCATCTTATATCCAAAATAGATCTTATCAGGTGCAATTCAGGGATTCTTTTTCAAATCTTTTTATTGATAAATTGGGAGTTCCTCAGGGTAGTCACTAGGGTCCTCTTCTTTTTATATTAGCTATTAATGATGTACCCTTATGTGTACGTTATAGCGAAATACTTATCTTTGCAGATGATATGAAAATCTGTAAATGATCGTTTACTTCATTAAGATGATATTAATAATTTTGTTTTATTAAAAGAATCGTTTGAACCTCAACCCAACCAAATGCCAAGCAATAACTTTTTAAAAAAACGAGTTCCCAGTTTGTTTAATTATAAAATATCACGACATATTTTACTTCGTGTTCAAAGTATTAAATACCTCGGAGTTCTTTTTAATTCTAAACTTGATTTCACAGAGCACATTAAATTAATCGTCAACAAGGCTTACGCCATGCTAGACTTTATGAAAAAATGGGCCAAAAAATTTCAGGCTCCATACTTTACTCTCGCTCTTTACAATTGCATAGTTCGTCCCCTTTTAGAATATGCATCACAGATTTAATTTTATTCGTTTCGCGTTGAAAGGGTTGCAATGGTCTGATCGTTATAACCTTCCTCCGTATGAACATCGGATTAAGCATTTCCAGATTCAAACTCTGTCACAGAGGGGGCTTAATAATGATATTTTAATTATTCACTAGCTATTAACTGGTGTTATTGATGCACCTGAATTATTAAATTGTATAAATTTCAATTATCGTGGAGGAACTCACAACCTTCGGGGTTTTGATCTGATGAATCTACCCCGCCACAGAACTTACTATGGATTGCATGAACCTCTAAGTCATAACTATTACGCCCATATTATTCACTCGATACATCCAGATTAAAATTTAAATCCAGATGTAAAGTATACAAATTCAATGTAAATACATCCGGATTTAAGTTTCAATCTGGATGTATCGAGTGAATAATATGGGTGTTAAATTTGAATGAAACTTAAAACTGTATTGAAGAATAGTGTACCACGCTTTTAAATGTTTGTACTTAATATTTTAAATATGTGTTTTTAGTAATTGTATTAGTTTATTTATTTTTGTTCGTATTCTTTTGTTTTTATATTTTGATTATAATTAGTTAGAGTGCATTTGTTGTAGTTATTTGCTTACTAACTACTAACCCTGCCAGTGGCGTAGTGTGACAGGGGCAAGGGTGGCACAGGCCCCAGCCGGCACTTTACTTGGGGGCGGCAATTTTCCAGAATATACGGGCGGCAATTTTCTTGTGGCGGAAATTTTCGAAATATTAAACTAAACAGACGTTAGTTCTGTTCTGTTTTATTTTTATATTTCCTTTTCATTTGAATCCAATTCAGGAGCGGCAAATTTCCAAAATATCTAGGAGGCAGATTGCTAGGAAGCGGGAGTTTTTTTCTTAATATTTATCAAAATAGACTCTAGTGTTAAAAGATTTTCGTATGTTCTGTTTTTATTTTCACTCGGATCCTTTTTAAAGGGCGGCAAATTTACAAAATATCCGAGAGGCAATTTTCTAGAGGCGGCAATTTTTCAAAATATTGATCAAAACAGACGTTCATTCTGTTCTGTTTTTATATTTTTTAGTAGCCCGTGGCATAATAATTAGTACGTATAGGACTGTTACGCCGAAGGTCTTGGGTTCGATTTTCAGCCTATGGCACCTAAAAACAGAAATGTTTTTCACCGGTTACTGCCTCTTGCGAGGAATTGACATATCCTACAAGAGTATCTCTTGTCATGAAAAAGTGCTTCTTACCCTAGCTTTTCGGATTCAGCAGAAAATTTATGGTCCCTTCCATTCCTGCCAATAACATGAATATAAGAATGGTTGAGAGTTGTAAGTCACTAAACCCTGGTTCTACATAAGCCGTCGTGTCACCCAATTTATTTTTTAATTAATTTATTTTTTAGACGTTATTGTAAAAGATTTTTGCATAGGTACTCTGTTTTTATATTTTCTTTTCATTTGGATCCATTTTTCCTTAAATTGATACATTTTATCAGTCCAAAGAAATTATTTAAGCGATAATATTACTTCACAGTCAGTAAAGTGTCGTGTTTAACACTTTTTAACAATAAGAGTACCAGCTACATGAAATACTGCCCTATCACTGCATATAATGTATGTCCAAGTACTCTTAAGCTGAATGTCACAAAAAGTCATTGAAAAACGAATTCAAATTTGGTACTAGCGATAAAAATTAATACAGTTTTGCTCAGTAACAGGTTAATTCGTGTGGTTACTTCTATTTATTTTACTGTTGGATTTTTGAACTAAATAATTGTTATAAATAATGAGAAGTTTCGATCTCATCTAAGATTAGCTGTGGTAAGTTTTACAACTTTTATTGAACTGTAAACACATGCAAACTTTTTTCCAAAGTTTAAACCAGGTTTGAATACTTTAATTTGTATGTAGTTAGTTTGTAGTTTAAAAAAGCTTTGACCAACATTTATGATTCTTCATTTTAATTCAAGCAAAATGGAAAATCTTAGTTAAACAGCTGTTTATCTTTGAATTTTTTTAAAACAACAAATAAAAAATAATGGTGTTAGAAAAAAAATGCTATAGGGGCGGCAAAAATTGGCACGGCCCCGGGCGGCAAAAACCCACGCTACGCCACTGAACACTGCACGAAGTAATGAGCCAGTATTTACAATTTTGTTTTACCAAATCTTTGGTCGCTAGTTGTAGCTTGCCTTAAGCTCTCTTCGACAAAGATCTGATAGAGTAAAAAAATAGTGCTGGCTATAGCATATATTAAAGAATGAGCTTGAGGCTGGAGTCTGAGAGAGCATTCTAAGAGTTCTATATACGAAAAAAAAGGCGGGAGAGCAAGAAAATCGTAGGGTCAGGTTTACCGGTAGGGGTGATGTTCGAAGTTCTATCAAGGCTACGAAGCCAAAACAGAATTCTGCCAACCATGAGAATAGCAATCAGTAGTAGAGAGACTAGTAAGGACACTTTTAAACTGCCTAATGGCGAAGACAGCCAATTAAACATTAGAACATTCCACCACACTTGGACGATTATGGTCCAAATTTCAGTTTATCCTGCGAATAAGAAGTGTGAATATCGAAATCCGATACTCAAGATCTAATACATAAGTCAGCCTTTCGGGACCTTTAGCTTGGGGACTAATGTCCCTTCTACTTGTTAGTTTTTCAGAACTTTTTCAATAGGGCTTTTAAATGAATACAAAAAATACATAAAAACAAACACGCAACGAATAATTTCGTATACATTGTTGTTCGTCTCAGGTCTGAAGAAGGGTGTAGACACATCCCAAACGTCACTACACCAATACGCTAACAATAACTGACCTAAAGCTTACTAGATGTAACTTTTATTTTATATTTAAGCTATGTACATAAATATTTGTATACAATTAAATCTAAGTTCTAAGTCACTTGAACTGTATATAATATATAAAAGAAAGCTGGAAAGTGCCATCCAGTTATGTTATTTTATTTCTTTCATAATCGCAAAGTATAAAACCCTGCTTTCCTTTGTTGTACCTTTTTGAACCAAAGGAATAATTAACACAATGCCTATTATACTGTACAACCACTTACCCTTCCTGCTCTCTCCGTTAATAACTTCAAATTAGGTAATTGTCCAGTTAGGCAGAGTTCCTCAACAATTTTCTAAAGCAACCACACAGCATGGTGTGTAAAATCATTACTATCGCCCTGTTGTCATCGTCATCGTCGTGCGTCGGTCGTGTCGCCTTCTTGGCTCCTAATTAAAGTAAAGCCTTGTAAAACGACCGCACAATTAAGAATAACAAGAAATTACCTCTGCCGAAGGATTACATCTTTTTCTTTCTCTAATTTTCCTCCTTATTCCTTTTCTTTCACCCACCATCGTTTGTTATAACCTTCCCTTTAGATCCACGTGAGAGAAGTGCGAGCTTCTCCCCCTTTCAAAACAAGTCCCATTAAAGAAATATTAACGTTAACAAGATAAGGGAAATTATCGTTTTGTTTGTCTCAATTTTAATTGTTTGGTATTTTTTTGTTTTTGCTGGTTTGCTTTGGCTCATATACAAATTATACAGAAGAGAATCTTCATCCTTTCTACGTGTTTAAATAATTATTACAATGGAAGGATATCCTATATATCCTTATCCAAAAATATATATAAAAAAAAAATATATATACGAAACAAACAATGATATGCCGCATGTCTGACAATAAACCTTAATTTATCAATTTAATTTCAAATTATGTTTCTTCTTATTAACTTATCCTTTTGCTTAAGGATACGCCAAAGACGTGTTGCAATTTTGAGTAGGAGGCCAGAGAGGCATGTGTATTAGTGGGGACGATGTCCTTGACAAAGAAGAAGATGTTAGAAATTCGGGAAATATGGTTTGCTATAACAACAAAAACAACAACGACAACTGAACTGACAAGGGAGGACATGATGTTACACCTAAATTATTCATAACGCACTTCTACTAGAGTATAATACTTGGTTTTCTGATAGCTGAAGTTGTCCTTATTCGTCCTTTTTAGTTCTTATTAAATAAATGTCCCTTTGTCAGGACCAGGAGACGGAGGTAGTGTTTTTCGTCGTGATTTTTAGTCTATATATGAAAAGGATCTCTGGAATTTCTTATGAAATGCCCAAAAACATTCGAAGGGCCTGTTGAAACTAATTACCATCCTTGTCCGCATAGACTTATGTATATATGTATATGCTAGTGTGTAAAAGGACGACATGGAATCGCTGACACATGTTAAATGGAGTCAAGTGGTAATCGCTACTTTCGTATATACATATAGGTACCTATATAGTGGATGTTATTAAATCAAGACTATCAAAGACATTAAACTATTATTATTTTGGGGTAACTAAATATTTATGTTTGCATATGCACGAGCACTGAGCAAGGATCTGAATATTTTCTTTGGCATTTTGAGAGGAGGATACCTACATACATATATTATGAAAATAAGAGATAGTTTGTGAATTAATTGATTGCCGTAAGGATGAGATGCTTTGGGATATAATGTTGGGATTGGGTTGGGTTATTTTTTGATGATATGATGGCTTAATTGGTGTAGAACTTATTTAGGGGAATTTCTTCTAATAGCCTGAGAAATATTTTTAAGATAAACATTAATTAATTGATTAAGAGCCTTGATTTGTTTTTTGTTGATTTGACATTAATACGCATAATAATTCCTTCTTCGTGACCTTTTTAAATTTAAATAAAATTGAATCCTATTTTTGTGGGCTTCAGGTCTTATTTGTATAGATTTGGGTTTACGTTTACGTGGTTACGTGCTTCTTCAGGTCTCTATAAGATTTAAAAAAAATTAATACGTTTTTGTTAAATAGGTACATATATCAATTACTTACATTTAGATTATCCATAGTTTATTTTAAATAATTTTTTAGGATAATCAAAATGTAAGTAATTGATATATGCACCTATTTAACAAAAATGTATTAATTTTTTTAAATCTTATAGAGACCTGAAGAAGCACGTAACCACGTAAACGTAAAACCAAATCTATACAAATAAGACCTGAAGCCCACAAAAATATAGGATTCAATTTTATTAATACGCATATTTAGTTCAAAATTGAATCCTATGCCATGCTTGTGTGATATGTTTAAAGTCCTTTAAATTCTCTTAAATCCAAATTAAATCCAGAGTGAATAATATCTCCATAAGAATGAAGTCTTTTATGGTATCTTGTTTTTGAAACATATTTTTTTAAGCATTCACGTGATTGATAGGGCTCCGAGATCTTAGCAGCTCATTTATAGTTTTAAACAAACCAAGAGTATATCATCATCATCATGATCATAAAATTTACAGTAATTGATCACCCAAAAAGATTTTGAAATTGTGTCAAGGTCATGATAAATTTTAAGCACCTCACTTATTGAATTAACAAAACAAAAAATTAAATATGTATACACCATCGGAGAGGTCGGAAAATGGTCATAAAAGATCAAGATTTTAACATGCTCTGTATGTCTAATAAGAAAAGATTTGTTTTATTGTGAAAAAATGTTGAGGTTTTAATTAAAATTATAACATTAACATTAAACAGAAAACAGCTCAAACAATTTACATTAAACTTTAAAATTATTTCAATAAAAATGTTCTATAAAATTTATCAATCGGTCCACCCGTTTAGGCACTATCTCAAATTTCAGGGAACGCATGGACGTCATATCCACAGACCAGAATTGCCAAGTTTGAAAAAGCGAAATCGTCAAACGTAAAATTTGAATCGCCAAAAAATCGCCAAATTTCAAAATTTTCCACCCAATAAATAAATCACCAAATTCAAAAATGAAAAAAAATTTCGCAACTTTTAGTTTGTATACATTAAAAATACTTTCCTTTAAATAAAAACTGAAACAAAACAATTCAAAAACTTAAAAATTAAAGAAAACGCCTTTGCTTACTTAGCCTTCTTCAATAAATTCAATTGGCCAGTTTATATTTCAGAGATCTCCGCTTCCTCACAAATATAAACCCGATTCCTCACAAAAATTTCTCACTTTAAGGCTAGTACTCACCTCCCGTGAAATGAAAAATAAAAACTTAACAAAATACGCGTGGACATTTAATATGAACCCACATTTAATTCTTCACATGAATTTTTGATACTCAGTTTGGAATTTCTAATACTCATCTTGAATGAAAAAAATAATATTAATTTGAATGACTTCATAATTTTGAAAGTTTCGAAAAACAAAGTGTTAAAAATCCGTGTTTTGCTCTCTTTTCCTCCTTGATGAGAATATAAACACCATAAAACACAATTCTTTTATTCGAAATAATTTTTTTTTATTTATATTTCGAGTAAAACAAATTGATTGACTAATGTCACAATTTTCCACAACACCTTAGTTTTTTTTCCTAGTGGTCGTACGTTGGGAAATGAAAATTTTGGGTGAAATTCATTGAACAACCGGTTCATATTTCATTTTCATATTTTGGTACTCACTTCTTGTTGTGAATTTCATACCAATGAACGGCGTCACTTTTGTATGGAAATTTCATTTTCACTCGAACTGAGTACTAGGCTTTAGCTGTCAAAAAGTGATAAAGAAATTTCTTGGAATTTCTTAAATTCCTTTGAACACAATGCAATGTGTTTATATTTCATTCTTCCTCTGTCAAAGAGACGGAGGAAAATTACTGAGCGATCTGAAATATAAACTGGCCAATGTATGTATCAATTGTTGTCAATTGCCAAATAAAATTTCAAATTGTCTTTTTGGCGATAAATCGCACAATCCTGCCACAGATACAGACGAACAAACGAATAATAGCATAGACGCACACATACACAGACGCGGGGCTAATGGGACCGACCCATAGAATACGTCTCTTGCGTTTCGTCGACGTAAACAACTGACAGCTCGATTAAATACACACGTAACACGTTCTTTATACGAGAAGCGACCCATAGGAAACGCATGGGTCGAACGAAATGCAAACATAAGCTGAACATTTAACTTTTCTCTCTGGGAGGTCCGTTGACATCAGTTGTCAATAATAGGCTTGTTCCATAACTAGAATCAGCGTTGCTCAATTGAGCCGTTTTTTCTTTTTTTTTTTTTAAAAAGTCACTACAATCGAAAAATATTCGTAAAACACATACCAGTCGTATTTATTAGATTTGTGTCTACTTAGGTCTTAGACACTGTCTAACTTTTTTCAAATTGGTGGAAATATGCTTTATTTAATAAAAATAAATATCACATTATTCACTGTTAAGATAATCTACTCTTCTGTCTATGTTAGGCAGCTATAAGACAAGAATAAACAGAGTGTTTTCAGTTTCGGATTTTTTATTTTGCTTAGAATTTTGTTAATATTTTGTTTGCACTTTTTCTTACCATAATACAACACATTATAGAAATTTAAAACAAAAAATAAGAAGCTATACAAATTGGCAACAATTATTAAGCCCTTTTCCTTTAAGGATATATTATTATATTTTATTAAATTATTCATTTTCGCTTAAACTTTTGACTAAAAAGTTCAAGTTATTTTTTGATAATTGTTTTATGTTATCTTTATTATTTTTTTAATTATTTATTTTTTTTTGTTTAAACTCTTGAATTAAAAGTTTAAATTATCGTCGCATAAAACAATCATGTTTTATTATTTAAACAAATAACGTGAGTCATCAAGTAATCGACATTATAATATTACACCACATTTTAAACATTCGACGCTACATTTTGAACCAGTTGGGGGAGGTCAACACTGACTGGAATGCATTGGGTGTTCTATTGTACTCTGAACTTGTTCTGATGAATTTTATTAATGGACTTACCGCAATTATTTAATTAATTAAACTTAATTGAATTTTGTTTACACCCGACGTTTCGACAAAATTCCATTTGTCGTGGTCAGGACAACAATCGCGAATACAAATGTTAAAAATCTAAAATTGTTCTGATGAGTTTTATTTGACTCTTTGTTCGGTCTAGTTAACTTTCAATCAGTTTAGTTTCAAAAGAAGAAATAGTGCTCTGTGAATTATTATAACAAAAAAAAAATAAATAGGTAGTAAGCCCATGATTAATTTGAAGATTATTTTTTCCGAAAATTTAATTTATAAATTCGTGCATTAAAGATGTCAAAACAGCGCAACTAACTTAAGATGGCGCTTACAGGCGATAAAAGACCAAGGCCTTAACAAACAAGCCACTCCAGCCAGCCTGATTTCTCGGTTCATCCTGTTACTCTCACAAAGTATGGTCGAGGTTGTGTTGTGAACTTCAATTACGAAACACATAATATTGCCAGGGTCAGACCAACCATATGTGCAAGATGTGCAAATGCACAGGGCGCTAAATTCTGGAGGCGCATTACCAGGAGCAAGAAAAGATAATTGGCGGTAGACAATAACACCTAAGGAAATAACGCCCAAATCGATTTGGAAATATCGCCAAAAAAATTCTGAATAATTGTTGTTGTTTTTTTTTTTGCTCGATTTGGGTGTTAATGCCAATTTTTTAATTTTTTTTTAAAGGAAAAAACGCCCAAAATAAAAATTTTAAAAGTCAAATGGGAAATAACGAATTGGAAATATCGCCAAAAAAGAAAATCCAGAAAAACCTCACTGCTTATGCCCCGCGATTTTTTTAAGACTATCTTATCATTGAAATTTCACTTTGGAAATATCGCCCAAAATTTATGAAAGAACGCCCAAATTAAAAAAAAATTTTTGGAAATATCGCACAAAATTTAAGAAATAACGCCCAAATTTTGCAAAAACAATTTACATTAAAAATATTTGGCGATATTTAAGATTTGGAAAAATATAAATTTCGGCAATACATATTTCCATTTTTTTTTTGGGCGATAAAAAAAAATTTGGGTGATATTTCCAAATCGATTTAAGAGTTATTTCCTTGGGCGTTATTGCCTAACACCAATGTAACAAACAAATATGTACTACCATTTGCCATGTGTATGTATGTGAGCAAATATAAAAAGTGGCGCTTACTACAAATCTTGCACAGGGCGCAAGTTTGGCTGAGGCCGGCCCTGAATATTGCCCAATAACGATTGAATGGGATGACATCTTTAAATCTTTGGTTTGATGTTTTAGGTATCGAGTTTTGTTTAAAAGAAATACATTATGATAATAATTATGAGATAGGTAACCAAATTATTACCAAATCAACGCCCTGAAAAAAGTTAAACTAAAAACATCCTATTTCAATATAAACACCCAGCTCCGAAAAAAATGCACATTCCAATCCAAATGTTTTGAAGTGTAAACAAAAAAAATATTGATTTTTTTTTTAGTGAGCTTAGCGCAAAGTTGGTTGAAGCCAACCCCTCCCCCACAACTTTGAACCAAAACAGTATAAATTCGTGTAATCCATTATTATTTTTAATTCAGATAAAAATCAATAATTTTCGAAAAATCATTTCCCTTTCGAATCCGCTAAAAAATTTCATAGAATATGTACAATATTTTTCTATCCAAGCATTTTTATTAAAAAAAAAAGACAATAAATATTCACAGAAGAAAAGTTTTACATTGCAGATGTCATCTCTTTATCTTATTTTTCTTCTTGTTCATCCCACCACCCTATATAGATACTATTCAGATTTATCCAAACAGCACCTCCTGGAGATCCTGACAAAACATTCATCATAAGAAAACAAACACCAATGGCACCATCAGGAGCACTAAAGTAAAAATGAACACCGATATATAGTTAGGTATATATACAGTTGGAGAAAAGAAAAAATAATAAGAATGAAGAACAAAATACAACAAAAAAAAAACAAAAGAAATAAAAAATCACTGTTTATCTAAATGAAAAGTCTTTCTCTTTTTTTTCTTTTTATTTGCTTTTCCTCCAACCATTGCCACTGAAGTAAAAAAAAACAGGAATTTTCTTTCTCCTTCCCGACCTTTGCTACAATCCTGAAGGAATACCTATACACGCGTTTGGAGAAGAATTTTAAATTTCCATAATTATATGCATCAGCAGGTTAAAATATAAACGAACATGGAATATAAAATATACTATGTAGCAATATAGCCCAACTCAAAACAATGCAGATTGGAGAAAATATATTTTCGCACAAAACAATGGCGTTTTTATTTTACTTAAACAAATATTGACTTAGAACAAATGATTTTAAATTATACACGTTGAGGTCTGGGATATACACACTTCAAATAATTGTTAATATTGTATTCTCTTTAAGAATGAAGATGTTCTTATTCGGAGTTGGGTAAAAGAACTGTGTTTTTTTCTTTTTATTCTATTTTGCTGAAAATTTGATTTTTGAAGACAAAATTTTGATTCGAAAATTCGAAAGTATTTCAACGTCGATAGAGCACAATTTTTGACCATCGACATCGTAGCTATTCTTCAATGGAATTCGACAGTTTTTAGCTTGATAGCCATAGGCGTCTTTAGGCATGGGCCGGGTGGGCCAGGGCCCCAAAAACTAACTTCTAAACAGAAGGTCGTTGAGTATTTATTTATTTTTGTATCAAAAGATATTTAAAATTCCAGAACTTAACTGATAAAAAAAAAAAACTATAAAATCTAAAAAGCGAGATATAAATTTTTGAAAGTTCAAAATTGAAAAATTGGAAAATTCCTAAAAATCAGGGTCAAGTCCGATTGAAATAAATTTTACACCAACGGAAAGGTAACCAAATGGCGTTTTTCTTTGTTGGCTCTGAGCACAGGCTGAGAGATCAGAGAAAAGCTCTGATTAGAGCCCTCAGATTTAATTATGAAACAAACTTGAGCACTGAACTGGCGTACCTATGCTTAGTAATCTGTCAAATTACATACAAATTGTACGAAGTTGGCTTCGCGCAGCGTTTTGCTCCATTTTTTTAGTCATGGGGTGACATGCTCTGAGCTAGCTCCGATAGAAAAAAAAAGAAAAACACAAAAAAGAAAAACACACAAAAAAAAATTATCCATGTTTCAGGAAATTTTGAAATTTTTTTTTTACACCATATTTCATGTTTTTTAAAACACTTATTTTTTTTTTTGAGTCAATTTTGAATAGTTTTTTATTTTTATCTTTTTAACAGATTAATTTAAAAACCACAAGTGATAGATTTTATTGATTCATAGATTGTGTAAAATTTTTAGAATTTTCATTTTTTTTTTCAACAGAGATATTGACATATTTCTGTTGTTTTGATTTATCTATAACTATTTAGTTATTGCATCTCCAATTCGTTCAATTTTGGTGAAATACGAAACACCCGATTTGCATTCAGTTAATGCTGATATCTTTGGATCCAATAAAAGGTTTTTCAGAATTGAATTACATAATTAAAGCCAGAATGAAAGGCTTTTACCAGGGGCCTCATTCCGTAAAACAAAAACGATCGAACGATATCGTTTTGGCAATACCCATCTCTATCACATCTAAAAGGAAAGATAGGGACAGCTATTGCCAAAACGATATCGTTCGATCGTTTTTGTTTTACGGAATAAGGCCCCAGCTTTAAAACCGTTCAAAATTTCATACTAAAAACGTTGGAACAATTTTTTGAGAATACATTTTACCGAGACAAATGCAACGAGGAAGGGGAGTACAAAAAAAAAAGTTTGCTACTAAGAATTTACTGGTGAGAAGGAGATAGGCATTCTAAAGACGGTGGAGTGTGTGCAATAAAAACCATGCACGTTTTTAGTATGTATTTTTCATTCATAATAATAATAAATGAAGAAGTCAGAGAAGTAAATCTTATATAATATCTTTTTTTAAGTGCAAACCATATCTACAAATCTATTTATTAAAAGTAGGTACCTATCTTTATAAAAATGCCTTCTTTTGTAAAATTTATTTATTGGAAGTTTTTACTCTTTTCAATATTTTCAGCTCATCGACAGTTTTAGACCTAGAATATTGTTTAAAATTGTGGTCCAATAACTTTTCACTTAGAAACTAAAACCATTTGTGTGTGATGTCATTAAAAAAAAAAAGTACCTTAGGAAATGGATCCCAACCTAAAAAAAAAATTTCGGAGTGCATGGGGCCCCATATCGGTTTGGGCCCAGGGCCCCCAAATGTCTAAGGACGCCTATGTTGATAGCTAAATGGGAATTTAGGTCTTTCGGTTCACATTTAAAACGAAATATACGGTACATCACAAAATTTACCTTGTTATTTATATCTAAGAAATACTTATTTTCCTATTAAAATAAAAATTTCAATTAAAATGCATTTTCATTTGGATAACTTTTTCAATTTGTTACAATTTTGTTGGTTTTGTTACGCTTTTTTTTTTTAAATGAGTTACACTTTCGTGAAGTCCAGCGGCAACGCTGGTGACGACCAACTCATTTTCTCAAATTTCTCTTATTTAAGTAATTAAGACGCAAAACCCCATTTGTTCTTTTATTCATTGGTCGTTGGTCATCACATGTGAACAGTCCCTTAGTGTTAGAAAAAAATATTTGATAAGGAATATTCTTTTTAAGGCCGTGTCCGAATTGCGTTAAAATGTTGGTTAAAACTTGAAGTTTGGTTAAATTTTGACACTAGCGTGGTGAATAAAATGTGTTAAAAATTATCCAGCTCCAGAGCAAATTAAAATTTGACACTAGTGGTTAAATTTTGGCGTTTCTCAAGAAAGAGAGAAAATTGAATTTGAAATTATTTTTAAAAGTGCAACAATGGACAATGGAAATAATCAATGTTATGAATTTTGAATTTTCATGTGCATGTACACAAACCTCGCAGTCCTCGTAATAATACGCTAATATTTTAAAAAATATAAAAGAATTAATATAAAATACTTCCTCAAATTGTTATTCATCTTGCAAAATTAATGCCAATCGGTTGCTTTGTTGTATTAAGATTTTTTTTTTTAGTTTGTTGACAGCTGTGAACTAGTGTTCGCAGACTGCATAATCAAGCAATACACAATAGGATTTTTTATGTTTGCGGATATAATCGATGCAAATCGACGCCTCGAATTTTTATTTTGATACATTTCAAGCTGGATTTTTTATAAAATATTTATTTTCTGGAACAATAAAACACATTTGTGGTTAGGGAAATTTCTTTAATCTTGCGGGATTTTTTAACTAAAAATCCCATTTAACCCATCCCATTTTAATCCAGTTCGGACAGCAAAAATAAAAAAATTATCCCATTTAAACCAAACGTCAAAATATAACCAGTGGTAGAAAATTTTAACGCAATTCGGACACGGCCTAAATTATTTTCTGAAACATACCTACAAAAAAAAAAAATCCTTGATGACTTCATCCAAACTCTTTTATATTTTATGTTTTACTCGAGGGTAAAACAATTCTCTCAGCATTTTAGCTAATATATATGTATACTTTCATATCCTGTCAAATTTATCATTAAAAACATTTAAAATATTATCAGCATGAACATACTTTGACCAAAAACGACACAAGTTTCCATAACGTCTAAGCCGATTTGAAATGGTTGTGGACATTTCCTATATTCCCATATGTATTCGTATACCTATGTATATACAGTAGGTAGATTACCAACTAAATGAAAGTCCTAAATCACTGATGGTGTTGTCACCCCATATAGAAAAAACAAGCCATTCCATTTAAAAATTAGCTTTCTACGTTTTTCACGAATGAGAATGAGTTAGAGTTCCAGTACATTTATCACAGTTAAAACCCCACATGGGCGGAGGAATAAATTTTTCAAAGGACGAGTATGTAAAATTATTTCTGGCAGAGTGATTAAAAGTTTTTTTCCAGAAGTTCTGGTGAGAACGACTTATGAAAATGGAAAAACATGCTTCATGCTACTGTAATTAATGCCATCACTTGTGGTCCTTTTTTCAAGTTGTATTTAATGCAATCATAAGTTTGCACAAAAAAAAAGTCTTTATTTTTTTAAAATATCCTTCGACAAACTACCTACATAGATATCTACAACCATGTAGGTACTCAAAATTGGGATCATCAGCCACAGAGCTAAGTAAAAAAGGACCAACTCAAGTTGTTCGATGAACTTTAACGTGGCTTTTATGCAAATATATGAGCTATTTATAATAAGAAGACATCGTTACTTTCTTTGGCGCTGCAATGGGGTCCTTCGAAGAGAGGCACATGGAAATGAAAGTTGTATATAAATGAAAATATATTCCCGAAGCAGGATCATATTCAATAAGCCATTTCGGAAGACAAAACTCCTCAGGAGTGCTTATTGTTTGATTTATGTGTCTACAAGGACTTCGTTTATTGAACTAAGGACTCTACTCAACGTAAACTTATATATATATATTATAGTTAAGTGTATGAGTTCAAAAGCAGTTATTGTAAATTTTGTTGATGAAAAATTCAGATCCTTTGCCTAAGCCAACATCACAATCAGCCTCAGTCGAGTTGCGTTGAATTGTTCTTTCATTTCCAAATATTTAATAATGCATAACTTATAAATTTCAATTTAGGCAATTTCATGCCCTGCCACTAATTAATTAACAAATTTTTGGCGCGCACACATATTTTTTGATGAGCTTATCATAAATGTTGATATTATAACTACCGGAAATCTTTTTGTGCGTCACACAAATTCTATATACTTACTCAGGAGTCGTGTGTGTGGTAAAATTGTGGCCGCGAAAAGACACATAACATGTACGTACTCCTTCCGTTTAATCGCGAGGGTAAGCAATCTGCCACATTGTGTTGGTAATGTACATATAGATTGTTTGCTTTATGGGAACAAAACAAGAAGAAGTTTGAACGAGTTTTCTTCCTTGCTTGTTTGTCCCGCCATAAATTTAGTTTACACAAAAGTTTAAGGATACTCGTATTTGAACAATGGCGGCATACATAT
Source organism: Epistrophe grossulariae (assembly GCA_929447395.1). Classification (NCBI taxonomy): domain Eukaryota; kingdom Metazoa; phylum Arthropoda; class Insecta; order Diptera; family Syrphidae; genus Epistrophe; species Epistrophe grossulariae. Next base: position 43,773,603 of record OV839567.1, on the reverse strand, counting down.
GTATATTTCTGGATATTTCTTGTTCATGTTCAAATAAAATATAGGTATGATTTGAATGAACATTCATATAGTTTTTTGTATATAAACAAAATATTTGTACATAGATAAACTTTACTGTTTCAAAAACTCAATGAATGCAAGTAAAATGATAGGGGATAGGAAATTGTAGTAGAATATTACAATGACTCTGTCATGTTGGTAAACTTAAGACCTAACGTTCAAAACATTATGGAAAGAGTCGGATTCACTTTAAAAAAGTCAGAGGAGAAAGCCCAATCTGAACAGCCTCAAAGAAGGTTTTATTTGTGTTTAACGACAAAAAAAATCGAATTAATAAGTTCAGCGCGATATGAAAATGGGTAAGATCGATTAGTACAATTATTGGTTTTATTAACATTTAGATTAACTTTAAATCTAAAACATTAACGAAATAAATTTGTATGGCAAAATTTTTAGATTTGAAGAAGCCATAATGTTCATTCTGCATATTAATTGTATTTAGGTGAATTTTACTATTTGTTGGGGGAATTCGTCAATTGAATACCAGTTAATCAATATAACATCAAATATATTGTGTTGGTTTTCTTCTGCTGCTATGGGTAGGCAGCTTATTGGATAGCTCTATATGGTTAGGCGCCTCATCGACCAAAGAAAAGTACCAAGAATGTGCTGTAAAACAAAACTTTTTGCAGTGCCAAATAATCTTTATAAAAAAAAACAGTTTTGTAATTTTCACCTTTTACTTTTATTCTAGTTATAACTTAATTTTATTCTTCAAATAATTCTTAACAACTTATAAAAATTGACTAAAATCTATTGACACCGGCGGTGGTCAAAGTTTAGCTTACAAAAAATATGTGCACGACTAGGTCGCACGAACTTGGTCTTATGTGCGATCACACTGTGTTTTTAAAGTTTTAATATTTCAAAAACTATATTTATCTTATAAAAGAAATAAATAAATTAGTATGGGAGCTTTTATTGTATACCACCTGCTTAAAACGTAGTTAAGTTTAAGGTAGTATTATGCGAGTAACAATATAGCACTGTGTTGCAAATATGCATGCGGAACTTACAGTTCAGACTGAAAAATTTGTTAAAAAACATATGTAATTAAACAAATTGATTAAACAACCTCTGAAATTGTTTTGACAACAATGCGATGTACATCAACCGATTTCATAAGGAAATCTTAATTCATGAGAAGAAAGAAATTGAAAATCGTTGGAGCGGTTTTTTAAAAAAATAATCTTGTAACATAAAATTTTGAAAAAAAAGTATACAATTTTTTAGCCTTTATTAATGCGGAGTTGAATAATTAATTAAAACAAATATCAGCTACCCATTTTCGAAATATGGAATTTTCAAAAAATAATTTTGAAAATTTTTTTAAAAACCAATAACTTATTTTTTTGAAAATTTTGGTATGTGCAATATTATTAGAACTTATTTGACGCTTTTTTGCAAAACAATTCATTAAAATCAGTTCAACTGATAATGAGATAGTCGAAAATCAAAAAAATTGTTCTATCAGAGATACCAATTTTAAACCATTTTTTTTACAATAATATATTGTAGATCGTACAGTTATTAGTTCACACGAAAATTTTAATCAAGGAAAATGAGATTTTCAATACAGGTTTTTAAGCATTTGTATGGGAGGTACCGTTATTGTTTGTCATAAGAATAATTTTCATAATCTGCTAGATAATGTTAAAACTACTGGGTGCCAAGTTTAATGAAAATTGACCGAGTCCTTTTCGAATTAATAAGTTCTCAAAAAAAGATTTTCAAACTTTTTTTAAAAATCCAAAAAAAAGTTTTTTGAAAATTTTGGTATACAAAACATTTAAAACTATTTCAAACATTCTCCATAAAAAAATTGATCAATATCCGTTGAACTGTTTTTGATAAAATCGAAAATCCAAAAAATGGTTCTAAAAATAGTTTTTTTTTTATAAAATGGTTGCTTTTTTGTAAACAAAATTACTGATTTTTTTGTTGTGGGCACGTTTGTGAAAAAAATAAGATTTTCATTTTTTGGTTAAAACAAATGGTATGGCAGATACCGTTATTTTTGGTCTTAAAATTTTTTTTTAATGGGTGGGGGAGTTGCCTAAAAAACGCTAGTTACTAACTTTGAAGAAAATCGACTGACCCGTTTAGGCCGCATCCGATAGGACAGACAGACTGACACACAGCCAGACAGACAGACAGACGGACAGAATTGCGAGACCCATTTTTTCGACTTCACTACCATCGTAATGTCAACTTTGATCAAAATCCCAAGGTTTGATTATTTTTACGAATCCATAACTTGCCATATAGCACCTATGTATATATTCCAACTAAAAAATTTATAACTACATAACCAGCCTTATTTATTAGATTTCACTAATACTCGTTTCAACCTCGGAATAGTTAAACCGAGTCGAAGCACTTACTCCGTCTTAACGCCACGTCAAACGGTTTTAGCTACACCCTCCTTATGTCAAATATATTATCAAAAAAAAAACAATCTCTTTGGTTATTATAATATGGGATTGAACGAGTTTTGTACTGCAACTAAAGCGTTTAAAGAATTTAAATCATTTATAAATGCAAAATAACTATCCATTTTGCCTTACAATCGGTAACAAACCTATAAAAAAAACTTCTTCTACACTCCTTTTTAGTTACTAAATGTCATGTCATTTAGATACTATAACGGCTTTACTACGGCTTTAATCCTACTATGTACTAGTTTTAGCTTACTCCGCCTCTAATCATCGTTTATTTTTTTATAAATAAGTTTTTCAGGATTAGAAGCGAAGTAAAGTCGGAGTAAATTTACTCCGTCGCTAAAACGACTTAATAAATAAGAATTTGTTTGACGTGGCGTAAAGACGGAGCAAGTGCTTCGACTCGGTTTAACTATTCCGAGGTTGAAACGAGTATTAGTGAAATCTAATAAATAAGGCTGAACAAGTTTAGTAACTATATAAAATGGGGCATATTCATAGTCACTGTTTAAGTTGTTTCTAAAAAAATACTGGGTTTATCCTATCTAGTTTACATTGGATAAACTCCAGGCTAAGATAAACTGGGGTCTAAAAACGACTATGAATATGCGCCAATAAGTTTAAGGTAATAATTAATTTTAGTATAGCTCTTTATTTTGTAGATATACTTAATTTAACGCCTACAAGTATGTTGAGTACTTATTATTTTACAATTTCGTTACATTGTTAAATTATCTGAAATACAGAAATATAAATTTGGTTTAGATCAAAATGCTTTAATCTAGATATAAAATCATTGGTGCATATTCATAGTCGTTTTTAGACCCCAGTTTATCTTAGCCTGGAGTTTATCCAATGTAAATTAGATAGGATAAACCCAGTATTTTTTTAGAAACAACTTAAACAGTGACTATGAATATGCCCCATTTAATTTAACTTTCAATTTTGTGAAATATAAAATTTCTTTAGAATGAAAATTAAAAATATTCCAAAAAGAAAATTTAATAAAAAAAAACATCTAACAAATACTATACAGACATCCTTAAGCATAAAATTATTGTCCAACTATTGTAGCCGATAATTATGCGAAAAATACCATGAAAACTAAAGAAAAGAATTTGCATATTAAGACAAATTTTCGAATGAAAATCCTACCATCAAGAAGATAAGTTTATAGGAAATCTACTACATTGAACAAGAACTCTGTTATCGCCATAGACTTTTCTTTTAGTCTCAACACAAACATTTTCTGACAATGGGTAAATTGGCACACATACTTTCTCATTTGAACTTATAAATAACATATTATTATGTGTCATGCTAGTTGTACGAAAGTACAAGCACTTAAATTCAACATTATGAAGAACTACGATAACTAAAAGATGTCCAAAACAAACAGATCGATTGATACGATCCACAAATGATCGCTTGTCATTAAATGTCACAAAATAATGTCCTTAATATGCAGATATATCAGATCATATCAGATATATCAAGTCATATGACCAAATAAAATTGGAATTCAAATATATTTCAAACTAAAAGGTCGTGTTTTATTGAATTTGGAAAATTAAGATTTTTTTGCTATTTTTTACGAAATAAATAAAAGTTGACTTTAACACTAGTCGTTTGGAAAAATATCTGCACGTATTTCTTACTTAATTTCTCGTTAATCCACCTACTTGGGCAAATTAGCTAATTAACATTTATTGGTTACCTACATTTCCTGTTAGATTTATTGTAGTTCGACAGCTTACGACATAACGTGTATTCGTGCAACGTCGAAAGACAGTGCGTCGTAAACGTCAAAAAACTTACGACATCGTAAAAAAAAGTTTAAACATTTACATTGGGAATTCTTTTCTAACAAATCTACAAAACTACCTCGATCTTTGTTTTTTTTCATTCAATTGTTTCCGGGATTGAAAAAAAAACAGGAGACTTATTCCGTAAAACGAATACGATCGAACGATATCATTTTGAAAATACCTATCTCTATCACATCTAAAGGGAACGATAGGGACAGCTATTGCCAAAACGATATCGATCGATCATTATCGTTATGCAGAATTAGACCCAAGAACTTATAACCAATTGAACCTCAGTTAATACTTCAAAATCCGTGAGTTAAATTAAAATCTTGAACCAATCATGTTTGTATAACTTCCCCTTAGAGAGTTTAGGGTTAACATCACACTCACAGTCATTTGAATTTATTTTAAATCAGATAATTAACTACATATATGATATAAAGATTATAATTATATTATTTTTCTAAGAACTTAATACGTAAAGAGTAGTTCAAAATATTTAATTCTAATCTAATACCCGCTTTATGTGAAATGATTTTTATTGTTAAGTATATATACCTACATATACATACATTGTTTTCTCAATTCTTATAAAAAAATTTCTTTTTCTTCATTTTTCTAAAATCAAAATGCTCATCATCATCTATCAATCCCTTTTAAAAGATAGGTCCAAGTTTTTAAGCTAACAAAACCACCATCATGAATAATTAATTTTTTCCATCCTGAAAAGGCGCTGGGTCAGGTGATTTTGAAATAAAAACAAAGCATCAATCTCCTTGCGGGCATTGTTGTTTGTTTTTTTATAGAAAATGTTTCTCAACTTTTTAATGGCTGCTAAAAGCACTTAAAAAAAGGTCCAGTTTGTGTTTTTTTTTTTTTTTTTTTTTTTTTTACTCGAAGAAGACTGAAGGAAGGAGACTCGAACCCAATTAAATTAATTTGATAACCGATGAACTTTAATCCGATCCGAATAATTGAGGCCATCTGGTCTCTAGAGAATAATGAAAAGATGTTTTTGTTGTTTTTTTTTTTTTTTTTTTTGTTAAACGTCTTCATCTTTGCTCTTGAAGTGGGTGTGGTAAAACAAACAAACATCAGTTGCTGAACGTCGCGTGTCGTAGTGATTTAAGGAAAGTTATTTTTTAAACTTAAAAAACTCAAAAACAAAAAAAAATTCACAAAAACCGTCAAAACCATATTTCCGCTATTATAATTTTTTGTTAAAAACCTGGAACGCAGTTTTCTTACAACAACTTTGGTCATTGCAGGAACGAAGTTTAATATTAGGTATGTTTTTTTCCAATCCCAGAGGGAACTGGTTGAAAAAAACGATATCGGGGATTAGCGACGCTATTAAAGAAAAAAAATGGAGTTTCCATACAAACTATCGATAACAAGTATGCAATTTCCGCCGGTAAAACAGTTTTTCTCCGTGTTTAAGTTAAATCCCGAAAATTACCTGGGTTAAGCCAAGCCCATTGGGGATTAGTTGTTGTTGCATTTAACATGTAAATTATTTAGCCCCGAATCGTTTTTTTTCATCCAATTTCCTACGGGCTTTGAAAAAAGACGCCTAATAATAGTTTCCGTTTTTTTGGAGAAAATAAAAAAAAAACAGAATCCTTTTACACCTTTTAGATGGGTTAAAACAAAAATTGGAATTTCCTTTCTAAAGCTAAGTACAGTCGATTGAAAGATCTTAAAATATTGTCATATCTGTCAATGGTCTGACAATAGCTAACAATTAGCTGACAATTGACATTTTCTTACAATGAAAAATTGTCCGTTCACACGGTTGGTAGATTTCTTCCCAATTTGATTGTCAGCTATTTTTTTATCTCTCTTTAACCAACTCATTGACATTTCGAACAATGAAGAAATTGTCAGCATTTGTAAGATGTTTTCAATTAAAACATCTGACAATGACCAATGAGTCTGACAATGTCCTAATCGACTGACAATGATAAAAATTGTGTGTTCAGACAATTGTAAGATATCTACCTGACAATTTTTTGTCAGATTTTCGTCTGACAATGACGTGTCTGACAATATTGTCAGACAAAATTGTGTGTTCAGACATTTGTAAGACATTTGGAACAGTTTTTTCAATGACATATCTAACAATTTTGTAAGATCTGACAATCGTCTGTACTTAGCTTAAGGAATCACATAAAAATGGGCTGAACCAAATTTTAATTAAATCGGTTCACCCGTAGTTACATACAGGCTCTAGCTAAAATTACAGTGGACGCACAGACCAACCGTGACGCACACAGGTAATGAAGAAAACCCCTTTTTGGAGTTCTTCATCATCTTATTGTTACTTTTGATTGCAATCTCGAAATTTGTTCACACTAAAACAATACTTGCCTTAGAGGAAATAAAATTCTTTCATAGTGGACACACAAAACTAGCTCCGACTGAAAACTTTTAGTTAGTTGGTTAGTTTATGAAATTCTTCATCAATAATTGTATGAATTTTTGTTGTGATGATAACATTAAAAATTATAATACACCTCTTCAAATATCCATATCGAATAAAATCATTCATAATCTTATTTGTAGAAGTGTAACTTTGAATTTAATATTGGATATTTAAGCATAATTAAGAATACATATAAAAAAACAGGAATTCATAATAAACTATTTTTGTGGTTGTTCAAAATAAATTCACTAAAAAAAAAATATTTCCTGCACGTGATGAGTTTTGAATTTGACAACCAATTTTTCATCGGGGATGTAGCTCAGATGGTAGAGCGCTCGCTTAGCATGTGAGAGGTACGGGGATCGATGCCCCGCATCTCCAAATACTTTTTTTTATTTTTTTTTTTTAGAGGTATAAAAATTATAGAAATAATTTCTAATGAGGGTAAATTTGGATAAATTGTATTAAAAATAAAAAAAAGATATGTAAGTCATTTTTTTAAAATTTAAGTATCCTACCTACTTGGTGTCACATTATACATTATTATATTGTAATAAAAATTATCTTGAAAAGAAAAAAAACAAAAAAATTAATTGATTTCAGTTTAAATTTTTCTTAAGGTTGTTCAAATATTATGCAAATAGCTTTGTTCAAAAGTGAATAGTCAACAATAACAAATCATTTTAGTTTTTTTTTTTATGAACAACAAAGTATTTTATAATCACTTTATTTTGTTGTTATTGTTTGTGTGTACCTACAGATTTGTAGAGCTGGCTATTAATTTGTCAAAAACTACAGCTCAAATTATAATAACAACAAAATTATAGGTGGCAAAAAATCAGAAGTACATACATACATATGTAAGTAGGCGTTAGGCAATAACGCCCAAGGAAATAAAGCCCAAATCGATTTGGAAATATCGCCCAAAAAAATTCTGAACAATTGTTGATGTTTTTTTCTCGATTTGGGCGTTATTTCCAATTTTTTTATTTTTTTTTAAAGGAAAGAACGCCCAAAGTAGGAGGGTTTGCAGGGTAGCAGCATACCTCCCCATACATACCTCACTGTTTATGCGCCACGATTTTTTTTAAGATTATCTTATCATTGAAATTTTACTTTGGAAATATCACCCAAAATTTAGGAAACAATAAAATTTTACAAAAACAATTTACATTGAAAATATTTGGGCGATATTTCCAACTTAAGATTTGGAAAAATATAAATTTGGGCAATATTTTCATTTTTTTGGGCGATTAAACAAAATTTGGGCGATATTTCCAAATCGATTTGGGCGTTATTTCCTTGGGAGTTTTTGCCTAACGCCATGTAAGCATAACTCAAAAAAATAAATTATTTTTTATTTGATGCAGAAATTGATTGGACAAATCTTGAAATGAAATATTTTTAAAACTGTTTCGAAGCACCGGATAGCAAAGTTATAACATATTCAGGACAGGCAATGGGGAGTAATTTTCATACCATCTGAGAAAAGTTTTGAATTGTGGTCCAAGTTTGAATGCATTATTATAGAGGGGTTGATTTTGAGTATAAATCTGAGTTTGGGGGAAATTCAGGTTTTTGAGAGTCCCGTTATCTTGAAAATAAGATTTTTTTATTTATTTTTTTTTCTCCGTTTGTGCTACTTTTTATGAAAAAAAGATTAAATACTTTTTTGTTGCAATTTATATTATCTGCAAATCCCTATAAAACATTTATATAACCGGTCATTCATTTCGTGGTTTCAAGTTGGTAGCGCTGGCATTTGACAATCAGTAAACTCAGCTGTCATTTGAAGTGTCATAAGTTTGCCATTAACGATAGTGGATCGCTTAACAATAGAACAACGCGTTAAAATTATTAAAACTTACTACAAAAGTGGTAATTCCAACGTATAGCCACTTTTCGCGCATTAGGCCATGATTATGGTCGTCATAATTGACCGACTACGAAAGCAATCGGTAAAATTGTGAAGAAATTTGAAGAGAATGGAAGCGTTATATACTGATGTCGTATAAGGCCTGTGCATCATGTAATGCACGCTCCGTCGAAAATATTACTGCTGCAAGTGTTACTGATGATCCGAATTTATCGATTTCCCGGCGTTCACAGCAATGGTCGAATGATAACCGATTTTTTTGGCCGGCGATTGAAGATCATAACTTAGACCATATGTGGTTCCAACAAGACGGGGCAACTAGCCACATAACACGACCAATTATGGCTTTATTGCAAGAAAAGTTTCTTGGTTGCGTAATTTAACGTTTTGGGGACGTCAATTGGCCACCAGGATCATGCGATTTGACACCGTTAGATTTTTGTCTATGTGGCTACGCAACAGACCGTGTCTAGGCGAATAAACCTCGAACTCTAGAGTCTAGATGCATTTAAAACCAACATTACTCAAGTTATGATACCGCCCGAAATGTATCGCTGTGTAAGTTTTATTCAGCTTTACTTTCGAAACCGAAAAATCAATGACCCTTAGAGGAAATAATTTAGAAATAACAAACAAAAAAGGAGGAACTCACATCACATTTTTGTTTATCTACATTCGTTTTTTGTTACATATTTACGTGTCTCTTAAAAAAACAACCAAAAATGCAAAGTACACCTCATAATTTTTTTTAATAAATAATTGATTTAGATAATTTTTGTTACTTTTCTGCTCAATGTGCCATATATGTATAATCCAAACAGGAAAACTGCAAATTTTCCAAATCTCTGTTCAGTAAAATCAAAATTCCCGAAACACGTGTCTTTTTAATTATTAACATTAACTATCACATATATTTTTTTCATGACTAAAAAAAAATCATGCAGTAAGGGGTTAACATTTTATAATCATAAGATCTATTTTTTTTTTTTATTAATAAAAATTTATGGAAAAAAATTTACTTTTATTTACAGGGTACTTTGCATAAGATGCGAAAAGAGGACATACATATATGTATATAGAGCGTGTGGGTTGGGTCAGGACAAGAACAAAATTGTATGGGTGGGAAGGGTCTATTTCCAATTGTTCAGGTGTCATGTTATAATTGTTTTAAAGTCAGATATAAAATTTTTAATTATGTTTTTAAGTCAAACCGTGTGAATAGTTTTGGAAAAATTAAAAAAAAAAACTTTACTCACACAAATTTTGGTCAAAATTGTATATACATCCGTTATTAAATATTCATCAATTTTTAGTCAAAGACTAAAGACCAGATGCTTAAATGTCTCCTAGTTTTCGGGAAAATTGAAAATAACAGAAATAATTTTCCCTTGTTTTAATTTCATTCCGTTTCAATTTCGGCCGTCTTAGTGATAATATGCGCTTGTGAGTTTGTTGCTGTCCAATTATGCAGATTTATGTTTATTTACAAAGCCATGAGCATCATCGCTGAAGACGACCGAAAATTGGAGAACACATTCTTAAAGTTGTGAGCTGCACCGACTTCAAATTTCGGTGATAATTTGTACTAATCTCCAAACGTGGCTCGTTTGTAAAATTCACCATGATGAATTTAAACCTTGACTGACGTTTTGACATTGATAGATTTATAAAAAAAAGCTTATGGCTATTAAAATACAATATTGTTATGTCCATATTGAAAAACCCTTTATGTAAATATATGTGCGTTCATCGCCTACTCCTTTATGAAATTGGGAACAGAAAAACCCTCAAAAAAAATAGTCGGAACAGCCAATAGAAGACTTTTGAATAAGTAAACAGAATAATCCGAGCTTCTAAGAGAAAGCGAAAATAGTTTAGGTATTTTTTTTGGACAAACAAAAACAAACTAAAAACTAATTCCCTCCGGATTTAACGGAGATATTTTTTTGGAACTTAACTCATTCCCTCCGGACATGCCTGTTTTAAAAAGAATTCTCTCTAGCAGTTTGGTCTCGATAGAGTAGCGAATTTGTTTGTTGACGTCTTTTGCTTTCTTTTTATTAATACATAAAAAATAAGTAAATAAATTATATTATAATTCTACCTATAAAGAATTTAGTCTCTAAATCGACTACAACAAAGGCCTCTCGGAACAAAAATCACCCTTTATAAAACAAAATCTTCTATGTACTAAATGCCAAAATTCTTTGTTTAAAAAACACCATTTTGATTCCCAATCAGACGTTCTAAAAACCTTAAACATCAAAATCAAAAGAGCACAAAAAATACTTTTGCGCGTAGGTAGGTATACCTACACCTATAAGAAAATCCCCTTCAGGATACTAAGTGATCCATTTATCTTTTTCTTATAACAACGACACCGCCACAATTACAACAATCGATTTATCTTTTGAACGAAAAATACCGACAGAAATAGATGCAAAGATACTTCCAAAATCCTATATAACAAACGACAAAGATATCCACAGCTTGGCATCTTAGAGCTGTCGAATGAATTGTAATCGAAAAAATACAATAACAAAAAAAAAAAAAAAAAAGCAAAGCAAAAAAACGCAATCATCGATTGCAAACGGTATTGGTAGAGAGAAAGCCCGCAGAACAATTTCAAAAAAAAAAAAAAAGAACTTCATTCTTAAAGGAAAACTCACTAAAAAGTATCAAACGGACATAATTTATACCCATCCACTTTGCCACCACTTTTACCAATTCATGTTGATGCACAGTGGGACATTTGACAATGAAATATGGCAAATTAAAATTTTACTTAAAATAACTTATACTAAAAATCATTTCTAGTCCTTTCTATTTCCTCAATCTTGTACTTCTTATAGGCCCATTTTCTGAAACAAAATTTAAATATTTTTGTTCAACTTAAACGTTTATTATGTTCTAATTTTTTTTCAGCGTTTACTCTTGTTAACCTTAAATTTTTAAATCTCGTTTATAGTCAACTGGGCCTGAGAGACCTAACAATCCTCTCAGCATTTTATCCTTCAAAATTCTACTGCTGAAAAAAGTTACCAGATTAAAACTAAATCAAATATTTTAATCAAATAACCCACTGTTTTCCACTGCCGCTACTTTTCCGTGCCACCATATCGCAAAGGAACACCAGCGATTATCCTTCGAGATAAGGAAGTGCTATAGGAAAATGCCACCTAACCACCCATTTGCTATATCGATTGATTTCTGTTACCGAAACAAAACAACTTGTTTTCCATTACCATGTCCTTCCGATGCAAAGAAAGGACGAAATAATACAAAAATAAAGAAAAAAAAAAACAAAAAACCTCCTGAAATAAAATGTAGAAAAAACAAAGAAGTACTTCTGTGCCAGGGCTTATAACCTCCACCTATAATGTACATCTTATGGGGGGGAAGTCGGACAGAATAGATGGTTTGATGGTCAGCATTGGGTTTGGTATATATGTATAGGGATATTTAGTTGGATTTAGCCTTCAACACTTCGTTCGCATCCCAGTTGAGTTGATGGGGAAATCCTGTAATGAGGGTTATTTCATTGGGAGATTTGTCTGCGGGTTATCCTGTTTAATGGTTAGTCGGATTCGTGTTAGTTGCCAGAAAATCATTTGTCCATTTAGCCGAACTGGATTTCGAAGTTGGCCATTTATTTATCCACCCCCTCCACCCTCAAAAAAAAAATAAGAAGAAGAGACCGTTTGATTTTTGCTGATTTTACTGATTGTACATCGAATCAGCATAAAACTATACTCAAGTTTGCTTACGCAGTAAATAAGTTCTTTATTACTTTTAGGCCAATATAATATATCCATAGAGCTACAAATCACAAAAGATGGTAATTTGCAAATTGTTTTGCGTATATGGAAAAATATGACACCATAAAAAGCAATCTGGTCGGAAAGGACATTATAAAACAGAGATAGATAGAGAAAAGGAGCAATGAAAATATGCGAAAATGTTAGAAAAATTCCGCAGGGTATGTCAGCATTTTTTTATTTTTGTTTTTGTTTTTTTTTTTTTTTAGTCTGTTTAAGGACCAGCATTATTATATTTTTGTGAATAAAAACAAAAAAAAAAGGACACATCATCCTTAAATGATGGCATCTACCACATTACCTTCAGCTTTTTTTTTGTGTTATATTTTGGTGTGATATCTTTGAGAGAGGAGGACATTAGAGCATTAACATAATTTATGTGGTCTTGGGGGTGGTAACCAAGATAGAAAGACACACGGTGTGTCCAGCAAGAGGCAATTTGTTCACTTTGCACTCACACAATCATGGTTGTCTGGTCATCCTTGAACAAATAAGCACCTAATAAGGGATATAATGTCATAGGGGTGGATATTTTTTATCGCTGGAAGGTAATTTTTTTTGTTGGAGATATAAGGTTGGATGCTTTTTGTTGGACCAAATAGTTCTATAGTCAGCTATCTGGATGGCATTATCTACGAGTGTTACATTGTTTACGACATATTTGAATCGAACAATTGTAAGTTCAGGCAAGTTGCTGGTATTTTGACGTATGTTTTGAATTGCAGTCAATCTCTTAAATGTCTAAAATGGAAATCTAAAAAAAGGAAGGCGAACATTTATTGAGGTTTTTTTTAAATTGTTTTAATAACATACGAGCACATGGGGGATCACCCTTAAAAAAAAACATAGTGCAAGCAATTAAAAGAACAAAAGAAAGAATTTAATAGGATTTACCGATGAAAAAACATTGGTTTTCATAATATTACAATAGGAGGTACAAATATAGCCTCTTCACATTCGTGATTCACATTCGTGAAGTTTGGCTTTAGTAATGGATTTCTGTACTTGAAGATACGTCCGTATTGCGCACAAAGGTAAAATGAGTGAATTATTTCTAAAAGCGTAGAATATTACGGTAGGATCATTGTAGGGGAGGAATGTCATATACTTTCTATATCAAAGGTTGGTGTTTTGACGACTATCTAATAGGTTTTTTTTTTCAAAGAAATACGGAACTTTAGATTTTCAATTTTTTTTTTTTTTTTCTTAAATCCCGGATAGATCTGGAAAAATCACTGATGAATTCGTTTATAAATCAAGGCCATCTAGTGAAATCACGGACGAAACCTGTAAACTCACGGACAAATCGGGAAATGTCATGAATAAATCTGAAAAATAGATGAACGAATCCCGCAAAATCGATTAAAATAAAGAAGAACGATGAAGGACGTATTTAGTAAAATCACCGACAAATACGATAAGACAAATACGTTAAGATCACTGACGAATTTTGTAAAAACAAGGACGGATCATCCCTGTAAAATCACGAATCAATCTATTAAAATTCTGAAAGAATCTCTTGAATCAAAGATAAATAAATGTAAAATCCAGAATGAATCAAGGAGAACTACGAATGAATTTAGTGAATTTAAGAAAAATCAGGTAAAACCACAGACTAATTTGTTTGTATTAAGGTCAAAACCGATAAAATCACGGACGAAAACGGTAAAATCACGGATAAATCAGTAATATCATGACAAAACCGGTAATAATATATGGACGAATTCTACAAAATCCGGTAAAATCGCTGAAATTTTCTTAAATATCGGAAAAAATGTGGTAAAATCACTAACGAATCTGGTAAATACACAAACAATAAAATTACGGAAGAATCCGTTAAACACACGGATGAACTTAGTAAAATTGCGGACAAATGCGATAAAATCTAGATGAATTCGGAAAATTACGAACGAATTTATTAAAATTGTTAATCCTTGCTCTAAAAAATGTACAAATCTGGATAAACTGTGGTTGAAATCAGTTAAATTATTGAAAAATCCGGTAAAACTACGGAAGAATCTTGAAATATCATGGACGAGTTCGTTTATATCAAAGTCAAAACCAGTTAAATCACGGACGAAACCGGCAAAATAACAGATAAATCGGGTAATATCATGAATTCATCCGATGGACGAATCCGACCAAATTTTGTTAAATCACGGACGAATGTGGTAAAATCAAGAACGAATCTGTTAAATACACAAACAATAAAATTACGAAGAATCCGGTAAACACACGGAAGAACTCAGTAGGTAAAATCACAGACGAATGCGGTAAGATTCGGAAAATCATGGACGAATTTATTAAAATTGTGAACGAATTTTTTAAAATTAATCTTAATTAATCCTGTAAAAACACGGATTAATCTGAAAAAATAACGGATAAATCCTTGCACTTAAAACATGAACTACAGATAAAATCAGTAAAATCATTGAAGAATCCGGTAAAAAACGGAAGAATCTTGAAAAATCACGGACAAATTCGTTGATATCAAAGTCAAAATCAGTTAAATCACGGACGAAACGGGAAAAATCACGGACAAATCGGGTAATAACATTAATTAATCCGATTCACGAATCCGACAAAATCTTGTTAAATCAAATCTGGTTAAATCACGGACGAATGTGGTAAAATACAATAAAATCACGGAAGAATCCGGTAAATACACATTACACGGATGACTTCAATAAAATCACGGACGAATGCGGTAAGATCTTAAACGAACTATATATGATCGGGTAAAATCACGGACAAATATGGAGAGATCAAGGAAGAATTTAGTTAAATCACGGACGGATCTTCGCTATAAATTTATGAACGAATCAAGTAAAATTGTTAACGAATCTCGTAAAATCACAGATAGATCCTGTAAAATTACTGATGAATCTGGTAAAATAATGGACAGATCCTCGCTGTAAAATCACAAACGAATCTGGTAAAACTACGGATGAAATCAGTAAAATTACACAAGAATTGGGTAAAAACACGGACGAGCCCTGAAAAATTACCATTTTTGAACATCAAAATAGAGTAAAATAGAGTGAAATCACGGATGAATCTGGTACAATCACAGACGAAAGCAGTGAAATCACGAACAAATCTAGTAAAATTAAAATTTTAAAACCTTTAAAACTCTGTTAAATTTATAGACAAATCTAGTAAAATTGCCGAGGAACCCTGTAAAATCACGGAAGAATGGGGCAAAATCATGAACGGATTCGGGTTGGACAATCAAGGATGAATCAGGTAAAACTACGGATGAAACCAGTAAAATCATGGAAAAAATCGATAAAACCACGGACGAATCCAGTAATATCACGGATATAAATCCGTCAGATTACGAACTATAAATCCGGTAAAATCACGGACGAATCTGGCGACTAAATTATGTAATTTGTATTTTTTTAAATTGAGACCCCTTACCACTGGTGGTGAAAGTATTTCGAAATTTTTAGTTGCGGTTTTGGCAGAATCTTATTCTTCTGGCGGTTCCTAGAAATTTATTAGGTTTGCAGGTACTTAGTGGTTTTTGAACTTCTTTGATCGAAACACCACCCCCCCCCCCACCCCCTTTTTTTGACTACTCCGTCATCGTAGTGTTAATTTTGATTAAATTATCTTTATTTTTATTACACAACAAAAAATATACTTGCCTTTAAGAGCAAATAAAAAGAAAGTATAAAATTGAATTAGACATGCGGCTCAATGGTCTAGGGGTATGATTTTCGCTTTGGGTGCGAGAGGTCCCGGGTTCAAATCCCGGTTGAGCCCAGTCTATTTTGCCAGATAAAAATAAAATTCTTATATATTTTATGTTCACATAAAAACCATTTTTTAAAGTCAACTATAAAATTTTCATGTTTTTGGACTCTTGTTTAATTTGAACAAGATCGACTGTTTTCGCGTTAAATGTTTATTAGCGATGAAGCCCATTTCTGACTGAATTGCTACATATTGCCGGTTAAATTGCAGGACCTCGTAAGTCGAAAAATTAAAAAAAAATATTATTGCGTAATGCAAAAAAAATCAGTAGAATCAGAGCCACCTTCAGCGTAACAATGTTAAAAAAAAGCATAATTCAAAACCGCTTACTACAGATTGCCAAACGAATTTTTTTTTAGGATTTATATTGATTTCTGAAAAACATGCAAAAACGACTAACGAGGTTCTGCACTTTAACCGCCGATATGTATGTACGTCAATAAGCTTAGTTGCCGTATTTGAGCTGAAGGGCAACCGGAAGAGGTTCAAGAGTACCCATTAAGATAAAACAAAGTTTTATGTAGTGTGGTTAAGTTGAATTTTGTTTTTATTTTTGAAAAATATCTACATAAAACATATAACATTTATTAAATCATTGTTTAACCATTATTTAAAATTGGAATATCTCATCTAGAAAACAAAAATTTTAAAAATTGTTTTGTTTTAATATTCACTGTGGCGTATGAGTAATATTTATGTATCTTTTCATTGTCTGTTGCTTATCTATGTACATACATACATATTTGCTTATTATATTTTTGAAACTGATAAAATGATGAAATAATTATAGAGATAGAGACATATGTTTAAATACATTATACCTGTAGGCAGTGGCGGATCCACGTAGGGGGTTTTCGGGGGATTTGAGGATGAAATTTTTTCCAAAATTAAATTTTTCTAAAAATTTAAATTTGTGCTGTTTTGTGCTTAAAAAATGATACAACCGAAGAGATACAAAAATCGCATATTTCCAACTTTTACGACCGAATGCAAATGATGCGAAGGAACTTAGCGTGAAATTATCACCATCATTTTCGGTTTCCAAAAAAAAGTTATACTGTATATTGTCCTCAATTTGTGCTGCGATGTGCTGTAATATTTCTTTTTAATTTGCAAACTTTAGGGATGAATTTTAAATTCACAAATTTCCTTTTTTTCAAAATTACGATTTTTTAAAACGTTTTACTGTTTTCAGCTCAGTTTGTGCTTGTTTGTATTTTTTTTTTATCGAAAATGGCGGTGCTAACTTCACGCACATTTAATAATGTAGCACAAAGCCCACGCAAGTTTTATTTTTCTTTAAGTTTTCTATTTGTATTTGGACCCCCCCCCCCCCATGGCCAAATTCTGGATCCGCCACTGCTTGTCATTCTATACAATACAATACAAAACAAAAACCAAAAATACTAATTTTTTTATTATTTGTGTTTTTCTTGTTCTTATTCCATTTCGGGTAACTATAAAGTACAATTACTTTACACAGAGGTAGCACAAATGAATTAAATATATAGGTCAAGCCAGGAGAACTATCAACTATGCAAGATAAACAGAAATTATTTTAAAATTTTAAAATAGTGCTAAGTCTTCTACTTGGCTGATGTATTTCAGTAGTATATAGAATTTGTATTATTAAAAAAAAACCTTCTTACAGAAATTATTTTAACTGATCAATATTACTAAGTTTTCTTGTATTATCATACAATTCACTGTGACGTATGAGAAATATATTTGCCATTTTTTGCATTCACATAATATAAGTTTAAACGAATTATAAAATGCATATAATTCGTTAAATTATAACCATTCAATTTTAAAAGCCGATAATGTGTTACAAAGACTTGTGTTTACTTGCAAAAAGACTTAAAACGAAAAAGTAAAAAAAAACACGTAAGAGAATACCTGAATACTTAAATGTCTGTATGACAATAGCTTAGACATACGGCTCAATGGTCTAGGGGTATGACTTTCGCTTTGGGTGCGAGAGGTCCCGGGTTCAAATCCCGGTTGAGCCCGATTTATTTTGCCCGGCAAAAATTAATATTTTGAGCTCTGAAGTCGCCCTGGGGTCGCCCTTAAGGGTTTTTAAAAACCGGAACTCATCCTGTCAAATAAATTCTATGTTTTTAGAAACCTGGGCCTGAACTTGCTCTGAAGTAGACCTAGGTTTTTTTTTAAGAAATTAAAAAAAACTCTAATTTAATTGAAAGATATTAAATAGAAACGTTTGTAGTTGGTTTTATCCACTTTTAAAACTAATTTTAAACAATATTTTTTTGTTTTATTACTAAGCACAGAACTTCTTGTTTCTTACTTTGAATGTCAACAACATAATTTACAGCCCTCGAGTGTTTTTTAAAAATCGAAAAACCCAGTTTTTTTGAAAATTCTATGGGTTGTCAGGAAAACCTAGTCCAACTTTAGGTAGAGTTCAACAAACGAAACTATTTTTATTTTATGAAATCATATTTTTCCTCTTAAAACAGCCCACACATTATTTAATTCGGTTGTCAACTTAGCTGTCAACTAAAATAGATACTTGGCCTCACTTTACATAAACTCCATTGAAAGACTACTGCTTAAACGAAAAACCCTAAACCAGACGAGCTTTCCTCAGCTTAGGTCCGGTGCACACATGCGATTTTTTGACGCCGCGGTGACGCAGCGTCACCGCCTTTGCGTCTTACACTACTCACAAATTAATTGAGTAGTGCACACACAGGTGCGGTGACGCTGCGTCATCGCGCGTTATTCTTGCGGGAAAAAAAACTCGCAGGTTTCTGCGAGACCACTGCGTCACCGCAGACGCTTTTGCATCTTTCAGTAAATTGTTTGTTATGGAGCAGTGCACACATGCGTCATTTTGCCGCAAATTAAATTTGGTAGAAAGATTTCAAACATGGAAGATATCGAATTATTTTTCGGTGAAATAAAAAAGTGTCCAGAAATATGGAATATTGCTTCGGAGCCATACCATGACCGGCAAAGGAAAAGATATATAAAATACTACTTAGTTAAGCCACTAGTTAAGCGAAAATGACTCCTTTCTTTTTATAAACCTCTTTTGCTGCAAGCCAACCGCTATATGCAGATTGAGTCCAGCGAGAAAAACCCGAACGATTGCGGTACCGCAGCGGCATCGCTGCTTCACACCGGCGTCAAAAAAACGCCTTATAATAAAAAGCATCTGCCAATTTACACGGAAAATTTTTTATCAAAATCGTAGGAGAAGTTTTCAAGAAAAATTGTTAAACAATTCTAATTTTGAAATTTGGGAAAATTGTTGAAGCTATTAATAAAATTGTTTGTTTTTTTATTCCAAAATTATTTTTATAAAAAAATGTATCCAACACATTCCTATTTATATTTGTATGCTTCAGTATATGTAAACATTTTAATCAAAATCGATTGAACAGCTGTTTTGGAGAAAAGAAGGAAAAAATAAAAATGTTCTAAAGGAAATTCCAATAATTACAGTGACATATTATCTTCCTAGAATATCAGTTGTCCCAATAAAGTTCCGTTCGGATTTGCAGAAAATTTTTTTTTTATTTTATTCCTGCTGAATTCCAACACGAACACAGGAATTGTTCAGAGTTCTAAATTTTTTTTTTATTTTAGGTAAATCTGCAAATAGAAAAATTTCCAGCTTGAAATTCTGAAAAAGTGGCGGATCCACGGGGGGGGGGGGTTTCGGGTCCGGACCCCCTCCCCATAAGCATTTAAACCAAATATTTTTATATAAATTAATTTATTAATTTAATATTTATTCTCTTGGACCTAAATTTGATCCATGTTTGACCTACTTAATTCCCATATTTTTATAAAATTTCGACTAAAAAATTCTTCAAGTGTAATGAATAGGTATACCTCCAAAACTTCAAGTGCATCTGTGGTGGAAAATAGAGTATACCACTTACATAAGATTGCGTAACAGTTTTATGAGGGAAACTTATTAGTTCCAGGGCTTAAGGTATGTTTTTGTGCTGCGATGTGCCGTAAATATTTTTGAAAACTTCGCAAAATTTGCAAATTTTGAGAATGAAATTTTTTAAAGTTTTGCTATTTTGGTATCAAAATATGTTACAACCGAAGAGATAAAAAAAGATCTCATATTTGCAACTTTTACGACCAAACGCAAATGTTGCGAAGGAACTAAGCGTGAAATTAACACTACCATTTTCGATTTTCAAAAAAAAAGTTATGCTATAGGTATTGTGCTCAATTTGTACCACACCATATGCCGTAAACATATTTTTTTAAATTTGCAAATTTTAGGGATGAATTTTTTTTTTACAAAATTATGATTTTCAAAAACATCAAAGTTGTGCTGTATTTTGCTCAAAAAATAATTCGCGTATTTACAACATTTAGGGCCAAAAATAAATGTTTGCAAAGCGTGAAGTTATAGCACAGCCATTTACGATTTTCAAAAAAAAAAATATTATTGCGCTGTATTGTGCTCAACTTGTGCTGCCATTGTGCCGTAAATATTTTTTTAAATTGACAAATTTGCAAATTTTTTTTCAAAATAACGATTTTTAAAAAAGTTATACATACATAACCTCAGTTTGTGCTTGTTTGTGTTTTTTTTCTGAAAATCGAAAATCGCGGTGCTAACTTCACTCACATAAATAATGTAACACAAAGCCAACGCTAGTTTAATTTATCTTTAAGCCCCTCCCCATGACCAAATCGCCACCGACCACTATTCTGAAGTATTCTTTTCTCATGTCAAAGTTTATGCAGCTAGTGCCCAAACAATAGAAGGCAGTGAATTTTGCCAAAAACCATTTTTTATGTTTTGACCGAAAATTGTTTTGCAGATAGTTTGAACTAAGACAAGAAATATTTCATATTTCAACCTCAACATTTTTCTTTGCGAATAAAAAAAATCAAAATAAATAGATTTTAACAGAAAAGCTGAAAAATACCGTCGATGTGCTATGAGGAGGAACATACATATTTCAAGTTTTGTCCACACTTTATGCTTTGAGGAACAATAAAATATTTATTTTGTTTAATAGATTGCCTCTTCTCAACCAAACGAATTCTACATATTGACGTTAAAAAACCTTCCAGAACCTTAAATTAAGATTTCATGCTTTTTAAAAAGATAATACCAAGTTAAAATATAAGCTTACGGTTTACGACGCTTATACAAGCTATTAAAATAAAATTAAAACTCATATCTTCGGGTCGTAAGTTATATCCCACCCTACCATTCATACCAGCTTCTTATAAACAAGCCAAGAAACTTATGTTCCATTGAATAACAATATGTTCTCAAAAATTACCCTTATATGACTCCTGATACTACGAAGACGACGATGTTTTTCCCCCAAACCAATTAACAATATTCCATATTTCGTGTATTTACATTGTCGTCTCAATATCACAAAACAAAAGGTACAACTCGCATAGGTAGAACATCCCCCCAACTCTTAAGGAACGTTTGCAGAAAACATGTTTAACGACATCGTTATTACCAAACCCGAAGGAGTTATGAATAATTAAATTCAGCTCAAGCCAACTCAAGACAGCAAGAAGAAAGTTTTCCCCGGTTAAAGAAATAGCAAATATATATACATAGGTACACTTCGAACATTCCTTGAAGATGTCTCATACCCCACCAAGTACACAATCCAAAGGAATCAACCAAACCAACCCTTTGGCAATGTTTTCCCAACTATCATACAAACATATATTTAGAATGAACCTACTTCTTCGTTGAAGAAGAAGAAGAAGTGTGTCGTGGTGTTTAATTTTCAGTTTTTGGCCTTTCCCTCAAACCTCGAAAAAGTTAACACTCCAAGTGGTTACAGAGGTTTCAGGGTTGGTTTAACATTTTTACGAGGAGTAATGGCTCTATGGAAGAGTCATGTATGTTGACTTCAAGTTCTCGTTCAGAAGCCGGGGGAGAGAGGGGGAATGAATGGTTAACATTTCTGTTTCGAATGGCGTTAATGATTTTGCTTCCATTCATTTAAATTGCTGGCATTCAGACAGATTTGTTATCTAAACGGAAAAAAAAAGTCAAAATAAATGATTCAATGGCTTTCAGTGATTCTTTTGTTTAACATTTTTTTTTGTATTATTTTATTTAAACCGCAGGCAATTAATGATTTTTTTTTTATATTTTGCTAAAAAAGTAGCCTTATTTAGGTAAATAGCTTTTAGACAAGAAATTTTTTTTTTCGGGAGTCAATGTGGTTGAAGTGTGAAATGTTAAGAAGGACATGGCAAGCAATTAATGCCTTCAAGGAGAGAAGAAAAAAAAAACGATTTTTGGTAAAGTAATCGAAAGTTTTACAATTACAGACAGATTTTTAATTATTCGACTCTAATGGTATGTACCTATTCCCGTTGCTGGTTAGGTAGATAATATGGAAATTTTTACGAATTAATTAAACAAGTTGAATTGAAGATAATGCATAGCTACGATTTAAGTGGGAGAGACTTTGTTCTCCTTCTACTCCTCCAAGTTCCTTCATTATTCCAAAATTGTCCGAGTTGTTTTTACAATATAACCCTGTAATAACTATATAGGTATGTACCTACCTACCTTTACCATTTTTACTTGCGATATAAAGGTACTACATATATGGAAAGTTATAGATTCGTAAAATAAATCGAACTCGAGATTTTGATCAAACTTGACATTACGATGATAGCGGAATCGAAAAAAGTGGGTCTCGAAGTTCTGTATGTCTATCTATCTATCCTGTCCTTTTGGCTGCAGCCAATAAACGGGTCGGTCGATTTTCCTTAAACTTGATACATAGTGTTTTCCCCGTCACGTTTTTTTTCATTTTTTTTTAGGACCGAAAATATACAGTAGCTGCCGTACAAATTTTTTTAGCAACAAATTAAAATCTTATTTTTCTTAAAAATGTGCCCACAACTTAAAAAAAAATAATCAGTCATTTTTTTTTACTGAACGACTCAAAAAATTCCCAAAAATGGTTATAAATCGTACTTTTTTAATTTCTATTGTCTCAAAAATGGTTCAACTGATTTTGATCCATTAGTTTTTTTTTTTTTTGTGGAGAATAGTACCTTTGATTTTACGTGTATAGATAATTTAGAAATAGTTTCATGTTTATTATCTATTAAATCAAATGACGTGGGTTTTGATGAAATCCATCCCAAGTTTGTTAAAATTATTTTGCCAGTTATACTCCCTTCATTAGTGCATGTTTTTAACCATATAATAACTACCAGTTCATACCCTTCGCAATGGAAAATTGCAAAAATACTTCCTTTTAAAAAACCAAAAAGTAACGAGTATAGACCGGTTTCGATTCTTCCATACCTGTCAAAAGTCTTCGAGAGAGTATTGCAAAAGCAAATAAACTTACATATTCGCTCAAATTGTTTACTTTCTGAAATGCAGTCAGGGTTTCGAAAACATCATAGCTGTATTACAGCAACGTTGAAAGTAGTGGATGACATTAGAGAATCAATGGATGAAGACAAAGTTACATTTTTGGTTCTACTGGATTTTTCGAAGGCCTTTGACACTGTTGACCACCTTAATTTGTGTAATAAACTTTCAAATTTTTTTGGTTTTTCAAATTCAGCTGTAACCCTAATGTCGTCCTATCTGGATCTTAGGAAACAAGCTGTTTCAGTAGAACACCATTCCTCTGAGTTTCTTTGGAATAATAGAGGAGTTCCCCAGGGATCAATCCTCGGACCTATTCTTTTTTCGATGTATGTAAACGAACTCCCATCTTTAGTGTTATCTTCTGTTCACATGTATGCTGATGACGTACAGCTTTATAAAAGTTGCCCTCTTGGTATGATTGAAGACGGTGCATGCACTATCAACAGTGATTTAGAGAGCATATCAGTATGGTCCAATAAGAACGGGCTCTTCCTAAACCCATCCAAAACAAAATGTCTGGTCATAAGCAAAAAGGCATTGGATCTCTCCTACTTTCCAAGAATACAATTAAAAGGATCAACAATTCCTTATACAGATAAAGAGAAAAATTTGGGAATAGTTTTTAACAGGAACCTTACATGGAATGACCATATTAACATGATTGTTGGTAAAGTTTATAGAACCCTACGTAGGCTATGGTTGTCACATAATTATATTCCTCAAAAAACACGTATGATGCTAGCTAAAACCCTTATAATTCCCATTCTTACTTACGGCTGTGAAATATTTCGGGACTGTGATGCTGTTAGCAGGAGAAAGCTTAATGTTGCTTTCAATAATACCGCGCGTTATGTATTTAATTTAAGACGATACGATCGAATATCCAATTACTCGATTTTAATATTAAATATATCATTTGACGACCTTCTTGCATATAGAGCCCTATTTTTGCTTTCTAAAGTTATCGAAACTAATCAACCTAACTATCTCTTCGATAAATTGCACTTTGGGTCCTCCAGCAGATCTCACCAACTCATACATCCACGTTATACCTGTTTAATAACTGAGCGACAGTTCCTAGTTAGCTCCATTCGTTTATGGAATTCCTTACCAAGGCTTGTTCGGGGATTCGGCGGCACTGGGCGATTCGGGATTGAACTGAAGGCTCATTATTCAATCAATCACGATTAATATAAAGTTGTATAATTTTTTTCTTTCTTTTCTTTGCCTTTAAATCATTTCTTTCTTTTTATTGAAGATGTTCGGTTAAAATTATCTAATATAATGCAATGTAATTTTTATACTTATTAATTTTGTAATTTTATAATTTATAGTAAGATTATAGTATTGTATCGCTGTTTTCTATAGCATTTTAAAGCTTCACTTATTATAAGATTATTTAAGTCTTAATGTGTCAGCATTTATTTTGAATAAAACTAAAACTAAACTAAAACTAATAGTCCTAAAAAAATTGTATACCAAAATTTG
Organism: Epistrophe grossulariae; assembly: GCA_929447395.1. Lineage (NCBI taxonomy): Eukaryota > Metazoa > Arthropoda > Insecta > Diptera > Syrphidae > Epistrophe > Epistrophe grossulariae. The sequence goes on along the minus strand of OV839567.1, from coordinate 43,748,535 downwards.
ATTGATTTTCAAAAAAAGTTTATATCTTTTTTTGGGAACTTAATAATTCGAAAACAACTTAATGAATTTTTAATAAATTTAGCACTCAGCTAAGAATTAAAATTATTCTTATGACCAAAAGTAACGGTACCTACTGCAAGTATTTAAAAACCGGTATGAAAAATATCACTTTTCTCAAAAACGACTCCTGAGATTTTGTTAAAAAAAAATTTTGGGAACTAATATCAGTACGAACTATCATATTCTGCGAAACAAAATTTTATCTACCGTTTAATAGATACAATAGTAGTAGATATAGTATAGAAATAGTAGTAGTAATAGTACATTTCTCTCACAAAACAATTTTTTTATTTTTCGAGTATCTCATTACCTGTTGAACCGATTTCAATAATTTTTTATATAAGAGATTCCAATAAGTTTGATCAATATTGCTTATCAAAATTTTCATAAAAATAAATTTTGGGTTTTAAAAAAATTATTTTTTGAAAATTCTGTATTTCGAAAACGGCTAGATGATTATTATTCAAAATTTGGGGTTACAATTTTTTCTTAAAAATGTTTTCAAAATTGTATATATATACAAACATACTAGATAAAAATATTTTTTTTTAAAACTGCTACAATGATTTTTAGAATTTTTGTTCTCATAAATTAAGATTTATTTAAGAAAACAGATGGCGTACATTTGTTTAATTAATTTATTTCTAATTTATAGATATTTATTTTTGTGTTTAAACTGTAAGTTTCATGCATGCACCGCGGCGTTATATTTTTAATTTCTGTATTCTTACATAATAACGCCCAAAGAAGTAACGCCCAAATCGATTTGGAAATACAGCCCAAATTTTTATTTATCGCCCAAAAAAAAATTGGAAATATCGCCCAAATTTATATTTTTCCAAATCTTAAGTTGGAAATATCGCCCAAATATTTTCAATGAAAATTGTTTTTGTAAAATTTGAGAGATACAGTGGAATCTCGCTAACTTGAACACATACGAACCCATTTAAACCAACTCTTGCAAAAAAATCACTGGAAAATTTTATTAACCCGTTCTTGCTTGCACAAAATTTACTGGAAATAAATAAAACCTTAGTTACATACACAATACAAAATCCCGGGAATTCCCCTTGAATAAAAAACAGTTTACAAACGTAGTAACCTACAATGAAGAAATTCAAACTTCTGTTGATATAAAATTTATTTGTTCAAGTTAAAGAGTTTCAAGTGTCTTAATTATTCAACTTATAGAGTCAGCAATAAAAAAGTTCATGGTAAAGAGCCTTAAAAATTGCCTGTTCAAGCTAGAGAATACATAAAAGGGTAAACAGCATGTTCAAGTTATTGAATTGTTTAAGTTATCGTATATGTTCAAGTTAGCGAGAGTCCACTGTATTTCCAAAGTGAAATTTCAATGATAAGATAATCTTAAAAAATAGCGCCCCCCTGCAAACCACCTGCTTGGGCACATTACAGGATTTGGTGTAGTTGCGAGGATGGGTATGCAAAGTCTCTTTTGCATTTAAAGGATCTGGATTTAAAGAAACTTATACATACATCCAGCCTCGCACACACACCAAATCCTATAATGTGCCTAAGAAGGGAGGTTGCAAGAGGGTAGCATGCCCCCCATACATACCTCAGTGATAATACGCCGGTTTAATTTTCAAAAATTCATATTGTAAATGTTAGTATATTGAGTTTTATTATTATTTGGGCGTTATTTCCTAAGATTTGGGACTTATTTCCTTTTTCTGGATTTTTTTTGGGCGTTATTTTACATTTAACGTAAAAAAATTTTATTTTGGCCGTTTTTTCCTTTAAAAAATTAAAAAAATTGGAAATAACGCCCAAATCGAGAAAAAAAAACAACAAAGATTGTTTTTTTGGGCGATATTTCCAAATCGATTTGGGCGTTAGCCTAACGCGCGCCGTCGAAATGATTTCCCGTCTTCATAAAGTTATTGATTGAGGACGAACCAAATATATGAAATAAGGACAACAAACTTATAAAATTCCTTAAAGGCTACATGTAGCTTAAAATTTAGTGGAGACCCTAGAATTAATTTTAAAAAAATCCGTACCAAACAAAGAACTTTTGTGCATTCATTTATTTCTCAATAATTACTCCCGGATTTTCTGAACGCCAAATATGACAATTTTGAAAAAATTAAAATGATTTTTATTATCTATTGTATAAAGGTTCCCCCAAACCAACACGAATTTTCGGTGGCGACGACGAAAACAACAATAACAACACGTGGTTGTCAATGAAAACAGCGCGTTGTTATTATTGTTTTCGTCGGCGCCAACGAAAATTCGCGTTAGTGTGGGGGAACCTTTATTCATACTAGAATGTCAGTTTATTAGACACGACCATTCTTTATTCCTTTAAAAAAAAAATGAAAGTCCAAACATCAACTGAAATCCTAGTTAAATTTTGACAATAGGGCGTTGTGGTGAATGTCATATATAAAACAGCTGTTTTTTGAGAAGGAATTTTATTTAACGAATTTCAAAGAATTTGTTTTCACTTTTACAAATAAAATGGATTCTTTTCTTTGGCTATGATATAATTTTTCCCAAATATTCCACCATGTCGATTTTTATTTAAAATTGAGCCAAGCATATTAGTCAAGAGGTACACAGCTCCGGTAAAAAAATAAAATGTTTTTTTCTTACTGCGCATCATTTATCTGTCAAAATTGTTCGTATGAAATAATTGTTCGGCTAAATTATTAAGCTTAATTTTAACAGATTCTGTTATTCTTTAATTTTGTGTGAATTATGTTTCGTAAAAATAAATATCGAATTATGTAGGAATATTTGGGAACAAGCGGTTTATCTCACCAAAGAAAAGAATCCATTTTATTTCATAATGCCGAAATGCATTCATAAATTCGTTTTTTGTCGTCTAAATGAATAAATATTTGACAAGTGTTTTCATCAAAATATATTTCGTGCATTTTATTTATTTATTTAAACGTTATTAAAGCAGAAAATTTATCTTGTAATCAATAAGGAACTTAACATTAAACATAAAACATAAATTATTTCATAAAATTCAGTTGAAATAATTAAAAAAAATCATTGAAATCAATCTTTTCTCAGAGAACAGCTGTTTTTTTTGACATATTCTCCACAACACTTTATGTCAAAATTTAGAACAATTAAATACATAGGTATTTTAAGCAAAGTTGAATTTTTAGGCATGTTCAGGAAAATGAGATCTCAGAAATCTCAACAATCTCAGTTACCTGAACAGCATTCAGCAAAATTTCTTAGCTTTGCTGTCAAAATTCTGAGGGAAAAAAATCTTTGATTCGCTTGCTCACTTTTTGTCTGAGAAAAATTTCAGATCTCATTTTTCTGAACGCGTCATTTGTTTCCAGAAATTTGATACGACAGTTATAATACATGTGTTTTTTTTGTCAATTGAATAGAATTTCGTTCCACGAAAGGATTCTGCATACGTCAATTTTTTTTTTTTGTAGAACACGCCTAAAGCCTAGTACGCTGCTGATGCGAAACGAAAAATCCCATACAAAAATGACACAACGTAATCATAAACGGAAAATTTCGTTCTGCTTTTCGTTTTGCAGTACGCTGTTCGAAGAGCGAAATTTATTTATTTATCTGTTTGGAGATCACAGGAAATTTTCGGTGCGCATCAGCAGCGTACTAGGCTTAAGAATGAAAACGTGTTGTTCTTTACCCAGCGGCTCCATTAGCAATACTTGAGGAAATAAATTGCTTGGCTCATTGCCATTGCCTTCAATATTGCTAATAGAGACGCTTTGGCAATGTCAATGACAATATTGATCGGCTGATGGAAGGCAATTATTGATTTCCATCGATGAGGCAATAAATATTGACGTTTCACCATTTTCAAAATGGTGCCTCCGCGATTTTGAATGAATTGTGCTACGTTGAAAATATGCGAAATTAAGTGAATTAAAGTTTTTTTATTATCAACAATTGTGACTTTAAAGAGCAAAAAACACTTGACTGTGGTCGTAATTTCTACACTGACATTTGACAACTGAAATTAGCTTGCAATAGAAGGCCCACCCAGGCAATAAATTGTCATTGCCATTGAAATTGACATTGCCTCAAATGTTGCTAATGGAGCCACAGCGTTAGTGTAGCACTCCATTTTTAATAACCCTCAATTGTCAGCTGTCAAGCAGCAAGCTGTTCTTTTTTTGTTGACAATAGTTTCGCTCGTTGAACTTTACCCAGGGTTGACCCAGGTTTTCTTGACAACCCCAAGAATTGTCAAAAAAAACCTGGGTTGTTCGGTTTTACAAAAAACGCCAGAGTTCTTTAATTTGACATTAAACGCAAGAAACAAGAAGCTATGTGCTCAATAATAAAAACATAAAATGTGTCTTAAATTAGTTCTGAAAATGAATTGAAACAACATCAAGCGTTTTCCTTTTCTATTTCTATTTGTTATTTTTCAATTTTTCTTTTAATTTCTATTTCAAAAATAAGCTATTACCTGCAATGAGCAAATCCACAACAAAATAATTGCCTCACAACTCATGTCACTTTGGCAGTTTATTCGTTACCTCAATTCGCCTCAGCAGAAAACCTAGTTCTACTTCAGGGCGACCCCAGGTCTCAAAAAAACACAGAATTTGATTATCAGTGTGAGTTCAGGTTTTTCAATAAACGCTTTAGGAAGACCCCAGGGTAACTTTAGGGCTCAACGAACAAACCTAATACCTCTGCGCACTAATGGCGTTAAATTCAAAACTATGCGTGAATTTTGAGACACCATTTACTAGTACATATATGAGGTCCGTTCCCAAGATTTCTCGCACTAAAAGTTGGTCAAATGTCAAATTTGAGGAGTGGGGATAAAATTCTTTCAAAGAGAAAGAAAACTGAAAAAATGTCTGGAACGGTTTTCGCACTAAAATGGACTACTTTTTAAACGTCAAAAAATATATTCGACTATGGCTGCCGTAGATCAGTGATAAATCTTCAACAAAATTTTCAAGAATCACATCCCAAGAAAATAAAATGTTAACGGAGAATAAACAAACAAGCTTACATCAAGTATATTAATATACAAACAATCTTTATTATACATTAAATTATGAAGCTTAAGCGTGTTTTTCTTCAAGTAGCACTATATAATATAAGTAATACTCAATATTGTCAATTTTAAATTTTCTTTTTAAGAAATAGTTTTGCTTATTGGCGTAAATTTTTTGTAATTAGTTGATTAGTTAAAAGATTAATAAAATGATAAAAAGTATGCTTATCTTTCAAAACTAAAATCAAAATAAAATTAACACTTGGGCAACCCTTGTCCGGCATTGATATTTGTACTCAACTGACAAATTACGTCATCTGACATACGGCAACCAGGCATTTGACATCCAGCCCAGAAATAGCCAGAAGAAATTCCTCGGACTAAAACTGGCAAGAAGGGGAAATATTTTGCTCTCTCGAGCGCGCTCTCTTTTGTAAGAATTAGCACAACTTTTGAAGTCTGGAACGACTTTGGACTAAAAATGACTAAATCTGGCAGTCTGAAACTGTTTGAAACTGGGTGTGGAACACACTTATGCAGTGGCTTACCCACCAGGGGGTGGATATTTGACACATGATTTGTCATCATATGTCAAAAAGATGAATTTTTGAAATTCAACAATGAGAAGATTTTGGACATATTCTTACTATGCGGAATTTTTTTGCGTTTTACATACTAATTATTTTTAAGTAAATATATACCTACGTCCTACATCTTGGACAAAAAAACACACCACACCATATACACATAACATACGGTGAACAAAATTCAATTGGCGTTTTTCTTTTTTACCTCAGACAAATCAGAGCACATAAGTCGTGTTTCTTTTTTCCATCTGAGCTAGCTCGGAGCATGATCTGTATGCTCAGAATAAAATGACCGAGCAAAACGCTGAGCGAAGCCAACTTCATACAATTTTTATGTAATTTGACAGATTACTATGCATATGACATGTTCAGTGCTCAAGTGTGTTTCATAATTAAATCTGAGGGCTCTGATTATAATCTCCTCAGAGCTTTGCTCTGTTCGCTCAACCTCTGCTCAGAGCTTTGCTCACAGCCAAAAAAGAAAAACGCCAAATAAAAACGTACAACACGCAGGGATAGTGATGCTGTTAATATACCTACATCTAAATTTTTACACCTTAAACAAAAATACCCAGATCTAAATCCTCTTTATCCTCTGATGATCATTCAACCACACTTAAATAAGTTTTTAAATTAGGTACACAATAAGATAGGGGCCATTCATCTTTGAAGATTTGAAGTAGAAAGAATTTCCTTCCTGTGCCATTTATTTTATCCCCGATAAATAAATCGAACAAAAACATCAACGATAATTATTCCTACGCAGCCACGCAATTCGCATTAATAGAATGTATTTATTTTTACTGCGAGAACCACAAAAAGAATATCTTCCATTCGAATGGAGACTGTAAGTACATAAAATTCATGTTAAAATAGCTTCAGATATAGAATTGGCCAATGGTCAATGAGGTTCCATTCCAAAGCGTAAAAGGCAACCAAAAATGCTAATTTCGTTTTCATTCAAGTGTATAAACCGATTACAACGATAAACGTCCATTAACTGGCTAAGGCAACCTTCATATAGATACCCAATCCCAATTTATGCTGCCGTTCGTTGAAGAAAGGACACCCGCAGGACTTCTTCTTTTGGGATATTATACATATATTCTCTTTTATACCTTCCTCTCGCATGGATTATGATGATTGCGGCAAAGATGATGATCATGGTGATGATAATAATTCTGATGGTTGTATCTGCTGTCACTTACATTGGTCCCTCGGGTACTATCGCAGCCAATTAGGAGAACATTTTCGGACTAAATCGGTGCTTAGCTATGCAAATGGTGTCCTATGATATGGAGTTTGCCGAATGTGTTTTAGGGTTTATTCGTGTATAGGTATGTGAACTTTTAACCAGGCGCGCTTGCTATGAATGCGGATTATAAAATTATTTTTAGCCCTAAGGATATTATTATATATTTCTGCGGGACGGTTGTTTCTTTGAAATGTGTTTTTTGGGAATTCGGGTGGTGTTGTCTTTTGATTTTGCAATTTCCGCTCCTTTTTTGGCTATGATAATAATATATAGACGATGTGTTCCATATGAATGGAGGAATTTATTTGTCTCTGAAGATTATTCCCAGACAAAAGGACAAAATTTATCTTAATTGATTGCTAAGAGGCGATAGAATTCTTGAAAATCTCTTAATTAAATATTTGTCGTCTGGAAGGACATATTATTCAACTTATGTGTACTTTTTTGTTTTTGGGTAATGGGAGATAAGGAAGCCAGTATGTTTATTTCTTCTATTCGAGAGGGGCCGGGTTAATGGTTTTGGGAAGGGTTCATAGGAAGAAATACATTCAAATGGATGAATTATGTTCTAAAAAATCAATAAGCAAACAATAATAGCTTAAACAGTTAATAAAGACAGAAATAAAAGAGTTCGATAAAAATTAAAACAAAAGGTTTTAAAAGGTTAGGTTACCCAGTGGCTCCATTAGCAATACTTGAAGAAATAAATGGCTTGGCTCATTGCCATTGCCTTGAATATTGCTAATGGAGACGCTTTGGCAATGGCAATGATAATATTGCTCGGTTGGTTGAAGGCAATTATTGATTTCCATCGCTGAGGCAATAAATTTTGACGTTTTACCTTTTTCAAAATGGTTTCTCCACGATTTTGTATAAATTGTGCTTCGTTTTGAAATTAAATTTGAAAATATGAGAAATGTGAATTAAAGTTTTTTTTATTATCAAAAATTGTGGATTTAAAAAGCAAAAAACACTTGACTGTGGTCGTAATTTCTACACTGACATTTGACAACTGAAATTAGCTGGCAATGGAAGGCCCAACCAGGCAATAAATTTTCATTGCCATTGAAATTGACATTACCTCCAATATTGCTAAAGGAGCCACAAGAAAAATTGATGATCCACCAACCAACCAAACGGTCTTAATAGATCCATTGCGCTTTCCATGTTCTAAATTATATAAAGCTATGCGCAAACCGACACGATGGCGGTGGCGATTGCGATAACTTTTATCGCGCGATAAAGATGCGTTCAAAAACCTGCTCACATCAACGCGATATATTGTGTAGCGGGCTAAGTTGTCAGCGACAATACAAACGTTTAATTTTTGAAGTTTAATAAAAAAAACGTATAAAATGGAATTCCCCCTAATTTTTTCTATTAATTTTTCAGTTTTTCAAATTTTCTTTTTTAGACTCTTTTTTTTCAGGCGATATAGCGATCAAATGGTGCTTGCTGCGTTCAAGAAAAGTCGCGTAACTGAACGCAGCAGTGGAATGTGAACGCAATCATAGTTGCCACCCGACTGGAAAGTCAGGGAAAATCAGGGAAAGTCAGGGAACGCCAATTTGGTCAGGGAAAGTCAGGGATAGTCAGGGAATTTCGAAAGTGGTCAGGGGAAATTTTTTGTACAATGAAAAAAATTTAATATTTCGTTGAACTCAGGGGGGACCCTACTCTGTATTTTGTTCCGAAAGTCAGTTGTATTCGAAAGTGATTTTTCGTCCCGCTTTTGAATTGGAACTTTGTAAAACTTTCGAAGGGCAAACAATAGTATTTAATACTTCACTTATGGATTATTTTTTTCAGATTGCGAATATTTTTGATCAATTTTTGTAAATCCTGGAAAATCTTTTTGAAAATGGAATACTTAACTCGAGCTAGACGAGCTTTTAAATAATCAAAAAAATTTTGGGCCGAAAAAAGTTAAATTGTTTAAGAATCGAATTTAAGTTATAGTACGAGAGCTAACAACGTCGACAGAAAAAAGCATTTCAACAGTCATGATTGTTTTGTTCACTATTTTGAGTGAAATTCAGAAAGTCTGGCTGGTGGGATGCGTTTTTATGTACGCTTCACTTTTGAAACCGTACAAATTGATTTTTAAAGTCATTTCAACAGTTTTAGCTTCTCTTTCATTCCGTTCTATAAACTATTTGCCATATGAATTACAGGTCATGTAGGTGTCAGACGTTGCAAAATACGTATGACAAGCTTTTTTTTTAAATAAAAAAATAGAATATAAAGATTTTAATTTGGAAAAAAATTATTAAAAAATTAATCGGTAACGATAATATTACTATAGCTTTTTGAAATCTATTCTTTTATTTCACATTTAAATTACTATGTTTGAATGAATAGTTTCTTGACATTGAAAAAAAAAAAAAAAAAAAAAAAACGTGTTACACATATTATCTACTATTTTTTTTTTTGAATGTAGGTACACATGTTATTAAATTCCTGTTTATCTTTTAGTATATAATACTATCATCCATTTTTATTCGATCACTAAAAAATATAGCTGGTTACATGTCTTCTATTTTTCAAGAATTTTTTTTTGTAATTTTTGTTCGGATTCCTAGAGCTCTTAAATAGCTCCAAAATACTAAACTAAAACTTTTTTCCTTACGTTTTAAACTTTTTCCTGTGATTGCTCTGCTAACTGCATTAATTTACAAGAAAAGTACTCGAGCACTAAATTCTTTTGTTGAGTACTTAATTAGCACTTGATAAGCGCATAATGATAACGTCACAAAAATTAAGTTATGTTTCTCAAAGAGTTACTATTTTAATTTTTTTTAAATTTGGTCAGGGAAAGTCAGGGAAATTTATTTTGAAAAATAGTGGGAACTATGGCAATCCACATATCGCGTCGATGTGTGCCCCTCCATTGATTTACGTGTGCGGCATCCACATTGTTATCGCGATCGCCACCGCCACCGCGTCGGTTTGCGCGTAGCTTAATCGGACATGTTCTACATATCGAACGAAATCGAATTGATTTCAATTTCATTCGAAATAAAATACCATATTATGATCTACAATTCGTTCGCTTTCGCAAAGTTTCGCAATTACTTCGAACTGTCAAAATTGCAGGTTTTTTCATTTTTAATTGTTTTGGAAAGTGAAATTAAACTACGGATGAAATTGGATGGGGAATCATTAGCTTCGTTTAATGGAGAGAAAGGGTTATAAAAAAAAAAAATTCATTTCGATTTTGAGGCATGTAAACAAAGAAAATGTTGGTACCAAAATGAAGCTTATTACTTATATACGTCCTATGTAATTCTTTGTATTTAAAAAATATTTAATTATTTTTTATTATTAGGTATTTATTTTATTATTTCAATGAACGAAATCGTTTTCAATGAACAGCTAATTTTCGTTTCAGAATAGTGGAACACAATCCTTTCCAATGAAATATGTTCGATTTTCTTTCTGTTCTCATCTGTCATTATTTCATTTAGGGCCAGTTGTACAAATATTTAAACTGTGGTTCAGCAATTTGTATCCACCGATTTCGGCGTGTGTTCAACAGTGGTTAACTGTTCAAGTGTGTGATAATAACCAATTACATACTTGAACCAGCGTTGAACTTTAGTTAATCCGCCGAAATCGGCGAATTAAAATCTTGAATCAAGGCTGGACAACTATTGTACAACTGCCATTAATGATCTCGCATCGATAAAAATGGTCGATAAAGCTAAGACTGCACTTGGCGGAACTGCACTTCATCGGAACTGAATTTCACGACTTAAAGTTCCCCCACACCAACGCGAATTTTCGGTGACGATGACGAAAACAATAATAACAACGTGTTGTTTTCATTGACAACCACGTGTTGATATTGTTGTTTTCGTCGTCGCCACCGAAAATTCGCGTTGGTGTGGGGGAACCTTTATTTGTAGGAAATTGTATGAGCTATATCGTACTAAGCGACAACTGCACTTCACGGCGCGACACTATGCGACAAAGATGATAATCTGACCAACTGTGTCGCGACGGTGAAGTTTCGTTCAGTTTCATGCGGAAGTGTGCTCGGTGTCGCTGAAGTGCAGTTCCGCCTAGTGCGGTTCTACCTAAACGTTGAAAATGGAACAAAACTCATACGATTTGTTTCAATTTTCATCGTGTTTCGACTGACTTTATCGATGCGAGAGTTACAGAAAGTAGGTACAGGATTCAATTATTATTAATTTGAAAAGGTCCCGAAAAATTTGCTACACAATAAAGTGCGTAGTGCGACGTTGTTATGGTTATTTTCCTAACCCCTGTGCCTACGCTTCGTTTTGTAACTTTCGCATCGATAAAATTAGTCGAGAAATGTTGGAAAATGGAACAAAACTTATATGATTTGTTTCAATTTTCATCGTTTCTCGACTGCTTTTGCCGATGCGAGAGTTACATAACGTAGGCACTGATGGTCAATTTGTTCACAGCTAATCAGTCATAAATCAATGATTAATTATTGCAACAGCATCATCTAATGACAAATTTAACAAAATTTGAATGAGTTGAGTTATTAATTATTAAAATATCTAATTAGCCGATTTAGTTTAATTAGAGCTTGTAAAATCATAATATATATTTACCCCACTGTAAAGCACAAAATTTCTTTTTTTTTATTTTGAATAAAATAACTATCTTGAAAAAAAAATAAAATAAAAACAATTAATATTATAAATCAATTCAAACCGTTTGAGAGCTACTGATTTAATTTCTTTACTGCGCAATCTCAATTCTTTAAACTTCTACCAACTTCACATCTATTATTACCGGGCGCTGTTTATTCCAATTTCCAAATGTCAGCTGCTGTCACTAACACATGTGGAATAAATAACTGGATTCGCGAATTTATTTTGTTTTACTTAAAATCAACAAATTGTTTTGTTTTTATTTATTATAAGTTAAAATACATAATTATTTTTAATTAAATAAGTTTTCAAATGAATGTTTAAACATTCTTTCATTATGGAACACAATATTATGTGTTCCTATTTGATGGAATGTTACTTTTAAATGAAGTGAAATATAAAAGTTTACAAAATGAGTGTTGAAGAAATGTGAAATGGAATTCCGTTAATGTTGTTCTCCAAATTATTAATTAAAAATTGTGAAATAAAAATAAAAAAAATGGAGACGAATAGTAAATCAATTCCTAGTGAAAAACCAAAAAAAGCAAAAAAACCATCGCCAAAAAAGAAAAACAAAAGTCCATCAAAAGCAAAAGCATCACAATCATCATCGTCGTCCAGCAAAAATGCATCCAATTCGAATCAACCAGGCGGAAAAGAGAGTCGTCATTCTGACCATAACGACAAAAGGTAAGTTTTTTTTTTGTTGTTAAACAATATTTTTGAAAATAATTTATAAATTAAGTAAAGTGCGGAGCATTTTAGTGAAAGCCTTTAAATGCACAGAAACACAAGGTTTAATAACTTCTTGGTGTTGATGTTAATGACAGTCCGTCTCTTCACAGCTGGACTCCCATGAAATTCTTTGGAATCGCCTTGTTAGCTGTGTACATTCTTTATTGCTTTGGACATTTCATACTGACAAAATCCAGAGCCACCTTTCATTGTTTTGTTTCTGGATCTAATTTTCTCTGAATAATCAAAATATCCCACAGCACATCCCTTGGTGATATGACATTTGGTGAATAGAATCAGTATGGAAGTTGCCATCTAAAAAAAAACATTCTAGACCGCATTTGGGGAGCATAAAGAAGTTCTTATTGAATGGATTTCATTTGGGGTCTGCATAGTTCCAACTTTGTGTGTAAGATGTTTGCATAGATTTCCTCTTATTTGCTTAACTCTATTTGTTGTTTATTCGCAATATTTTTATACATACTCTTAAAGCACTATAAAATCCAAATACAGGGCTTAACATATTTAGTTTAACAATTCAATTGACTAAGCCTATCGAACAGTGGCAGCCTTTGTTTAGTAGGTTATTTTTCGTGAGGTTATTAGACTTTTCTTGCTGCAAATACACATCCTCTGTGTAGATTATGAAAATCATAGATTCCCTTTTTTTGTCATGTGTGTCTAAAATAGAAGGCCAAGCTCTAAAAATCCAAAAACCTAATCATATTATCTTCTAAGCTTCTGCTGTACATGATTATGATCTTATGATGAACTGTCACATATGATTCTAAGGATGGCGTGGACTTAAACGCCCGAAGCCTTGATGTAAGCAACGAGATAATATCCACTTGTGATTGGGAAAGGTGGAGAAATTATTACAAATACATAAAGGCAGGCTGATTTGTTCATACCTGCAAGAGGGCTATTAAAAAAGCTTAAGTCGATGTTTTCTGGGCACCATGATCTGAGCGAAATCCGTCATTTTGGAAAACGCGAATTGGTCTCCAATATATCTCTTAAATTATTGGTTTTGGCGGGAAAGTTGTTTGAGCCAGTGAAATAATATTTTATCTGTATGTAAATTTAAAATAATATTTTATCTTTATGTAAATTTTGTTCTGCCCGGGCAATATTTTCGAGTTTATCTCATGTTAATTTTTAATTTTTTGTTATTTAACATTTTTTTTTTCGTTTAACAAAAGCCTACCTAATTTTTTGTCAAACATAAAAATTTTAGAACACAATATTTCCAAAATTTCAATGTATTTTTGAAAATGATACAATCTAAAGTTACCCTTCTGAAAAGTCGGCCATGTAATTGAGTTAAAACTTTATAAACAAATCGGCCGCTAATTGTAGCTATATGGTTGTTTTTAGAAAGTTGACAATATCGATAGTTATGTATCAATCGCTCAATTATTATTAATGTTGCCTTTTAGTACCGTTTTGAACGACTATGACCGGCTTACATAGATCTATTGTGTCCTGAAGCTGCATTTTTATATGCATTTTTACTTTGTATTTATTTCTGGTGCTATTGATTCTGATATGGCTTGTTTTGTTGACTCATTTCCTAAAGTTCTTTTTGTTTTGTTTCCTATATCGATTTTGTATCTGATTTGTCGAAACTTTTTCGAACTTTGGTCTTTTGATGTCTTATTTTCCTGGACTCAAGTGCCTTAGTATAAGAAACAAACAAATTTATTGAAAATTATTTGAGTTCCCCAAGTTCCGATGTTTAAATCTAATAGAACTGACTCAAGCACAAGATATACCAATTTATAACAGTTATGATTATATAATGGTATTGCTAATGCGGCCCGCAGGTTCTGGGCCCACTGTCTTTGACCAAGAGCATTGGATATTTCATACTTCTAATGAAAAAAAAGTTTTAACTGGTGTTCTAGTTTAATTCAAATAAAAAATTGTACCATTAAATAGTCATTTTAAAAGAAAATCTGATAGTTGGCGTTTCTCACAGATTTTTTTCTCTCAGAAAGTGATCCAGGGATTTCTAGATGTTTTTTCCTTAGAATTTAGACAGCAAAGCTGAGGAACGTTGTTCATATAGCTGAGATTGCTGATATCTCCGAGATCTCATTTTCCTGAAAACGCCTATTGGAACAGAACTAATTTTTTCAGCATTTTCAATTAGCAAACAAGAATTAATTTTGGCATCACCAGGGGTGCCAGCATGTAACTTGATACAATCGAGTTGAGTCGATACAATCGAGCATAAACTATTTCTAATTTTGTTAAATCGAATCGAAAACAGTCGACCGAGTTAAATTAGAAACTGCCTATCCTCGATTGTATCAATGAACTCGATTGTATCAAAGTTACGTGCTAGACCCCCAGTACAGTACGGTGGAAATAATTGAGGTAAAATTCGTGTCATTATCGTCAAGCACTATTTTTTTAAATGCAATTTTAGTCCGAGTTATTTGGCTTTTTTTTGGGATGCCTTGTAAATTGTAAAAAAGAAAAACAAATTTGCAACCTTACATTATAGATGTGTTTCTTTACTTTAAAACTCTGTGCATTTGTGTGAATTTCTACGTCATTTTATTTTTTTTATATGCTTTGAGAGACTTTGGTGCAGAAATTCACAGAAATGCACAGAGTTTCAAAGTAAAGGAACTAGGCTTATGTCTCTTCCCGTACTGAGTATTTCTACGAATTTAAATCAAAAGTCTGTCAAGGATAAAATATAATAAAATAAAATATGTAGTTTTGGACAGAAAATCACAGAGTATCAAAGTAAAGTAAACGCACCTTCTAAAACAAAGGAACAAGGAAGTTTTTTAAAATGGGTAGGAAGTGGCAGTTTTGGGAAGTAAACAAACAGGCCTTTTAATCAAATAAATTTTTTTAACTTTTTATTCCTTTAAATGTCCAGTCAACGCATAGTGGTCCGTTTTTGAACGATGACGACACAAACATTGCCTATGGCATTTCTTAATGAAAATTGATTCGGGGACGTTAAATTTTTTTTTTTCGAAATTATTTTGTAAACACAATTAAGGCCAGACGATGGTAAAAGTCAGGAATTTGTGTGCTTGAATGTGAACTTTCATATGAAAGTGATTCCAATGTAGATATGTACATACATATTACATGTACAATGTAATGTACATTGTACAATGTACACACATGTTTTTTTTAGTATTAAACTACAATGTACCTAGCCTTAAACTTCTTTACCTGACGTCTATAAATTATATAAACTGATGTGTATACAGGATTGAAAAAAATTAGCCAGTTCAGGTTTCTTGAGATATCTGAGATCTCAGAGATCTCAGCAATCTCAGAAATCTCAGAAATCTCAACGTAATTCCTCAGTGAGATTCCTCACTTTTGCTGTCTAAAAGCTGAGACTGAAATTTTTTGGATTCGTTTGCTCAATATATTTTTTGTCGCAGTTGATCAATTTATAAAAACGAGATGGAGAGTGCTTTTGATTTCTAAAGGAGAGATTTTGTTCAGGTTTCTCCTTCTCCTCAGTGGAGCTGGCAGATGCTTGCTCAGTGAGATCTCAGAAACGTGAACTGGCTAAATAATTCTTAGACATTTACAGTTATTGATTCTGAGTTCTGACTGCTTATTGATTCTACATTGTATTTTTTAAGATATAATAAAGAAGAAAAAAAAATAAAAAGTTATTTAAGTTTCAGGTGTTTAAGTAAAGTATTGAATAAATTATTAGGTAAAGCGACTCGTTATATTTTACATCGAATATTTAATAAAATGATTTTAAACAATTCTAGGCTTGCGAGCTAAATATCTGAGCTTATTATTATTTGATCTTGGGATTGTTTTCGAATGAAATTTAACAAGCTGGATACCTCTGAGCTACTAGAATTGGTTGTTGATGGTACAAGACAAGTGTATGCTTGCGAGGTAAACCTCAAAGCTTATTATTATTTCATCCTGAATTGTGAGCGAAATAAAATAGATAAGCCGATTGCCACTGTTCTATTGAAATTTGTAGTTAATTGTATACATTGAAGTTAAAATAACGTTTGAGAACTAAACAACATGAGCATTGAAGATTTTTGTTTTGATATGATAAAAAAAGACTCTGGCTATGTTCAACAGTTATTTTAAAAGAATGTTTGCAACTGACAAATACTTTGTGCTAAAAAACTGAATATGATCACTGTAAATATAATCGATAGATCTTTCAATTGTATTTGTTATGAAACGTTAGTAAGAATCAATACAAAAAAAGGCACCTGTTCTTCTGAAGTTCAGAATGATTTGGACTGTGAAGGAAGTGTGCCAGTTTTATCTTGATTTTTGGCGCGGAATCATGAGAATTGGAAGCTGCTCTGATGATTGTACGTCTATGGGCTCTTAATGTGGCCGCATAACTTCCACATTTCATATTTTGTCCATACTTTTTGACGTTTTGCAAATAACTGCTTACCACATTTTGACTTCTGTTAATTTTTTCGCGATGCATCGCTGGTTTAGGCCTAATTCTCGAAATGCTTTTATTTTGTCGTTTTCTTCCTCGCTTAAAAATTTTCCGCTACCTATTTTCGACGTTAACAGGTAAAAAACAGTTAAATTTATCGGCAGACAAAATTTTGAGTAAAATTGATCGACACAGCTCAACGCAAACTAAAGGTTTTGCTGTTGCACCTACTAAGTTGACCGAAAAAATATGTTGGATTCTACGATTAAAATTGATCTAGCTAGCGTATCAGAATAACGGTAAGCTTTAAGGCAACAATTTGTCTCCCAAACTAAGCGTATAATGATGCTCTTTCATTACATATATAAAAAAAGTGTGATTGCAATATAGGTACATATTTATATGAACAGAAGCTAACAGTAAGGTGAAACAAAATTTGAACCTATTCAGATGAGCCGCATTGTGTATCTATACATATTGATATGTATGTATATGACCTACATACAACTTTTTTTTATTTTAAAATTTCGTTTCATATTCTGGCTTAAATTCTGAAGCCTCTATTTTGAATACAAACAAATAGGCAGTAGTCTTTTATTTCTAGTGCTTTTTACTTTTTCTGTAACCCAATGGATAAATACAGAAAAATTTCGTTGCATCAATTAAATTTCTTCCAAAATTCATACACCCATCAAAGCGGAATCAATTTCAGTGTAATGTTCATAATTTTGAATCTATACTGATGCACAAATTTCATTATTAGCTGCATCATAAAATATTCGGATTCTTTTTTGCTAATAATCTGCCACTGCATCAACGAAACAGTGATGAGCAAGTACTTGAAATTAATGAATATTATTTAGCCAATGAATTTCACCTTCAATGCCACGAACCATAAAAACTAAAAGATACAAATACGATTCAACTTTGTATTTATGGAAATCTTGTGAACTGGCTAAATCAAGCGGCTCAATGGTCTAGGGGTATGATTCTCGCTTTGGGTGCGAGAGGTCCCGGGTTCAAATCCCGGTTGAGCCCAGCTATCTTTTTGTCAAAAATATCTTACAGTTAGTTTTAACAAAAGATCGTATAAGAAAATGGAGCAAGAATCAAAAATGAAAAAAACATTGTTTGATTCAATTAAAATAAATGCTAGACAAAAATTTGCTAAGGATGTGCTAATTATGAATGAGCGAAGTTTATCCCTTTTTTTACCTTTCAGTTCAATATATTAAAACAAAAATGTGCAGATTTCATGGTGTAAATTATTTACCCTCGAAAAAAACACCAAATTATCCTTTTTGCATTTTGTTAACATTCTTTTTCTTACAGAGTGTTTTAAAAGCAGATGTTGCAACAAATAAATGGGACAAAAAAAGGAAAAAAAAAAAAAAACAATTTTAAAGCAATTTTCCTTCGATGGAGAATGGGTTTGGCTTTCACATGCATTATGATGGCAAAAACGTGTTCATAAATAGGTTAGCAGTTTGGGTTCGATAGAATAACATTTGAAATATTTTTCATTTTTGATTTCGGCATACAGAAAAGAGGACGACTATGAGTTGTTTTGCTATACGTTTATTACCAATAAAGGGAATTATAGCATGATGATGGGGTAGCACACTTGTGTTGATCCCTAATGCGATATAAATGCCAATGTATTCGATTCAATGATTCGAATTTTTTTTTTTTTTTTTTTTTTTTTTTTTTAAGTGGTACCACATAGATTTATTTTTCTCACATTGGTTCATAATACGTTTTTAGTGAAGAAACTTCTTGAGGAAATAGAGTGGAAAATGGGTTAAGGTGATAAGTGACATTATGTGTAGTCATATTAACCTTGTTCGTTTACTCCCCAAACCTACCCATTTCTACCAGTTTCGGGCAAGTACGCGAACAGACCTAAAGCCTAGTACGCTGCTGATGCGAAACGAAAAATCCCATACAAAAATGACACAACGAAATCAGAAACGGAAAATTTCGTTTTGCTTTTCGTTTTGCAGTACGCTGTTCGAAGAGAGAAATTTATAATTGTAGCAGATTATTTGGAGAGCTCTCCGCTCCTTTTTCGCACTGAAATAATTATACAGACTATATTTTATTGTGTGCGGAAAAATGACATTTGTGTTTTTTTTTTGTGTTTTTTTTTTTGTTTATCATTTTCTTACTCTGATTTTTGCGTTTATGTTTGATTTTATTTTTGGAATTAGTGAAACTCTCCAAGGATATTTTCCGTTGTGTTTTCGCAAGCGTTTCGTTGTCTGTTTGGAGATCACAGAAAAATTTCGTTTCGCATCAGCAGCGTACTAGGCTTAATATGTTACTAAATTTGTCGTTCGTTAAGCTAAGTACAGACGATTGTCAGATCTTAAAATATTGTCAGAACTGTCAATGGTCTGACAGTAGCTAACAATTAGCTGACAATTGACATATTTCTTACAATGAAAAATAGTCCATTCACACGGTTGGTAGATTTCTACCCAATTTGATTGTCAGCTATTTTTGTATCTCTCTTTAACCAACTCATTGACATTTCGAACAATGAAGAAATTGGGCGGGTTCAATAAAAATAGCTTAACATCTGAATTTTCAGATTTCTGAATTTATGTCGTTGAACGCAAAAAAAATCTGAAATTTCAGTCGAGTCATTGTGTCAAATTCCTGCATTTACCTAAAGGATTTACATTGAAGCGAAATAAAATAGAACTTTAATTACATTTGTAAATTAAACATTGAGAGTGAGTAGTTGTGAGGATGAAAATATATGTAACTAAATCAGCAACAAGTTTCATTACCTTCATTAAAAGTCCTTTTATTGTTATGTATGACTTACAAAAACATAGAAAAACTTTCCAAACATCAATTAAAAAAATTGTTGATTTAAAAATTCACTAAACAATAAACAAAAAGTTCGTTCATTTAAATAAGTATTAAATTTTCATGACAAAAACTAAAAAAATCAACCACCAACAAGACAAAAATTACAAAGTTCAGCTTTTATGTGTGCTTTTGGCACTTCCCCCACCACAAACAACTTTCATCTGAATTTTCAGATGAGAATTTCTTGTCTGAAAATTCAGATGAAACGTAACTAAACGTAACTAAAAGTCATCTAACTTTTTATGACAGCTGGCCAATCAGAAGCTTCAAAAATTCAGAAATCTGAATCTCAATGAAAACATCTGACAATTACCAATGAGTATGGCAATGTCCTAATCGACTGACAATGATCAAAATTGTGTGTTCAGACGATTGTAAGATACCTGACAATTTTTTGTCAGGTAGTCGTCTGACAATGACGTGTCTGACAATATTGTCAGACAAAATTGTATGTTCAGACGACTGTAAGACATTTGGAACAGTTTTTTCACTGACAGATCTGACAATATTGTAAGATCTGACAATCGTCTGTACTTAGCTTTAGGTTTTGTTTTTTTTTTTTTTGAAAATTTTATGTTTTTCATTAGCCGTGTGTTGGTAGAAGTGTATTTGCAGTTTGCAACTCCGTAAATTTTTTTACACGCTAAACAATACACCAAAAAAAGTGATTATAAATATTTTATTATTGTTTGTACAAAAAACAAAAAAATGATTTGTTATTGTTTATTTGTAAAATTTTTGTTGAGTTGCTATACACTTTCACCAAAACACGGCTATTCATATACATACCTACTTTTTCGTTTTATTTTTTTGCTTACATGGTCGTTTTAAAGCCTGAAAAAAAGCTATTCATCTTAAAAGAAACAAATTTGTTATGAGAAAACCACACATTGGATCCGTTTGTTTAATTTTAGCTCGTGGGCCCTCCTTACTTACTAAAGCAAAAGTAAACGAAACAGCTTTTGTTTCCCTTTGTGAACGGTGAAAGGGCCCATGCTTGTTTCAAAACCTCTAAAATTCAAAATACAAAATCAATAAAATATTTGTTTGAATAAAAAAAAAAATTATTCCTACTTGGAGATGCGGGGCATCGATCCCCGTACCTCTCACATGCTAAGCGAGCGCTCTACCATCTGAGCTACATCCCCATGAAAACGTATTTGTTAGTTGATTTTATATTTTATAATATTTTTTGATTAAATAGGTACCTATATATTTTAATTTTAGGTTCAATTTTCTTAACTTTCTAGTATCTATAGCTGTTAAGTATGATACTATGCATTAATGTAAAGTTTAATATATTACATAAGGTAAAGTTAGGTAGAAGTGTTGTCGGCGGAGAAACCGACACACTTAGAACAATTGGTGGCCCTTTGTGATACCACATGGATCTAGGAAAGTTTAATAAATTATAGTAAAAATAATATGTATATAACGGGTGATTTTTTAGCTGGTTTGGTTTTGGCAACACTGGTTTTGACAGCTGACGTGTGTTTAGTACCTTGTGTCACTGTCAAACAGCTTCAGTTTGGTTTGCAATTTAACCATGGATCGTCTTACAAATGAACAACGCTTGCAAATTATTGAATTTTACTATCAAAATTCGTGCTCGGTTCGAAATGTTCATCGCGCGCTGCTTCCATTTTATGGTCGGCATTCTCGACCTT
Source organism: Epistrophe grossulariae (assembly GCA_929447395.1). Lineage (NCBI taxonomy): Eukaryota > Metazoa > Arthropoda > Insecta > Diptera > Syrphidae > Epistrophe > Epistrophe grossulariae. Next base: position 43,727,310 of record OV839567.1, on the reverse strand, counting down.
CTGAGCAGTCTATTCGGAAAATTGTGACCAAATTTCGCACCAAATTTACTTTGTTGGACATTAAACTACCAACACGTTTACGTACTGTGCGTAGTGAAGAAAATATTGCGGCCGTATCAGCTAGTGTGACAGAAGACCGCGAAATGTCGATTCGGCGCCGTTCCCAGCAGTTAGGCCTTTGTTACAGCACTACGTGGAAAATTTTGCGGAAGGATTTGGGCGTAAAGCCTTTTAAGATACAGCTGGTGCAAGAACTAAAGCCAGCCGACCTACCACAACGCCGAATTTTTGGTGTATGGGCTCTTGGAAAGCTGGCCGAGGATCCGCTTTTTTATCGAAAAATTGTGTTCAGCGATGAGGCTCATTTTTGGTTGAATGGGTACGTAAATAAGCACAATTGCCGCATTTGGAGTGAAGATCAGCCAGAAGCATTGCAACAGCTACCAATGCATCCCGAAAAAGCCACTGTTTGGTGCGGTTTATGGGCCGGCGGCATTATTGGGCCATATTTCTTCAAAGATGATGCGAATCGCAGCGTTACTGTCAATGGTGAACGCTACCGAGCGATGATAACAAACTTTTTTTTGCCCGAAATGGAAGTTCTTGACTTGCATGATATGTGGTTTCAACAAGACGGTGCCACATGCCACACAGCACGCGAAACAATGGCGCAATTGCGAGGCGAGTTTGGTGAACAGTTAATTTCACGTTTCGGGCCGGTCAATTGGCCGCCTAGATCGTGCGATTTGACACCATTAGACTATTTTTTGTGGGGGTATGTCAAGGCTAATGTCTATAGGGACAAGCCCGCTTCGATTGACGCACTGGAAGCCAACATCCATGCATTCATTCGTGAGATACCGGCCGATATGTGTGAAAGAGTATGCCAAAATTGGACTCAGCGGATATGCTACCTGAGCCGCAGCCGCGGTCAACATTTGCATGAAATTATCTTTAAACATTAAATTGCAAGGTTCAAACTATCGATTCAAATAAATATTTCATTCATTTTTTCGAATTTTTTGTGTTTTTTTTTTTAAAAAGTTCTAAACCTCTTAAAAAATCACCCGTTATTTTAAGCAAATCACATATTAGGCACGTTAATAGTAGCCATCCAAAAGGTAGGCTGAGTCTTGTTCATTGAGCATTAACAGAAAATTTCTTTTATTTATTTATTTTTTTTTTTTTTTCAAATAAATACAAAAAAAAAGTTTTTAAGAAGTTGGTTTTCAAACAGAAAATTCAACATTGAATATATTTTAAGGACCAGTTTTACAGTGCACACTTAATAAAATAAGTGGCACTAAATTTTCCCATTTTGGTATACTTTAGGCGGAGTTTTACTGTCTGAGTAAGTGACACTTAAGCGGCCAATATGGTAGAAGTTTTGAAAGAAAGAGAAAAATAAAAACTTTAAAAAATTTTATTTTAAAAATAATTTAAATTTATTTAATTTAATATCACAACATTTATATTGAAACGCGTCCCTTTATTAACATTGAAAATGTTTATAGGGTCGTTTTGAGATAAATATGGTGTTACCAAAATGATTAAATGAACAAATGAATATATAACAAATGAACGAAATGAACTCTAGCGTATAGGGTGCTCAGGATCGAATTTTGGTTGGTGTTACCAAAGAAAATACCTAAATGAACCTAAATACACAATCGATGAATCGTACCTACACGTTGTTCATCGCCAACCGACGAGCTTCAGTGGAGGATAGTTGAATTTGTATAAAATCTTAAAATCACTCAATTTGAGCGCACTCAGAAGCCTATTACTCAGGTTATAATTATCGGATGCTTAATATTAAGATAGATAATTAAAAATAAAATGACAGGCTACAAATCTGCATCAAAATTTTTGCAAAAGCAAAAAGCAAAAATTTCATACTAAAAACGTGAAAGATTGGCTTTTGAGAACTAATTTCATCACGGTAAATGACGTGAGGAACAAGAAAACAAAAAGAAAAAGAAAAAAACGTACCCACAAAGAATATACATTGCTGTAAGGGTGTGGGCAAGACGTTGGTTGGAGTGGAATGTGTGCAATAAAAAACCACCACTGCACTGTGGCTGGTGGCAAACACAATTGGCTTCGCATCGGGAACAAAAATGATATACATACAATATACATAGCTAAATTATTAAAGGTTAGGTATGTCTGTAAAATGTTATGTTGATTAAATTGTTGTAGGTATTTTGCAAATATTATTCGTAATGGTACAATTAGGTTGGTTTGGTTGGCTTATAACTTCTGTTCTAACAATCGGATATTTAAAATAAAGGTCTTAAAATGAAGGTAAAACATCAAACTAATTTATTCAGTTAAAAAATAATTGAAATAACATAAGAGTGTAGGTGAAAAATGTTTAGGTTTAATTCATCAAAATAAAAAAATTGAAAAATTGAATAACAAAATTGGCTTCGCCAACAAAATTCATATGCCTACGTATCTATATAGGTACATACATTATGTATGTAGGTAGGTAGGTAGGTAGAAATGGCGATCACGATATACCTATAAAAGGATTGATTAAGTTGTTCTGCGGTTGCCTTTTTACTTCTGTACTAATAATCGCATCTTAAAGATTAAATTCAAAATTTTGTGTGACAAAACTTGGCTTCATTCTTAATCAATTCGATTGTTGAACCTAGAATATGCACAGAGACCTATACTTGAACCTCTTTGATTATAACTTATAATTTTATAAGGGCCCAGATGTTGAAGATTAAGGTATTTAAATTAAGGTTAACCTGGCTAGAGGTAGGATTAAGCTAGCGAAGCAACAGAAAAATATAATACCTAATCGAAAAGGGTTGATTTGGTATCTTCTGTTCTAATTATCGGATCTTTGAGGTTAATGTCTTAGAATTAAGTAATCTCAGGCTACAAATTTATGTGACAAAACAACATCCAAACCAATGCGTTTTTTTAACTTGACCAACGTCTAAACCAATGAGATTTTGAACTTGACTTACGTCTAAGCCAATGCGATTTTTGAACTTGACCTACGTCCAAACCAATGTTATTTTTGAGCCTGAAATATGCAAAGGTACCTACTTGCGTTTCTCTTTAATAAACTTACAACATTAGTTCTAAGGGCCAGTTGTTGAAGGTTAAGGTATTAAGTTAACGTTAATCAGTCTAGAGGTGGGATTAACTTACCTAAGCAACTTAAATATAAATATCGAAAAGGGATTATTTGGTAAGCTTTTATCTTCTGTTCTAATTATCGGGTCTTTATGGTTAAGGTCTTAGAATTCTAGTAAAATCTCAGGCTATAAATTTATGTTACAAAACTTTACCTACGTCTAAGCCAATGCGATTATTGAACTTAGAATATTCATAGATACTGCAATACAATTGAACTTCTTTAATAAACTTATATAGATTTAGTTCTAATGTTCAGATGTTCAAGGTTAAAGGTAGAACTATAATAGTCGGATGCCGACCTAAGTGGTCGTACAAACGAAACGAATACAAAGAATTCATATGACGTGCCCATAATTGAGTTTTGCTTCGTTTCGACCAATTTTTTACTTTTGCTTTCGGAAGAGAAGAGCGCTCACCGACCGCTCCATGCGTAAGTGAACTGAGAGAATTTTCTTCCAACATCTTCCGGCTATTACAGTTCTACCTTAAGGTCCTCAAATGAAAAAAAAACGATCCAATTTGGTTGTCAACTCAGCTGTAAACTTAATTGGTGCTTTGCTTTTCATATACTCAGATAAAAGATTACTGCTTAACTGTCAAACCGCATTATTATTGTCTTAAGAAATTACACGACTCGAGTTTATTAAATGTATTAAAAGATGAGTTCAAAATGCAAAATATTATAGAATACCTAAAAACAATTAGGTAAATCAGGTTTGCATTGAGTTTGAGCTACACATCAAATTATTTATAAATTTGGTCTCGCGTTAAAAAGGGTTCACTTTGATAGTAAATCAAATAACTTGCCTATATATGTATAAATAGTTCAATAAGTTGAGAGACTTGTAAATCAATTTGAGCAAATTTGAGCAAATATTTGATTTTCTTCAACATCAACGCCGTGATTAAATAAACTGAACTGAACAACATTAATTTAACCGCCAACTGGGATTTGACATAAAAAATATCTACATATTGTAATTTCAGACTGAAGAATGGTTTCTTAGACAGCTTCAGAAGTTTTGGTGCAACTATAGGATACAAATTATAAATCACCAAGATTATTCATGTTTTTATTTTATATTATATTGTGACTTAATATTAAATTAAATAAATTTAAATTATTTTTAAAATAACATTTTTAAAGTTTTTATTATTCTCTTTTTTTCAAAACTTCAAACACATACAACATGGAGACTACACACATAATTTTATTTTTTGATTAAACGTTTCAAATCAGATATCCAAAAAAGAACTGTTAGGCGAATTTTTCTGGCCCTAAGTTTTGAATTGCATGTATTTTCGAACGAATTTATCGACAATTTCAAATTGAGGGAATGAAATGTAATTGACATTTTTTGTAATTTTAAATGTGAAGTAGGAAAAAATACAAAAATAAAAGATATAGCAGTCCGGTAAAAGTTCATTAAACAAATATTTATTTTATAATAATCGAGTCATATTGGACATGATTTAAGAATACTTTTCAATTGTATCTTTAGAAAAATCAAAACGATGCGAGAACACTAAGAATATGCATAGGACGACTGTATTTTTGCAATAATAAGTAAATATTTAAAAAAAAAATTAAAAACCTTTTGCAATTAATAATCTGTTGAAAAAAACTTAACAAAAATGTTTTATCTGTCATAAGAACTAAAAAAAGAGTCCATACAAATATCAATGGATTTGTTCTGGGTTTTCATTTTATGTATTTTAAAATTTGTTTCCCAAGTTTTAACAATGTAAAATGGATGATTTTTTTTCTAAATTAAATTTTTAAATCCACATTAATAAATGCTTAAAATTGGCGTACTATTTTTACTTGTGATATATAGTACATAGGATGGTACTACATGGCAAGTTATAGATTCGTAAAAAAAATTAAACTAAACATTATGATGATAGCGAATTCGACAAAATTGATCTCGCAATTCTGTACGTCTGTCTGTCTGGCCTGTCCTTTCGGCTGCAGCGTAAACGGGTGACTCGATGTTCTTAAAACTTGCTTCCTAGAATTTTTAGGCATTCCCCCAACACGATTTTTTTCTTTTTTTTTTAGGACCAAAAATAACAGTAGATAGCTGCCGTACAAATTTGTTTTAGCAAAACAAATTATTTTTCTTAAAAAACGTGTCTACTTTTTTTTTTATTCAGTAATTTTTTTTTAATTCTTTTTAAATGGCTACCATTTTATAAAAATAAATGTCCGAAAAATGGTTATAAATGGTACCCATAAAACCATTTTTTCGATTTTCGATTTTACCAACAACGGTTCAACTGATTTTGATCATTTTTTTTGTACAGAATGTTTCAAAAAGTTTTAAATTCTGTATACGTACCAAAAATTTTTTTTTTTTTTGATTTTTAAAAAATGTCTAAAAATTTTTTTTGAGAACTTAATAATTCGAAAACGACTTGATTGATTTTTATTAAGCTTACCACCCAGTAGTTTTTTAATATTATATCTAGCAGATGTTCAATAAAATTTATTCTTATAACCAAAAATAACGGTACCTCCGGTAAGGAAAATCTTATTTTTCTCAAGAACGACTCCAACGATTTGGATATAAACAAAATTAATATGAGCTAATATGTGAACAATCCACCGTATTATTGAAAAAACAAAATTATATCTGCCGTTTAGTAACAGAATCTCTCATATAGAACCATTTGTTGGTTTTTGAGTATCTCATAACTTGTTGAACCGATTTAAATGACAACAAGAGCTTCCAATAATTTTGAAAAACATATCAAAATAAAAAAAAAAAAAATCTTGAATTTTTAGAAAAAGTTAGAAAAAAATATTTTTTTGAAAATTCGATATTTCGAAAATGGGCATTAAATTTTTTCAAAATTTAATTTTTAACTTTGCATTAATAAACACTAAAAAAATGACATAGCTTCAACGATTTTTGAAATTATGTTCACATACATTTATATTTAAGAAATCAGCTGTGTGAAGCCATAAAGCTCAAACCCGTTTCGTTTGTCCATCGTTTGTCCACGTTTGTCCAGGCAAAATTTTCGTTTGTCCACCCCCAGGAAAAAAGTTATTAAGCTTTTCTTTTTTATAGGAACACCCCCACAAATTAAAAATTGACCTCATGCCCGCAAATGATAACTTATATGGATGGGACATGGTGCATTCGTTTGTCCAGCAGCCGATACTGATTGTCCACCAAAAATTTTTACTTTCCCACCCTTAGTTCAAAAGTTATTCAACATTTCTTTTTTATAGGAACACCCCCACAAATTGAAAAGTCGTCTACCACCCACAATTCATAACTTAGGAGTATGGGACCAATTGCATTCGTTTGTCCACCGGCTGATTATGATTGTCCACCAAAAATTTTCGTTTGTCCACCCTTAGTTCAAAAGTTATTTAACATTTCTTTTTTATAGCAACTATCACAACCCTAAAAACCTTAAAAGTCGTCTACCACCCACAATTTTCAACTTAGAACGTCGAAACAAAAAGCCTTCGTTTGTCCAGCGGCCCATACTGATTGTCCACCAAAAATTTTCGTTTGTCCACCCTTAGGTCAAAAATTATTCAACTTTTCTATTTTATGGCACCCAACCCCAAAATTGAAAATTTCACTTAGCCGAATCGAACCTTTTGCAATCGTTTGTCCATCGTTTGTCCAGGCTAGAAAAAAAATTAAAAAAATTTTTCGACCCCCCCTTCAAAAGTTATTCAACTTTTCTATTTTATAGCAACACCCCCAAAACTAAAAATTGACCTCATGCCCACAATTTTCAACTAAGAACGTCGAAACAAAAAGCCTTCGTTTGTCCAGCGGCCCATACTGATTGTCCACCAAAAATTTTCGTTTGTCCACCCCAATGTCAAAAATTATTCAACCTTTTTATTTTATTATCAAGATTTTAGTTCAGACACAAACCATTTCATATAGTTCGCACATTTAATGCAAAAAATTTTCGAATTAAATTTCCATTTTATTAATGCAAAAAATGTTCGAACAAAATTTGCATTTTTTTTTCAACACAAAAAATGTTCGAACGAAAGGACCATGGGCATTTTGGGCCCACTATCCAACATTTCTCAACAATGATGAAACTTATGTCATATGAAAGCATATTCAGTGATTATCCTCTTTAAAGCTTTATGTATCAAAGGAACGAGTTCGTGTGATTCAGTCTTGGTGTTTTTGCTTTATTGCTTAAAATTAATTAAATTTTTTGTTCCTGAAAATTTATGTATACGTAAGAGATACCCATAGGTTGTTTGAAAATGCAACAATTCGTTGCTATCCTATTTTATGCTTAATAGACATTTCCCGGGTTTGAGCTTTATGTGTACAAATATATTTAAGAATCAAAATATGGCTTCATCGTGACTAAAATAACTCGCCTCTTCATTCCAACATAATAAATAGAATACAAATATTCCAATGCCATGTTGCTAGAAACCTAGTAGATTTTTCAATATCCCGTAACTCCATCGGTCTTCCCGAAAATTCACTTCAACACAAATAAAACGTATTGAAAAAGTTTGACAGGACAATTCACTTGGAATGCTTAAAGCAGTAAAAAATCCTTCAACTGAAAGAAAACAAAAATAAGCAAAAAAAAAACAAAAAAACTTTCTCCCGTTATTGGCGGAAATTTATGTGTTAATTTTCCTATTTTTCACTTTGAGTCCGTTTTTCGTCCTTATTGTTTGAAAGTAAAAAAAATCGAAACTTTTTTTTTTTTTTTTTGGGGGACACCAAATCAAAAGGTGAAAAAGGACCAACCCACACAATGTGTCCCCTTTCTTCGAAATAACACAACGATGACGACGATGTGTCGTCCGTCGTCGTCCGGTGTGAAAAGTAATTTTTCTTAAATACACAAAAGGTGACAAACAAACAGAAACACCTAGAGAAAAAAAAATGGAAAGGATATTAAAAAAAAGGACGAAAGAATGATTATAATAAATGAGCGAGGAATGGTGTTTTTTGTTTTGTGTTTCTCTTTCAAAAAACGACAAAAAAATCAAATTTTTTCTCGCGAACTTTCGCCAAGTGTGAATGGCATTCGAAGAAGTGGTTAGAGGGCACTACTTCTGCTTCCAGATAAACCCTAATTTTTTAGGTAGTCTTTTATTCCAAGAATTTCAATAAATTACCCACTCCATCAGGATGTTTTTAAAATGTTTGTTTTTTTTTTTTATTATTTTTTTTTATTATTTTTTTTTTATATTTTGCGCACAAAACAACGTCCGCCGCCACAACCTAACCAATCATCTGGATCACAAATAGCAATTATCCAAATCCCTTGTTGTTTTTGTTGAAAATTTCCCTAACCATTTGAAGGGGAGAGACGTGAGCAAGAATATAGAAGACGTGTAAATTGGACAACTGACCAAAAACCAGGCCCATTCCATTGAAATACTTAAACTAACAATCCAGATCCTTATTTGTAGAAAACCATCTGTAGACAGACAGAAATTTACCACACACACATTGGGATCAGTGGCTGCGGTCGGTGGTGGTGACGATGACGACGACGACGACGGTGACGGTGGTGGTAATGATGGTGGTGCTGGGTCGGGGTAGTTCTTTTTCTCATAAGGAGCATGAGTCGAATTTGGAATATATGGGTTTTCAATTTTTTTTTTTTTTAAGTTAGGATAGCGGATATACCTACCTAATGTGTAAAAAGGAAGAGGTGTAGGTGGTGGCTGCTCGAGCAGGAGGAGATAATAAAAATAAAAATTCCAATCAATCGCCGAACAGAAATTTTTCTTGTTTTTACGAATTTCTCCAGACTCGACTCATTTGCTGTTTCGCATCGGTTGTTGTCCTTCGTCATCGGTGTCCTTAAAATTCTAGTTCTAGAGGCTAGGGTTGCCACCAATTTTTTTAAGAAGTTTAAAAAATAAATTATTGTGTTAGAATATATGTAAATACATCTCCAAATAGCCTATTTCTATTTATTTCGTACAATATTACCTGCAGTCAAAAATTATAAAAGCGTCGTCAGCCTTTTAAAAACAATCACTTCGACTCTAAAACCTTCTAACCGATTGAAATTCAAATTTTTAAGCAAGCTTACCGGCTAAGTATCATATCGCACCCTTAGAATGAAAGTGACCTAACTAAAACATTGCTCTTTGTTTAAAATGAGCAAGAAAGAAGTTACAGGAATTTCGAGTTAGGTCACTTTCATTCTTTAAATTTTCAGTTTGTTCTTATGGCGGCAGAGGAAGGTTTAACATGCGGTTTTGGTAAAATACGTCCACTTCATTTCAAATTTCATTTTTAAAATTTTGAGTTTTAAAATCAATTAATCAAAAACTAAGCACTAAAATAACAAAACATTCATAATAGAATGAGTTTTTGGCTTTAAGATAAGCTATAACATAATATTGTAAGTGTTGCCGTTGTGTTTTAATATTCATTTTCTATTTTAGAATTTTTTTTTTAATTTGCCCCTCTCACCTAAAGGGGTTGACAAATAGAGTGGACCGATATCTTAAAATCATGTCTATATAATGTACTAATAATAAATAAAAAATTGATGCTTTTATCACAAAATGCACAATTTTGGAATTAAGTCGCCCAACTACTTAGAAATGTAAAACTTTTAACTCTTCTGATTGGTTTATTTCAAAAACCGTTATTTGTATGAAAAAAAGTATGTGAATCTTTTTTGTAGGAAATATTTCAAGCTACAAATTAGTTTTTGACACTTTTTTTGTACAACTTACCATTTGGGAGTTATTCCTGAAAAAACCATTTTGGGGGGCCTTCAACCCCCCGTAAAATTGTAAGCGGCGCTCATATCGATGGGAACTTTTGACAGTTTCTTAAGAACAGCATGAGGAAGCTATATACCAAAATCCAGCTTTCCGGCGATTTTTTCCGAGTCAAATGCTTTATTGGCTGGACTAAAAAACCATACCGTGTTTCCCTACTTTTACGCCGATTAACCCTCATATATATATTTTCATATATTTGAGATTTCTTGTTATGGAAAATTTGTAAAAAGTTGAAATTATGTAATTAACCTCTCCTGACGTTACACCCAATTTTCTTAAATTGTAAGTTTTCCACTTATTTAACATCACTTAAAATGTGAAAATTGATTTCTACGTTCGGTACGCTACGTTCCTTGTTTTACTCGCAACTTCTCACAATCGTGTGCTTTTGTTACCCTGGACTCGAATAGTGTTGGGGAAATTATTTTAGTTATTAATTATTATCTAGTAATATAGGTACTAAAAACTTCATAAATTTTCGCCAAAATTTGTCAGCAAATAACAACACTGGGGGCGAATAGTTACGAGGGAGCAAACTTCGTATACACGTTGCAATATGGTACGGGTCACGGGTGGTAGTTGTTTTGATTTAAAATTCGATGAGCAATTCTTTTCGGTATTCCAGTGGATCTTTCAATCGCACTGATCAAGGGCTGGGATCACATTCAATTCAATTTAATTTAAAACTACTTCGTCGTTATGTCTCCCTTCTGCAGCGCTGCCATCCTTGCGAGTATGATAGGTGTGCATAGATGAACAGCCGGTGGTCATGAGTGACGCCCCACATTTGGGTACCTTTCGATCCACTGGAATACCGAAAAGCATTGCTCTTCGAATTTTAAAACAAAACTACTTCCACCCGTACCATGTGCAACGTGTACAAAGTTTGCTACCTCGTGACTCTACGCTCCCAGAGTCGATATCTGCAGAACAATGTTGGCGAAAAATATGGAAGTTTTTAGTTCCTATTACTAGGTAATAAGTGACACAATTTTTACAACAATAATCGAGTCAAGTGTATCACAAAAGCGCACGATTGTGAGAAGTTGCGAGTAAAACAAGGAACGTAGCGTACCGAACGTAGATTGTAGCGTACCATATTGTGTAATGTAGATCTGTCTCACTCTTATTTACGGCAAACAGTGTCTGATTATAGTGCCTCTGTTAATGTTACATACACCTTGGTAAAATGGAATTTTAGTACAAAAAAGCATTATTCTGGTAAAAGTGATTGAAGTGAACTAAGGTGTTTTTTGCAAATAAAAAATGAAAAATACTTTTTACGAATGAATAAGTAGCAAGTGTTGTACCATTTTGAAATCTTGATGAAGTGCGCCAATTTTTTAAAAAACTTGCCAAGGTAGTGTAGTACATTTTTTTAAAAATATGAAGTGTCAAAGTTAGCTCAAAAAATTTTTTTGAAACGTGACTCAGTCAAACTTTATTTTTCTTACGAAACTTACAACATTTATTTTTAAATTTGTGATTGAAATCAATAGCATGGTTATTTAGGGTTACGTAAAAAAAATAAACACGTCAAATTTCGGAAATTTGTGACCACAGTACCTAAAAATGTGGTCTAGGGTATCGATTTTCACTATTTTTCTAAATATTGCTATTATTACTTAACCAAGCGAGATGGATTTTTTTTCTTATTTTTTCCAGAACACGTACAACATACCCTATCACCCGTTACCCGCTTGACTTTGAGTTACGGGACACCCTGTATAAACCATGTTCAATATTATGATTCAAACAAATATTTTTATGAAATTTAACCAGAACCGGGCAATTTAAAACAAAACTTAAAATTACCATGATAGGGCTTTCGTCCGTGAGCCTATATATCATAAACGGGTGGACCGATTTGCTTCAAATTTAATTGAGAATATTTTTTACATTTGATATATACGTATGTAGGTATACTATGTGGCAAGATAGGGACTCGTAAAAAAAGATCGAACTCGAGATTTTGATCAAACTTGACATTACGATGATAACGAAGTCAAAAAAAGTGGGTCTGTCAGTTCGGCTGCAGCCTAAACGGGTGGATTGATTTTCTTTAAACTTGGTACCAAAAATGACGGTACCTGCCATATAATTTTGTTTAGCAATTAATGAAAATCATATTTTTCTCAAAAACGTGCCCACATTTTTTTTATAAAATGGTAGCCATTTTGTAAATGGTTATACAGTTAAAGTTCTAAAAAGCGGACACTCATGGTCCCCCAATTTTTATCCGGTTATGAGAACTGTCCGGTTAAAGGAAAGAAAATGAAAAACCTATTTTTTAACTTCATACTAAATTTGTATTAATAAAAATTGACATCACTTAAGATATTTCAATTTGAAAGGTTTCTGGCTCTTGAAAACCATTCCATGCACATGTAGGTAATTTTGTAACCCTCAGGTTTTTTCTGATTTATGCCATTTTTCAATATCTTCTTTATTTTTTAAAATCTCTGGCTTGTGTTTTTCCAATATTAATTCTAAAAAACATGTCTATACAAGATAAAATAAAAAATTAAATTAAATCTTTTATGTCATGGTTGAAAAAAATAAACCTTCCCTTGGTATCACGAAATGAAATGACTGCAAAAATTAATATCAGAAAGAAAGGATATGGCATGTGCAAATTGCAATAGCGATGAAAGCGAACCATACACTCTCAAAAATACACCAACTTAGTTTCTCGGGAAATCCCTTAATCAGTTTTCCCCATAACATTGCTGTGTTCGGTTATTAGAGGTTCGCGTCCGGTTATCGGAGATTTTCTATGGTTTTGCTTACGTATTCGAAAAAAAAAAACGGAAACTGTACTGAGAACGGACCTTCTGTTTTTTTTTCTGTTTCATTTGTTGATACAAAATAATCCCTAAATAAAAGAATATGTCCGCATATTGGAGGTTTTGTATTTAAAATGACCAAGAAAAAGTGTCCGTGTCCGTCTATAAGAGTGTCCGTTTATAGGAAAGTAATTTGTATGATAAATTCGAAAAATAAGTTTGTTCCCGAAAATGTGTCCGTTTAAGGGAATTGTCCACTTATTAGAGCTGTCCGCAAGTAGAGCTTTCACTGTAAATAGTACCTCCTATAGAAGTATTTTAATATTTCCGATTTTCTCAAAAACGGTTCAACTGAGTTTGATTACTAAAAAATAACAGTATTTACCACTCTGCAAGTGTTTAAATGTTGTTGAGGAAAATTTAATTTTTCTTAAAAACCACTCCTACGATTTTTATTAAATATTTTAAATGTGATTACGATCTACCATTGTTATTGAAACATCTCATTATCTGTTGGTTGAACCGATTTTAATTAGATTTTTTACACAAGAATTTCTAAAAAGTTTGAGTAATATTGCATATTTCAATTTTCAAAAAAAGAAAAATTTAATTTTTAAACAAAATTTCAAAGCTATTTTTTGAACATTCGATATATCAAAAGGTAGATGATTTTTTTTTCAAAGTTAATAACTTAACTCCGGATTAATAAATGTTAAAAAAATAAATACCAATTTTTTTTTCTTAAAAATGTTTACGAAATTTTTATATATCTACATAATTTTAACGGTTTTCTATTTTTTTCTCACAAATTGAAATTTATTTAAGAAATCAGATGGTGTACATCGCGTTAGTATTCAGACAATGTCAGAAGTTGTTTAATTAATTTATTTCTTATTATAATTGATTTTTTAACAATTTTTCAGTTTTTTTTCCGAGCGGAAATAGTTTTTTTAAAAAATTTTGTAGACATTTTTAAGAAAAATGTTTTAGAATTTATTCATGCGGAGGTAAAAAATGATTTTGAAAAAAAAAATCATCTACCCAGTTTCGAAATATCGAATTTTCAAAAAATAATTGTGAAATTTTTTTAAAAATCCAAAATTGATTTTTCAAAAAATTATTTTGAATTTTTTTTTTTTAAATCCAAAATTGTTTTTTTTGAAAATTAGCATTCAAATTATTATTCAAACTTAATACTCTTGTGTAAAAAATTTCATTAAAATCGGTTCTACAAGTAATATTATTTTTAATCGATAGATAAAATATTTTTTTCCAAAAAAATGGTTGATGGTACTGAAATAGGCTGACATAATAATTTTAATCAAAATCGTAGGAGTGGTTTTTGAGAAAAATGAGATTTTCCTTACTGATTTTTAAACACTTGTATGGGAGGTACACGGAAAGAATTGAAAAATCACTTATAGTGAAATTTTAGGTTATAATTTAGGAAACTCTTTTTTTTTTAGTAAATCAAGGCGCTTTTTTTAAGAAATGATTGAAAAATTTGTAATTTAGCATTCAAATCTTCGTAAAATACAAAATTTTATATTTTGGTATTTATTATCAAAAGTCATAATTCTCATAATTCAAGCTTGTTGACTTCAAAGTAAATTACAAGCTTTTGATACGCAAGCTACTTCCCCAGGAAAATAATTTAATTTTACAACTTATTAATCTTCTTTTGCGAAATGTATATGGTGATTTTCATTTTATCAATGCTCAAACCAATAAAATGTAATCACGATATAAATATTGAGCCCACACGCTCGTAATTTAAGCAAATTACCTATTTGCTGATTTAACATCAAAACTAAACAGTAAATTACATTTTCTTAAGTCGCAATCAACTATCTTCAGGGGAATAATTTTAAATTTTATATATGGTGATTTGCATGCTCTCGATGCTAAGACCAGACCACAGACTACTATTTGTTTCTAAGTGTCTGAATTTAATCAAATTCTCTTAGAAATATAGAATTCACAGTGTATTTATTCATGATGTGAGTTTTATAAGAATGTGTAGGCATCGACCATAATTCGCGTCTTAGTAGGGTACGACCGCATCTGACTGATAAGCCCAACTGTCGTACCTGGGCGAAACATAATCCTTGGAGTTGAGGTCACTCGAACTTAAATTATAATTTGAGGTAGGTTTAAGTTTTAAATCACTAACGAAGATTGTTATCTTTACGAAAAATTGTCTTGAATTTCGACAGGATTGTTTGAAAATGGAAAATAGATTAATCTTTAAAAACTGCAAATTGCCCAATAACCTGTTGCAAATTACCACTCAAAATTTGTAATTTAAAGTAAATAACAGCCCTATTCTGCTATTCACGCGGATCGTATATTCGATTCACCCATTCGATTCCCTTTCACACTGCCATCGGGTGAACTACATTATCCCAAACCAATTTGACATTCACGTAAACAGCTGTTCATGTCAAAATCTTGGATAAATTGTTTTGATTTTAATTTTTAATTTGATTCATCTTCGTAATTAAATTTGGAAATGGACAGTATTGGACTTTTTTTTCCAATTGTAAACAGAGGAATAAGAGAATCATCGAACAGAGAGCTACGGAGAAATGTTAGGAAATCGAAAAAAATATTATGGAACTGCCGGACGAAACGTAAGTTCATTTATTTTCATTTTGAAATAATAATAAACCAATTATTTCAAAATCATAGGTTTACCAAAAACTTTCGGTTAAATAAAAGAGCATTTCTGTATGTATTGGAGATTGTTGAATCGAATCTTCCACCTCCGCAGCGAAATGATTCAATTTCAAGAAAAGAAAAATTCATTGCAGAAATTATTGCCGTAAATTGGTCTTTGTTTGTCGTTCTACCCCTAAAAATGTTAATAATCTATTATTTACAAACAAATATTCTAAATTAATCATAATAAATTAGTTTTTACTTACATTTTACTAACAACCAACCAGACAGACGACCCATTAAATGAAAGATCCGCTACATTTCATATGCGGATTTGAATTGTATAGAATGAATGCGTTCACGTGAATAGCAGAATACCGCGCAGTATTACCGACGTTACCGACTTTAATACAGATTCACTTCGAATGAATAGCAGAATAGTGATGAGGGAAAATTATAGAAAAATTCCCCCCGATGAATAGCAGAATAGGGCTGTAAGTATCAAAACTATGATTGTCATTCGCAAACTAATATAGTTGCTCACAGTTTGAAAAAAAAACAAGGGTTGGAATTTACCTCTTGTGTTTTTAGATATTTAAAAAAAAGAATCATAATCTACAACAAAACAATGGTAATCTACAAACTTCTGCTGAAATTTACAATAAAGAAAAACATGAAATTAATACAAATTAATATCAAATTAAATTCGCTGATTGCAATATTTTTTTTCCTCGATCGAATTATTGATACTCAAAAGTGGTGAAATATGATTTCTCAGTGCATAGTTTCCACCCGACTGGAAAGTCAGGGAAAATCAGGGAAAGTCAGGGAACGTGAATTTGGTCGGGGAAAGTCAGGGATAGTCAGGGATTTTCGAAAGTGGTCAGGGAAAATTTGTTGAGCACTGAATTTTTTTTACAATGAAAAAAATTTAATATTTCGTTGAACTCAGGGACCCTACTCTGTATTTTTTTTTTCCTAGTCAGTTGTATTCGAAAGTGATTTTTCGTCACGCTTTTGAATTGGAACTTTGTAAAACTTTCGAAGGGCAAAAAATAGTATTTAATACTTTATTCATTTATGGATTATTTTTTCAGATTGCGAATCTTTTTGATTAATTAAAAGCTCACCTAGCTCGTATTGAATATTTTTTTTTTGTAAATCTTGGAAAATGTTTTCGAAAATGGGGTACTTAACTCGAGCTATGACGAGCAAAAAGTTAAATTGTTTAAGAATCGAATTTAAGTTATAGTACGAGAGCTAACAACGTCGATAGAAAAAAGCATTTTAACAGTGATGATTTTTTAATATATTGTAACCCTCACTATCTCGAAAGAAATTTAGAAAGTCTGGCTGGTGGGATGCGTTTTTCTGTACGCGTCACTTTTGAAACCTTAAAAAATTGATATTTAAAGTCATTTAACAGTTTTGACTTCTTTTTCATTCCGTTCTATAAACTATTTGCCGTATGAATTACAGGTAATGTAGGTGTCAGACGTTGCAAAATACGTCTGGCAAGCTATTTTTTAATAAAAAAAAATAGAATATGAAGATTTTAATTCGGAAAAAAACGGTAACACAATATTACTATAGCTTTTTGAAATCTATTCTTTTATTTCAAATTTAAATTACTATATTTGAATGAATAGTTTTTTAACATTAATTTTCAAACTTGAAATAAAAAAAAAAAACAAAAAAATGTTACACGTATCTACTATTTTTTTTTCTTAAAAAAATGTGCATATGTTATTAAGTTCCTGTTTTTCTTTTAGTATTTAATACTAGTATCCATTTTTGTTCGATAAATAAAAACTATAGCTGGTTAAATGTCTTCTATTTTTTAAGATTTTTTTTTAAATTTTTGTTCGGATTCCTAGAGCTCTTAAATAGCTCAAAATACTAAACCAAAACTTTTTTCCTTACCTTTTAAACTTTTTCCGGTAATTGCTCTGCTAACTGCATTAATTTACAAGAAAAGTACTGGAGCACTAAATTTTTTTGTTGGGTACTTAATTAGCACTTGATAAGCGCATAATGATGACGTCACAAAAATTAAGTTATGTTTCTCAAAGAGTTACTATTTTAATTTTTTTTAAATTTGGTCAGGGAAAACTTTAAAATTGGTCAGGGAAAGTCAGGGAAATTAATTTTGAAAATTAGTGGCAACTATGCAGTGCCAATATCATCATTTCGTTCATTTTTTGAAATTGCAAATAAAAAGTCTTAATTTATCTACTAATTTCGAAGCCAAAGTACAAAACTGGATTAATTTTTCCTGATTTGTAGCTTATTTTTCTTGATCTGATCTAAGAATTTAAAAAAAAAAAAACAAAAATCGATCAAGTCGTTTTAGAATTATTAAGTTCTCAACAAGTAATTTTTTAACTTTTTTTAAAAAACAAAAAAAAAAATTTTTAATTTTCGTATACAAAACTTTTAAATCTTTTAAAAATATTCTTCATAAAAAAATTGATCAAAATCGGTTGAATGGTTTTTGAGAAAATTGAAAATAAAAAAAAAAAATGGTTCTATATAGGAGGTACCATTTATAATAATTTTTCGGAATTTTTTTTTTTTTTTAATTGGTAGCCTTTAAAAAAAAATATAATTTTTTTCATATGGTGTCATCACAATATCTATAATGTCAAGATAAAACGTCAAGTGACTTATTAGACGAAAATACAGGCAGCCCATTAGACCATTTACACTATGAAGTTATATATCTTAAAATAAAATGGAAAAAAATTATGACAACTTGCCAGTCTTCTAAATCTTTCATTGGTATTTTTGTCGGGAATGACATTTTGGTTATTTCTGGAAAAGCGTCGTTTTTTTCAAAATATCTCTGTCTTCCATCTGTTTTTATTTTGACAGATGACACAGATTCAAAGTTTATGCCTTGACATACATTTTAACGTATATGTAGAGTATTTTGTTTCAAAGGTCACCGAGTCGAAAATATATAAGATGTAATTTTTGTTTGGGGAGGCTGGTAAATCTATTGACATCGTAGTTTTCCTTCGATGGAGTTTTACACTGTTACTTGACAGATAGAGAACGAACAACATAATTGGTATACTTGGCGAACTGTCACCAGAAACTTCAAAAATTGCTTTTCGCCTCTGCTTCTAAAAAGTACAGAAAATGCCTCTGGACTTGATTTCACTATCGAAGCACACACGTCGACACAGATTTCACGTCAAAACATCTAGGTACTAAAAATATTGTGTATTAATAATTTTTTTGATAACATCAAGCAATCAACACGTTGACCGTCTAAACGCATTAAATAATTAAAGTCTGTCAAAGTTCAAGTACAAAATATTTGGATGTCAAAGTATTCCAAACATTCCGAAACTTTATTTGCACATTTGTATGCACTGTTTTGCTGACTTATTTATCCACACTATTCATTTGTTGTTGTTGTTAGTTTTTGCTTCGAATGAAAAATTCGACTAAGCATAAGGGATTTAAAATCCTCGAGAGGTAACCCTGCTATTAGCTCAATATGTGCTCATTTATCCCTTACACCATCAATAAGGAGTGAGTTTTTGGCGAAAGGATTTTGAAGTTGGATCTTTTAACATTCTGTTCTGTTGTGTTCATGCAGGCGAGTGGGAAATAACGTCGTCGATGACGCCGGCGGCGCGAAACCAAAGTAATTTTTCGGAACAACGATGATGATGATGGTGATGACAACCAACTGCGCTCTACGACGACGAAGTGTCCACCAAAGTCGGAGAAAGTCCGGTCAGATTCCACAGCAGATTCATCTGAATATTATTCGTCGTCGTCGTCGTCGTTGCTTCGAACAGGAAGATGTCTCGTGGATTGTTGTTTTTCATCGTCGTCGTCGAAGGTAGTAGATACATATCCTCGCCATCACCGTCGTCGTGGGTTACGATATTTTTTTTATTTTTTTGGCATAAAGAGTGGAAAAACTTTTTCAACGATAACATTCTCTTGCTTCTAGGATGTTTCCTTATTTTACATGCGACATGGTAATCTCTGTTGCGGTGGGTGAATGAGTCTCTCATACAAAACTCATAAATATAAACAAAACAACTCAGAGTACGGCAGTAGTGGGATGTTTTCATTTATTAGTTTGTTTTTAATTTTCTTCTCTAACTTCGAAAAAGTCGTCAGGATTGAATTGTTGTGGATGAGGTTTTTTATGTGTTTTCATTTTTTAGGAAATTTTAGGGAATTAAAAATGAATAAGCTGAACATTTTAAAGACTCCAATATCTCAATTAACGGCTGGGTTGAAGTTCATCTGCTGTATGAAACTGGTTTTCACTCCAGTATACCTAAACTAAAGTGAGGTTAGGTTCAATCGAACCATTGAAGTTCCCTTAATATCAATAATTTGCATTCTGTGATGTTAAAGTGCATCATATCTTAATCGCTCAATTGATGGTTGATAAAGTAAGTCACTAGACCTCATAGTCAGGGAGTTAACGTTGTAAATGATAATGTCAGTTTGAAAGGGACAGGAAGTAGCACTACCCCTGTTAGATGTAAGATTATTTAAGACAAAAAAGAAAGGGAGGGGAGTAAGTAGAAAATTTGGTATGCGATGCCTACCTGAACCAATTTTACCTAAATACATTTTAATATCTTTTTTAGTGGCATATTAGGGGTATCCTACAGTGCATCGAAAATGTATTTTGGTGTTTAAAAATTATGAGCAAGGTTGGGACATTGAGCCCTCTTTCGCCTCTTCCTCCTGGACCGGTTCGGTGCAATTAGAACCGCGGAAATAAAGCCCATGGGTCAAATATTCCAAAAAAAAGGGAAACAACACCCATGGGCTTTTTTCCTTTTGAGAGTGGCAATAAGACCCACCACAAAAAAGCATTAAGACCCGTTGGAGTTTTTGATTTTCTGAATTGCCATTAAGACCCATACTTAAAGTTTGATTCAATAATTCCAACTTTGCTTTAAAATATACGATTTTGAATTTTGTTAATAGTTTTCCTGGATAATAAAGGGTGTTTTTTTTTAGACGTGTGGTTTTCAATCTGGCAATACTTTTTTCGGAGTTTGTTTTTTTTTGACAGCTGTCACTTAATTTATGCTCAGTTTGGTTTGCCATTTCATAATGAATAGACTTACTCCTGAACAACGTTTGCAAATCTAGCAAATTTATTACCAAAATAATGGTTCGGTTCGCGCGACGCATCGCACTGCTTCCAATATTCGGTGGACATAATCGCCCAGCAGAGTAATTCGAGCAACCATGGATTGGTTTCGCACCACGTGGATAATGCGCATCCTCAGAGACGCCGTACAGTGCGCACCGAAGCCGCTATTTCTGCTGTGGAGCAGAGTATCGAAGAAGACCCGAATGAGTCCATCCGCCATCGCGCGCAACAATTGGAGCTTGGGCGTCTTGGACCTCTCGGCTGGAATTTATTCGAGCCAGCCGCGGTGGCAATTTGCCCGAAATCATTTTTAAAACATAATGGCAAACCCTTATCTTTATAATAAAGCTAAATTTTTGGCCATAACATTAAATTATATGCCTTTTATTTCTTCTTGGAAACCACACGTCTATAAAAAAAACACCCTTAAGTACGTTGGGTGGCCCGCTTCGTGGTTCCCTCCGTTGCTCCGCTTAGGGTATGTTCAGTCGTCAGGCAGGCGCCTATGTCAACAGTTTTCTTGGACAACAGTCACTTGTACTTTATTCTTTAAATTGAAACCCACCAAGAAATAGAATTAAAACCCAAAGCTTTTGTTTCCATTTCAAAAAGGAAAAAAATCCCGCAGGTGTAATTGCCCTTTATTTTGGGAAATAAGACCCGTGGGCTTTATTTCTGCGGGTCTTCTTTTACTTCACCTCCTGGCCCATGTATTCAGATTTCCCATCGATATGTGACGCCATATTATGATTCCAATAAAAGAAAGCTGAGGGACGCCTTTGGTGTAATCTAATATTTTCTTGCTCCAGTGGCATACATTTATTTCAGGCTAACCGATGACTCATTTTTGAACAGTTAATCATATTATATCCTCTTATATATCATTAAGCACTTCCTATGTTCATATTTAAATAAAGCATAGTGTGTGTGAGATGTCCTCGAATTTGTGTATTTGTTTGAACGGCTTCTCTGGGTGGCGCATCCGAAATGTCCATCTTTCCATGACTCTGGCGCATAAATCAAGCTGAATTTGACAGATGACATGGGTTATGTTCGCTTTGAGGGCCGCTGTTGTTTGTGGATTATTTGCATAGACCTACGACTTTAGAAAACCCCATACAAGAAAATGTCTAACGGGGTCAAATCGCACGATCTCGGTGGTCAGTACACATCATCTCCACATGAGATGACCATGCCCTCGAATAGCTAGTGCAGAATTTCCAATGTGGCGTAAGCTGTGTGGCATGTAGCGTCGTCCTGTTGAAACCACATATTATCTTCGGTGTCCATATCATCCATTTCAAGCCAAAAGAAGTTGGTAATCATCGACTTATAGCGCTCGCCGTTGACCGTGATGGCCTGGCTAATGTCGTTCACAAAGAAATATGGACCGATAACGCCGCACAGTGGTTCAGGTTGTATGGAGAGGCGGTCATAAATCTATAAAATCTGAACCAGCCAACCGATTTGAATGAAATTTTCAAACATGGTTAAGGATAGCGTAAGGTATTATGAGAGAAAATTTGTTTTTATTTGCCCAATAGAGAAATAATCACAAAAAAAAAGTCAAAAGAATCATATAAATAAAAATAATCGTCTTTGAAGAATGGTCGTTTTTTGCTTCAAAATCACTGAAGTTTCGTTTATTAACTTTGGAGCTCAAAATTTTATATTTACAAACTGATTTCATAAAAAAAAATCCTCATCCTAATGCTTCCACTATTACTTAATCAAACTACAAAAAAAAACAATGTCAAAAATCTAAATATTTAAAAGTCCACTGTCCACCACTGTGCGCCGCCACCAGCCCGAAATCCACACCAAACAGTGACTGTTTCGGGATGCATTGAACTCTCTGTCATCTCTGTGGGTTTGTACTGTCCCGAATTCGACAAGTTTGTTTGTTGACGTACCCATTCATCTAGAAATCGCTGAAGATATATTTTCGTTTTAAATTATGGATAAGTTCCAACTGCTCCAGAGCCCATTTCAGCGAACACACGCAGTTGTCTATGGTTGTTTACTTTTAGCTCCTAGGTCAGTTGAATTTTGTGTGTTTGCAGTCTGCAGACCCAAGTAACGACGCAAAATTCGCCACGTTGTTGTCTGCGAAAGGCCGAGTTTATGTGAGCGATGCGAAATGACTGTATCGGATTCTCCTGCATACTCTCACGGACAGAAGCGATGTTTTCGGCAGATTGGTTGATCGTTTACTGAACCAATGGACTCAAATTTATCCACCACACTGCGAATAGTCCCCTCGGTAGGATGATTATGGCGACCATACAGGGGCGGACTGGACCACCGGGCAACTGAGATTTTTCCCGATGGGTCTCTTGGAGAACATAAAGTGTTTGAAAGCCCTTGTAGAACTTTCTGTTCGTTTAAAAGAAAACTTTCGCATAAAATAGGATTTCTAAAGTCCTTATCGTTAATATACAAGATTATTTTAACGAGCTGTTATATATGCCCAAGGGAGCCCTCATACTATCTACACTCAGACGCTTTAAACAAGACTATAATTGAGGCTTCCGAACTTAATATTAAGCTATTGTGGCCCCCAAACTACCATTAATAAACTTTATATTCTACAGTCGTATTTATTAGATTTTTGTCTACTTAGACACTGTCTAATTAATTTTCAAATTGTTGGAAATATGCTTTAT
The DNA here is from genome assembly GCA_929447395.1 of Epistrophe grossulariae. Taxonomy (NCBI): domain Eukaryota; kingdom Metazoa; phylum Arthropoda; class Insecta; order Diptera; family Syrphidae; genus Epistrophe; species Epistrophe grossulariae. Next base: position 43,704,117 of record OV839567.1, on the reverse strand, counting down.
TTAATAAAAATAAGTATCACATTATTCACGCTTAAGACAATCTACTCTTGTGTCCAAGTTAAGCAGCTATAAGACTACAATAAACAAGGTTTTTGAACACATTTTCCAAACTTGGACAGTTGTCTAAAGTTAGACAACGTTTATAAATAAGACCATATATGTTTTTGAAGTACTTTCATATAATTTAAAGGAAAGCTTTCAAACAAAATTGCAGGGCCGTAGAAACAGAATAGAAAAGAACAACAACAATATTTCGATTGCTGTGAGTATTTTCTAAGTTTCTTTAGAAGTAGAAAACATAAATTTTTTATTGTCGTTTTCGGGGCAAATTCTTTTTCACTCCTACTCATTTTACTAATTTGTGAAGTCCCGAGAGGCCCTTTGACTCCCAGTCCGCCCCTGCGACCGTAAAATGATCGAAGTGCGCGGAACGTTGCCCGAACTGAACGCCCATTTTGTTGTGTTGTTGAACGCTATATCCGTCCATGGTTGATTTGGCAAAACAGACTGAATAAATGACAGACAATTTGACAGATGTAGCTTCAACAATATAGCCGCTATCAACTTTCAAAGTTCGGAAGCCCCTATTAGAAGACCGTTTATAAAACGAAAAATAATTGTGTTTGTTGCTGAGTAATCTCAAATCATAGCAGCAACGATCCATCAATTTTGAGATATTGACGATTGAGGAAATGGCTTTTATTGCCGACTGGCTGTCTATGAAGATTTCAATAGTTGTAGTAATCCTTGGGGTAATAGTTAGTGCCTGAGACTATTACGCTGGGGGTTTGGGTTTGAATCTCTGGTTATGATAAATTACGTCCCATTTTTTGTTCCTTCGGAAACGGCACAAAATTGTAGGTCCTTTTCATTCCTGTTGGCTGTTAAAAATGATTCATCGTGTTTATTCACTACGCCCAAGTATCCAGAAGCTGTTGCGGGATAAATCAATTTTCTTTAAATACAAGCAAAAATAAAACCTTTACAACAGCAGTTTTTATAAAGATGCAATAATTTTGAAAGAATTTCATTTAAAAAAAATAAATCCAAGTTCTTTAATTTATCTACAAAAAGTCATTTTGGAGATGCGGGGCATCGATCCCCGTACCTCTCACATGCTAAGCGAGCGCTCTACCATCTGAGCTACATCCCCATTGAAAAATACCAGCAATCTTCAAAATAAAAACAAAAAAAATAATAAAACTGCAATTGATATAGGTTTGATGAAAGTTGCCATTACGAACCTTTACGAATCGAAAGACCTGTTTCACCTTAAATTATTATTTTGAGCACGTCTGTTAATACATGTCTATTTGTTTGTAAAGTCACTAGATAAGTTCGTTGGTACACTCAAAAATATTTGTGTGACAGAACTGAATTGCTTGTATTAGTGGAATTTAAGAATAGAGAAAAGAACTGCATCCATAGTTGTAATTTTTTGTTTTTCAGTTAGCCACTTTTGTTTTAAACCCATTGCTAGCTATTTTGCAAAAATTAATTTTAAACACAAAAGAAATGTGAAAAAAATTTAACGGTAGCAGAAAAACAAAACTTAGATTCTTTCAAGGAACTGATGGGGATCTAAGGCCGAAAAAAAAACATGGGGCTAATTCCTTAAAATGGAGACGATCAAACGATATCGTTTTGACAATACGCATCTCTATCACATCTAAAGAGAAAGATAGTAACAGCTTTTGCCAAAACGATATCGTTCGATCGTTTTCGTTTTACGGAATAAGAAATAAAAAAACAAATAAAATTGACATTTTCTTCCACCCACTTTTCCCCTCTTAGTTTTTAAATCTCTTATTTCAATTCCTGTTGGTCGAGAAAAATTATTTGAACGACTAGATGGTATGAACTTGCTCTTGTGGTTCAAAATTCAAAAATCATTATTCCAACTAAGATTCCATGAGCAATTGTTTGTCAATACATCAATTCCTTTCAATCAATGTTCATTATTGTGACAGGTTTTAAACTTTTTAAGTTTAACTACTTGATTATGTATCATATCAACCTACATATTGGTTTCTTATATCTTAAGGTTAATGAAAACGAGTTTTTTTTTATATGCAGCTTACGGCAACATTTATGATAGGTACTTCTGAATGTAAATGTGATTGTAATACCAATTAACCGGTTGCTCCAATTACTACCTACTCGGAATTGGTAAGAAGAAAGAAATTTAAAATTTTGTTTCACTTCTTTGATTTTAAGTTGGCAATTGTCGGTAATTTTCAACGGGGATGTAGCTCAGATGGTAGAGCGCTCGCTTAGCATGTGAGAGGTACGGGGATCGATGCCCCGCATCTCCAGAAATATCCTTTTAAAGGAAACAACTTTTTTTTTATAAACATAACATAATCGCCTGTAAAGCAAAACATTAGGTTTTTAGTTTAAATTATACACAATTTATTTCCATATGTATATCCATTTCATGACGAAAATGTTTTGATCACTGTGGCGTATACGCATTTTTTACAATTATCATATTTTTGGAATAGTCTTATCTATTCTATTTTACCGAATAAGAGTAATAAAAGAATGCGTATACGCCATGGTGTACAATATATATATTTGGTTTTTTATTATTCAATTTTCTTTATACAAGTGTCAAAAAGTTGCCACAATTGCACCCAGTCCAATGGTCGAAAAAAAACACAAATATTCAGCCATATAACGAATCCCAAAAAAACTACCACAGATTCCATCATAGTGAAAAATCTAATACAAATTGGCTTTACGAACGGATTCAATGATAGTTTTTTTCGAGGTTCGGAAAAGTTTCTGATTACGATGGAATTCATAATAAGGCTGATTGAGTTATTCGTCCTGAAGTAAAAATTTTATTAAATATTGCAACTTTTTTTTCCAGATAACCACTAACTTTATTAGCCATTTTTCAAAAATCTGGTTTTTTTAAAAATTAATTTTACATAAATTTTTAGTCAATCATTGTGTGATAATGCATAAATGCATCCTAACATCCCCTACCAAAAATTTTCTGGGGAAAAAAATCAACTTTCTTTTTAAATCAAGTTCATTTATTGGATAATTTTTGAAGAAATTCATTTTAAAAGCAGCTGAAAATGAGAAAAAATATTTTATACCGATTTTAGAAATAGACATTCACAAAAGGCATATTATGTACACTGTGACAATTTCGCAAACATTTTTGTTTATTTGTTTTGCAGGCAAGAAGAATTATATTCTGGCCTGCAAAACAAATAATTATTCTCAAAATAAGAAATGTAAATTGAGAACAAAAAAATAATGCGTATACGCCATAGTGAACACACTATCGTGCAAATAAATATTTTAAACCATTTTCAGTTTGTATATTTCTTACTTGAATGTCTTACTGGCGAGTAAATTAACTTTAACAAAAAAATTGTAAGAATAACAAAAAATTATGTGTCCTTTTAAAAGGATATTTTTGGAGATGCGGGGCATCGATCCCCGTACCTCTCACATGCTAAGCGAGCGCTCTACCATCTGAGCTACATCCCCGTTAAAAATTACCAACGATTGCCAACTTAAAAACTAAGAAACAAAATGCTATTTATTTCTTTTTTTACCAATTTCAAATAGTAATTTGAGCGACCGATTTATCGATATTTCAATCACGTTTTAGGTAATTTAAAGGTACCTAAAGTACGTGTTTATGCAAACTGCATATCAAATAAACTCGCTGTCGTTAACCTCAAAATATAAGAAATGAATATTTTCGTACATTTTTAGTAATTTGTCGAAATAATAAAAATCGCTTGATTCGTTGACAACAAATGGTCAAGAATCTTAGTCAGTTAGAATAATTATATTTAACTGTGTATTTGTGCAATACAATAAACAGAAACAAGCCCTGTGACGTTTTTTTTTTTTCAACAAAAATTGGAAGGACTTTATTTACAATACTTAGTAGTATCGGCAGGTGGAGGTTTTCATTTTTGTAAATATTGCATTTTAATTTTTTTAATTATTTTAATTTTTTTAATTATTCACACAATATTTTAAATTTATGAAATAAATATATGTACTTGAATAATCTTTTAAACTCATATGTCATTTATTTTCAAAAAAAAAACGATTTAAAAATTGGATAAACAATTAAATGGAATTGATTGGCTATACAAAAAATCTATAATAAAATTTTAGAAAATTTAATACGAGGTTAAAGCATGTTAAGATTGATACTAAATTAAAAACAGGATTTTCCTAAATTTGAAACGAGTTAGCATCGAACTACCTTTTTAACATTTAACTAAAGTTAAAATCACCAAATACTAATTTTAACTTCTAAGGCCTGTTTCACAATATCTGAGTAAAGTTTTGATTAGTTACTCGACAAATAAATACTGACACAAAGTCATTAGTCCACAGTCCAAAAAAAATATTTTTCACTTTATAACTTGGTTGGTAAAAAGACAACTGTGATTTGTTCTCCTGTGAACTTATGACCCTGTGTCAATATTTATGTGTCGAGTAACTGATCAGAAATTTACTTAGACATTGTGAAGCAAAACTTAATATCAGAAAAACTCCAAATGTCACTTTTAAAAATGTCAAAATTGTCTGTTTGCTTACTTCTTTCCAGGAACGGTCACTTTTTTAGTTGTGTTCAGCTGGAGATAATCAAGAAAAAGGGTTTAATCTGATAATAGTTAAAAATTGTTTAAAACTAAGAAAATTTTAGTAAAAAACTTTAAAGTTATAAAAAATTGTTAAGTAGTATCATGCTTATACCTTAATATTAAGCTTTTTTTTTTAAATTTTAAGTCATATAATTTTAGGATGCATTTATACTATGCTCAACTAAAAATGTATAACAATTTTTTTTTTGAAAATTTGATTTTTGTAAAATACCTCAAAATAAAAGTGGTGTAGTGGAATTAAAAAAAATGTTTTATGAGCTCCATAAGTCTGAACACAGTCTTTTTCTCCAAAACGAGCGAAAAGAAATTTCACAGCAAAAAGCAAATCTTTGTTCTTTGCCAAAACCAGCTTTATTTTATTTTTTTCAAATGCACCAACGAACTTACTTAGCGTCTTTATAAAGCATCAGTCATCAAAATGAAAGTGACAATAATGTTTGTCAAAAGCTACATAGGTAAATTCACACTGCATTAACAAACGTGATAAAAATAATAATTCAATGTGAAACAGGTCACTCTACTCGAACAGTTCATAATGGTTACTTTTATCAAATTGAAGTTATATTATTTCTTTGTTTTTTGTATTGACCATTGCTGGTAACTTTCAACGGGGATGTAGCTCAGATGGTAGAGCGCTCGCTTAGCATGTGAGAGGTACGGGGATCGATGCCCCGCATCTCCAAATTGAATTTTTCCAAATTTTTTCCCTCGATTCTTAATCTTTCTAATAAATATTTGTGTCTTTTTGTAAATAGTCCAGTCAATGAAGCCAAAAAACAGCCAAATTCGGAAATAATCGCCGAAAAGCTGGATTTTGGTATATAGCTTCCTCATGGTGTTCTTAAGAAAATGTTGAAAGTTAAAATTTCCTAACGATATGAGCGCCGCTAATAATTTTACGGGGGGTTGAAGGACCCCCAAAATGGTTTTACAGGAATAACTCCCAAATGGTAAGTTTTACAAAAAAAGTGTCAAAGACTAATTTGTAGCTTGAAATATTTCCTACAAAAAAGATCAACATACTTTTTTTCATACAAATAACGGTTTTGAAATATACCAATCAGAAGAGTTAAGGGTTTTACTTTTCTAGGTAGTTGGGCGACTTTACTCAAAAAATATGTGAGGATGCAAAAAAAATCGTTTTTCTTTGTTTTTTTATTACCTAGAAAATTTCAGAAATATTTATCAGGAAGGACAACTCTGCACCTCTGTTATGGAAAATTAAAAATGAAAATCTGTGCACGAAACTAAAGCTTTGACTATGGCGTTTGTTAAACTTAAAATTCGCTTACAAAAATCTGGCAAGGTTAGATTAGGTTTATGTGGTTGTCAAGCAGAACGCTGGACACACTTAGACCATTGGTTGGCCCATTGTGATACCACAGGAATCTAGGAAAACTTTCTTCCTACTCGTTGAACCATTTAGAGATTCTTACGAAGCGAGCGAGACTATTAATGTCATGACTTGCCAGATCACTAGGATCATTGTAGTAAAATTCTCCTAAGTGGAGCCTACGTCGTTGAGATAGAGCATGTACAGAGAAGGTGAGAAAACGATTCTTCCTCTTCTTCGTCCATACAATTCCTGCAGAAGTCGTTAGAAAATACACCAAGAATTGTTGCATGCTTGCCTATTAGACAGTGTCCAGTAATGACATCTATGACAGAGCTAATGTGCAGTCTGCTTAGAGATAACAAGTTCCTAGAGCGCTTCAGATCCAGCACAGGCCAGATCTGTTTTGTGGCCTGACATGTGACAATATTACTCCACCTAAGATTTGTTCTCTCTATTGCATCTTGCTTTAGCAAAACTTTACAGGTAGCGATGGGTATACCAATATTTGTCCGATTTGACGGTATAGGTAGTAAAGTTCCACTTTTGGCGAGTTCGTCTGCTTTGCAATTGCCTGGAATGTCCCTATGACCCGGCACCCAGCAAAGGTGAATGTTGAACTGCTGTGCCATCTCCAAGAGAGATGATCGGCAATTAAGGGCAGTTTTTGAATTTGTAGAGACAGAATCAAAAAAATCTGGCAAGAATCGAGTTTTAATTATTTGTTTTAATAATTTGAAATTATTTTTTTTCATAAATCAAAAAAAAAAGAACCTGCCAAATTTTATATGCGATCTATACTACGAGGTTTTGAATTCTGTCTTTCAGAACAACATTTTTATGCTGAAATTGCCAAAAGGTGGTTCTGATAATATTTTTGTTGAAGTTTTTGACTTACAAAGTCCTGTATTTCAACCATCGATATATGCTTTTGTTTAACGAATGAATTAGGTGCAATCGTTAAAATCGTTTGGCACTACCTTCCTACACTTTTCAAAATGGGATATATTTGTCCATGTACGAACATTAATAAAATAAGTAATGCAAAACACCTTACATCCCTAATTTGTCATATCGTGCTTAATTCTCTACTCTACTCGAACTCGGGTGTTTTATTCATCTTAAGCCAAGGCACCTTCAAAAAGTATCACTTACTGCTAGTCGTGAATGTACCAACCAGCCTAAATACAATTTTAACTACATATTATGTCAAATATTATGATTGTGCACTGTGGCGTATACGCATTGTTTTTTTTATATACATATCTTTGTTTTTTTTCTTTATTATAAGTTGCGTAAATGTGATATTTGAGAAACTTGAAATTAATCCTAAATGCAAAATGTAGAAATAGGAAACATTTTATTGAAAATTTCGTTTCAAGCTTGCAAGTCAAAATATTTTCACTAGTGAAACTGTCATCGTCGCATCGCACAGTGGTTTACTGAACCGAATCTTACAAAATTTTCAATTATAGTAATTTTTTAGTTTTTTTTTTTAATAAAAATTAATCTAAATATATAAAAATGATATGGTTTTTTGTTTCCATGGGTAAGTACACTATGGAAATTAGAAATTTAGACAGAAAAACGCATTCTTTCAAGGACCATCTAGGTGGCAATGCAGAAAATTTCATTATGTATGGGAAAGAGAATAATATATTGATTCTAAAAAGTGAACAAACTACGGAACTGACAATCGGCGTAGCACTTCATGGCTTTGCGCTCTCAAACTGCTACATTTGGCTATAAAAATTACTGGCGCGTGCCAAAAACTTCATTGTAAAAATTTTATTTTCATTTTTTAAAACACTAAAATCGATAAAAAGTTCCGTTTAGAACAAATAAAAATAAATTAATTTATTTTTATTTTAAGATGAGCTTAAAAAGATTGAAGTTAAAAAAAATTGATCACAATGTCATATTATCTATCAATATTGTGCAAACTGGTGTAGGAAATCAAAAATATTTTAATACAGTAAATAAATCTTCCTATTATATTTAATATCTAAGTAAAAAAAAATTAAAAAAAAAAACAAACAAAAATCAATTATAGACTGGGTGATCAAAAACCCGATTAAAAATAGAATTTGTCGACATTGGGAAAAAACGACCGTTAATCGAGAACCGTTATGATTTGGCGGTATAAGCAAGTTACTAAATTCTGAAAGGTCATAAATTCATCTAACACCAGTTCTAGTTTGGATCATTAATTTTGGGACACCCTGTATAGATTTAAATGCATTGGGCATCTCAAAATGTGTCGTCACAAATAAAAAATGTTTTGTGCATTATCGATTTAAGTGCAATTTTTTTTCAAACGTTTTGTTTTTGTGTCAATAAATAATAATACTAATCTAACTCACGTAATAGTTAGTGATTTTTAGCACTCCAGAAGTCAGTTCTGTAGGCATATTTGAAGATGAATTGTATTTTAAATAAGGAAGCAAACTTTAAACGTGATTCCTCAGCACTTAGCAAAATAAAACTTATGCCGATATTGCACCACAGGTACGATATATAAAAATTAAAATTTCTTCGGTACTAATTGTCGAACCAGCCAGTTCGGCTAAGCCTATTGTTTTTAGAAAAAAATTAGTACATTTAAGGCTCTCCCAAACCAACGCGAAACATTCGCCGACGACAGATTTTTGTTGTTGTGTAGCGTTGTGTATTTGTCGTATTTTGTGTTATTGTGAATGATTCGCTACGATTTCGCGTTGGTTTGGGAGAGCCTTAACTTGTTAGTATAATAAAAGAATATTAATATATTGGGCCAGGTCTGAGAAATTCGATTTTTTGCGAAACTGTAACGTTCAACATTATTATAATTATTTATATTATTATTATTATTAATTTATTATTATTATTATTAATTTATTATTATTATTATTAATTAATTATTATTATTATTAATTTATTATTATTATTTTACTCATGTGATTCTTATTATAAAAAACATGACAATAAAATTTCAAATTTAAAGCTATGGTGGCAACCACGATCATAAAAGCTTACATGGTTACATAATTTAAATAAAAGCTCAGCCACGTTGCATGAACAAAAGCTCAACGAATTTCGTATAAAAGGAGCACTTCAATCAGTAGAAGATCATTCTCGTTTGGTACTTCACTTAACGATAGTCGGGTTCCTCCACAGTCCATAAGAAAAGTACTACACTAGAAGCTTGAGATTTTGCCGCGGTGTCTTTTAAATTTGTGAGCTACCTACGACGAACGGGTCATCCTTCGTCTCTGAAGTGCATACACATGGACGTTTTTTTTTTTATTTTTATTTTTTTTCCTTTTAAGCTTTTGGTCGTTGCCTTAAAATAACATTTAAAGTACACTACAAGACACTTAATTAATACACCTTTATTATTTTTTTTTCTCTTGTTTTAAATTTTGTTTTCTCTATTAATAAGACTTTTGTTTAATTACCTTCCTTTTTTTTCCTTTTTTTGAATAAAATTATTTATTTTATTTGTCAATTTTAAAAACTATAAAACAAGGTGTTTTTTAATTTTTTTTTTTTTTTTCTCTTAAAATTTCTTTTCTGAGAACTTTTCTTTCTCTAAATAAACATATTTTGTTTTATTGCCTGTTCCGCGTCTGTGGTAGTTTTCGAACAGCCTAGAAAGCGGCAGAGAATCAGACAAAGCGGCGTTGAAAATATTTGGATTGATTGCTGCGCGTTAGAAGGACTGTACCGCAACCCTGCCAAATTTTTCAACTTTCAACTCAATTTTCTTGGAAAAAATTTATTAACAAATATTATTAGGGATAATCCTATATATTTTTTTTCATTTCGCGCAAAAAGTATACGGTCTGTGGTCTATTTCACCACTTTACAATTTACAACTACAAATTTGTAATAATCCTGTATTAAATATTATATTTTTATTTTTTATTCTGACGCTCAAAAACGCTTCAGACCAATGTTAAAGCATACAAAATTGTAGAAAATTTTACAGATCAACTTTCACCTGTTAAATTTTCTTACAAAATTCAACAAATTTGTAAAATAACTTATTTATAATTTATGCAATTACTTATATTTGAATGCAAGATCAGAACTAGTTTGTAATTGTAAATTGTAAATTGTAAATTGTAAAATAGTGAAATAGAGTACCAAAGGCAAAATTAAAAATCAAATTTTTAAAAAATGTCAATAAATTTTTTTTCTTGACTAATTTTAGATAAAATTCGTTAAATAGTTCAGATTTAACAGAATTTTTTTCACTCTCCCATACAAACTAAACCAATATGCGGCTCGACAACAACTATTGCACATCTGCATTAACAAACGTGTTTGAAATAATAATTTTTTCGTAGACCAGTCGTGGTAATGACTGATAAATCAAGTTCAAGTTTAAATCTTTTTTCACGGTTTTTGAAATACTTGATAGTCAAAAATTTTCAACGGGGATGTAGCTCAGATGGTAGAGCGCTCGCTTAGCATGTGAGAGGTACGGGGATCGATGCCCCGCATCTCCAAATTAATTATATATTTTTTTTATCTTAAAGTACTTAATATCCTTATTTCCATTCCCAACTAAAGTCAATGAGCAGCAGAGATATTAGTCCCGAAAATAATGTTATGATGTGTGTCCCACCTAAACCTTTACGTATTGACAAGGTCCTCAGTATTCAATTGCTTTGATGGCCAAAAGTCAGATCGAGGGGACTTATAGCCAAGTTTTTTGGTCATTTGAAGCTATTTTGAATCAAGACATCAAATAGTCCACTATTTAAGAGCTGAGACTTCCACAAGACCAATTTATTTTAGCAAATCATTTAGATTTTTTATTACAAAAAATTTTGTTTTCTTTTTAGATTAATTAAAAAAAAAAACGCACTTATTTAGTCATTTTAAAAAAAATATTTTTTTGGAATATCTTTGGATAAAAATTAACAAAGTTTTGATTTTCTCCATTGAAATCTGTTTTGATTTAAAACTTCTTGCTTCTTTTACGTTATTTTGTAATTAAACTTCATTAATTCCTGCCACAGCTTTGCACCAGAACTCCTAACCTCAAACCATTTAAAACTTGCCTTTTGAACAAAAACAAAAAAAATCACGGATATCCTTTTTTGTTTAACTATGGTCTAAATTAAAATATTCAAACCCTGATTTTAACCATCATTTCTCATCACACATTAAAAAAAAAGAAAAAAGAAGACACAAAAAAAAATAAAATAAATCCCAAGGACAATAAGAAAATATGCGGAAATGAATAAACGTCTCGACTTTTGCACATAAAATACAGCCGGCCGTCTTAAGATATTGCCAACCCCAACCCTTGAAAATAAAACAAAATAAAGAAAAAACACAAAAAAAAAACAGAAGAAATGAATTTGAATAACAAAATTATCATCTCAAACTTTCACCTTTCACAGTAAGTTGGATTCTTTCTTCTACTCGTACATAAATATTTTTTTTTTTTTTTTTTGTATCCCTCTTGTGTATTTCCTTGAAAGACAAAAGGACTTCTCGATCTATCTGGATGTGTATATCCCAAGAGTGCAAAAAAAAAAAAAAAAAATTAAGGATACCTATCTATACACTACCCAACACACCTTCAACCCCAATCTCCGGGACGACAAGATTATTAACACTCCACTAAATATGCATTTCTTATGTCGGTCGGCATGGGATGGTTAAAAAAATAACACAGGACCTTTTTTTTTCTCCTCGTTCTGTTATTTCGAAAAATAAAAAAAAAAAAAAGAAGAAAAACCAACAAAACTCCAAAAAAGTAAAATGGATGCACTCGTCCTGTTTATCTAGGAACATCCCCAGCCATCATATTATCAGAATCAGAAGTCGCCTTTACGTATTGTTGTTTTTTTTTTTTCCGACTAAGTTTTATTCTCCAAAAACCGAACGAAGAAAGAAGGACACGCATTTGGGTGTTTTTCTTACAAATGGAAAATAAACTCCTTAATGGGGCACTTCTCCATTCGACGACGTTTGCCACACGACTCCCATATAATATAATCGTTCGAGTGGTATATTTGGTGTGTTTACTTTTGTGGATGTGCCATCAAACAGATTCTCAGAGAGAATCCGCATGCGTCCTTGAAACCGATTCCATTTCATCATTCATAAAGGTCTTTTGGCGGGAATCTCAAATAGCATCCACACTATTCCACAAAAATTCATCCTTTCTGCAGGTCTCAATCAAGAGTATAAAGAGACGTTGGGGTATACCCAGAACTGTTCAGAGCACGTGGTGATGTGAATTTGTGTGGGAATCCCACCAACCAGTCCCCCCAAATCAATTGTTTTGGTTTTTTTGTTCGTTTTTTTTTTTTTTTTTTTTTTTTTAGTTGTGGCGCTATATCCTTAGCAAAAGGAGGGCTGTTCCTTTCACAAGGACATCTCAGTGTCTGTAGAACCTTATACCTATATACATAGATTTCGTATATATATATAAACTTTTATAGAGGGTTGTTCCACAACGGAATGCTAAGTGGCCTGGCCAGCCAGCAGGATTCTGACATTTCGTTGCTGGATCCCAAATCGGTTGTTTGGTGGGTTTTTTTTATAATCGTCCGATGGGAAAAGCATATATTTTGTATTGTTGTTGGTTTTGTTATTGTTGGTGGTTGTGTTTCTTTATCCTCATTTCGAGTAGTGACGATGATGATGGTGTGTTGATGTCGTTACGGAAGAAGGACAATTCCCTTTGAAGTGCGAACGTTTAAATGATGTGTGATGATATAAATAGGTACCGTACCCCATTGTGGTTGATAATGGTGGGTGGTATATATACAGTAATTAGAGTGTAATTTTTTTAACGTGATTTTTAACGCGCTTTTTGCGTTTTTTTTTTGTGTGGAGATTGTGTGCGAGTTTCTACAAAAATTGTGAGAAAATGATAAAATAATATTTAAAAAAAAATTCTGTGGTAAGCAACTTAGTTGCTAATTAAAAAAAGGAAATTATTGTGATTAAAAAAATAATAATAAAAGACTTAGTCTTACATACGAGTATATTATGAATTTAATTCAGTAAATGTGATTTTTAAAATAAATTCTAAGAATAGTTTAAGTTTTTAAAAAAAACTTGTAAAAAATAAATTCATCTGCTAGTATATCTGAAGTTTCTAAAGGTTTGTTAAAAATTTTTTTATGATATATTTATTTGAATATTTATGCTACTTATAAAAATCGCAATTGAAAGTTCTTTTTAACACAAGTGCCAATTAAAATTAAAAAAAAAAAAAAATCTTACAGACGCAAATTAATTTTCAGTACAAAGTGACATAGACAAAGATTGTGCACATCTTCTTATCGTCGTACTGTGGTTAAGAAAATGATGTTAGAATGAATTGATCAAAAATTCCGGTCAATTTCTTAGGAAAGTTCCTTAAAACCCCTTAAACTCGGTTTAGATATGGAAATATTAGAACTTTTGATTGAGTTCGTACTAATTTTTTCAAGTTTTTCGTGTTTGAACTCCGATTTAGATCTAAGTTGAGACAGAATTTCCATAAATTTAGACCCTCAAATTCGACAGTCTAAAAAACTTGATTTTTATAGAAGTTGTGCAATGCAAAATTTAATGCATGGGGACAAGTCTTAAAAGCTTTTGGTGTGAAAAAAAAAACCAAAAGACATCATATGTTGCAGGTAGTCCATTGTTCTGTTTGTCTGCAAGAACACCACCAAACTCGCTATTTGTTGTTGTTGTCCCTGTTAAATTTTATAGATTTCTGGACTTGCAATTAGGTACATTCATACATCTCGATACTTCAGAATTTTTGCTTATTCTCAAACAATTTGTGTGAGGGTTTGGTTTTTTATCATGTCCAGTTTTTTTGTTTTGTGTTTTAATTGTTTTGACTTTTGAGCTCGTAGCTGATTTTTGACTTAAAAAAAATCTAAAAACAAAAAAGTGCTTGCAAAAAGCGCATCAAAATTATGATCTTTCTTAAAAAATCTGTCACACCCATAGTCATAATCAACGATTTTTGGGCTTTAGAATCCTTATCCTCAGTAATTATATTTTTAGAAAAATAGAGCTTTTCATGCACATTGCACATGCACACTCAATATACAGGGTCATTCATTTTGTGGTTTCAAGTTGGTAGCGCTGGCATTTGACACCTGTCATAACATTAGTTGAATGTTTGCCATTTACGATAATGGATCGCTTAACAATCGAACAACGCGTTAAAATTATTAAAACTTACTACAAAAGTGGTGATTCAAACGTAGCCACTTTTCGTGCATTTTTCGAACAAAATTTTCTTCAGCCATGAGGCACATTTCTCACTCGGTGGGTATGTAAACAAACAAAATTGCCGCATACGGGCTCAGAAAACCCACAAGTGATCGAAGAGGTGCCGTTGCATCCAGACAAAGTGACTGTTTGGTCGAAAGGTGTCATTGGTCCGTATTTCTTCGAAGATGCCAATGGACAGACGGTTACAGTCAATTCGGAGCGATATGGTCGGCGATTGACTTGGACGATATGTGGTTTTAACAAGCCACACAACACGACCAACTATGACTTTATTACGTGATAAGTTTCCTGGTCGGGTAATTTCACGTTTTGGCGACGACACTTGGCCACCAAGATCATGCGATTTGACACCGTTAAATGTTTTGCTGTCGTGCTATGCAAAAGACCGTGCTTACGCGAATAATCGCGCATTAAAAACCAACATTACTCAAGTTATGGCCGAGATACAACCCGAGCTTTACTTTCGAAACCGAAAAATGAATTACCCCTTATTTTGATTGGATCAAAATTCTACTAAATTCATTTACCAAAAATTAAAAAAACTTAACAAACTAATTCATACGAAAAATGATTCAAAAATATTGAGCAAAAAATATCAACAACAAACAATACTGGTACAAACCTTACATATTTTGCACGAAATCATTTTTGAAAAAAAAAAAAAAAAAACTAATTGCAGTATAAATTCTTTGAAGTTGAACCGTGTGAAATCCGTATAAATCGATTTTAATTTATATAAAATCAACACCATATATTAATTTCACAGAATTTTGAATCTTTGAGTATAAATAAATTAAATTTGCAGACTCACTCTGAATGCATTTCGGAAAACTTTTATTCTGTCATCAGCAAACACGACTAAATCCAAAGGTCGAAATCTCCGTCAAAACTTTTGGTAATGAAACACACGAAAACACTCATAAAGTACAATTAATACACAAACAAGTGACAAAAAGGTTAATTGTAGGAAATATTTTTTTCAATAAAGCCAGATTACCAAGGCTATTAGAGTATATATGAGAAGTTTGAAAAATATTGAACAAAAATTAAGGTTTTATATAAAAAAAAAAAATTAAAAAAATTTAGACGTTTTACAAAAACGCGAATTTTAAAAGATGTTCGTTCAAGGTCGTTCTGAAAATTGTTTCAAGTTTTTGGAACTCTATCAATTCGAAACATGAAAACAAAAATATGTTTTGAAACTTTCCCGCGCTCATTTCAGACACTTAACTACAAAAGTCGGATCGAAGGCGCAACAAATTGTAAGCTTAATTTTGTGCTTACACACACTTTTTCTCGGACCAATAGAAATTAAAATAAATCGATTAAAAATAAATAAAGCGGGAAAGGCTGATAAAAGAATGCGCTAAAAAATTGCTTTATGCCCTAGACTATGGAAGAACATTATAAAACAGTTTTGACTTTATCTAATTACCTGCGTTTCTGCATGCAGTGCCTACAAAATACTAATGGTCATACTAACGGAGATTCTGATTGATAAATTTGTATATGCGAGATTTATTTTTTTCCACGACAGCCACGACCTCATATCTCGCTCCATACAAACGAAAAAAGAGATGATATTTGCCGTAATTGAGCATTTATTTGATGTCAGTATTAACAAGCATTGTGGCTGTAAATATTGAAATAAATAAAATAAAATCCAGGTCCAGTAGCGTCCATACCGCTGACGGCGCTGTTATACTGTTATATGAGGGTACCGGCCACGACTATATTTTTGCCTCAAAATTTTTATATGAATACACTATCCAGTGTATATAGAGATCAGTGGCAGAGCGGCGCGTACAGACAAATTTGTTTTCATCGCTCTTATCGAAGTTAAGCTCCATGAAGAAATTGAATATACAGAAAATTTAAAGCTATATTTAAACCATAGTTGCCACCCGACTGGAAAGTCAGGGAAAATCAGGGAAAGTCAGGGAACGCGAATTTGGTCAGGGAAAGTCAGGGATAGTCAGGGAATTTCGAAAGTGGTCAGGTAAAATTTTTTGAGCACTGAATTTTTTTGTACAATGAAAAAAATTGAATATTTCGTTGAACTCAGGGACCCTACTCTGAATTTTGTTCCGAAAGTCAGTTGTATTCGAAACTCGAAAGTGATTTTTCGTCCCGCTTTTGAATTGGAACTTTGTAAAACTGTCGAAGGGCAAACAATAGTATTTAATACTTCATTCACTTATGGATTATTTTTTTCAGATTGCTCTTATTGAAATAATTTTTTTTTGTAAATCTTGGAAAATGTTTTTGAAAATGGGGTACTTAACTCGAGCTAGACGAGCTTTTAAATAATCAAAAAAATTTGGGGCAATAAAAGTTAAATTGTTTAAGAATCGAATTTAAGTTATAGTACGAGAGCTAACAACGTCGACAGAAAAAAGCATTTAAACAGTCATGATTTTTTTTCACTATCTCGAGTGAAATTTAGAAAGTCTGGCTGGTGGCGTTTTTCGGTACCCGTCATGTAGGTGTCAGACGTTGCAAAATACCTACGTCTGGCAAGCTTTTTTTTTTAATAAAAAAATAGAATATGAAGATTTTAATTCGGAAAAAAATTATTAAAACAATAACGGTAACATAATATTACTACAGCTTTTTGAAATCCATTCTTTTATTTCACATTTAAATTACTATATTTGAATGAATAGTTTTTTAACATTAATTTTCAAACTTGAAATTAAAAAAAAAAAAAACAAAAACATGTTACACGTATCTACTATTTTTTTTTTTTCTTAAAAAAATGTACACATGTTATTAAGTTCCTGTTTATCTTTTAGTATATAATACTATTATCCATTTTTATTCGATCACTAAAAACTATAGCTGGTTACATGTCTTCTATTTTTTTAGAATTTTTTTTTGAAATTTTTGTTCAGATTCCTAGAGCTCTTAAATAGCTAAAAAATACTAGACTAAAACTTTTGTCCTTACGTTTTAAACTTTTTCCTGTAATTGCTCTGCTAACTGCATTAATTTACAAGAATTTTGTTGTTGGGTACTTAATTAGCACTTGATAAGCGCATAATGATGACGTCACAAAAATTAAGTTATGTTTCTCAAAGAGTTACTACTTTAATTTTTTTTTTAATTTGGTCAGGGAAAACTTTAAAATTGGTCAGGGAGAGTCAGGGAAATTTATTTTGAAAAATAGTGGCAACTATGTAAACGGAAATTTATTTAAGTAATGATAAAAAATAATTTAAATTAATTAAATTTAATAGGTTTGGTTAAAATATGCATAGTTTTCAAGAGCTCATATTTTAATTTCTCTTATATTAGATCATATGGCTAAGATTCTGTCCCCATGAAGTTTCATGATTGAAATTTGTAGTTTGGTCGTCCCTAATTATTAAAAAAAAAAAATAGATCTACTACAGCTCGCATTTTAAACGGCTCCTAGTTTAGCTGCAAAAATGTATATATGATTTTTTGCCTACTGTCCTTTTCATGCAAAATGTAATCATAAGAACTCGGGCTTACTATAAGGTAATAAGAATAAACGTAAAACAGCACTCGGGGGAACTCCACCTTCGCACGAAACTGAACAGAACTTCATGTAGCGACAAAGTTGGTCAGATTATCAACTTTATCGCATAGTGCCGCGCCGTGAAGTACAGTTGTCGCTTAGTGCGATATAGCTCATACAATTTCCTACGAATAAGTCGTGAAGTTCAGTTCCGCTGAAGTGCAGTTCCGTCGAATGTGGTCTTACGTTAACTATCTATAAAACTATAATATTGACTTGGTTGAAACTTGGGACTACCTAATTGGATTTTAAGTTGCAGTTTTTAATAGTTTATGTTTTATTTTCTGCAAAATAAAGTCGTACGATCTCACGGTCATTCGATAATATGCATAAAATCTTTCCGGACTCAGTCGAAGTTCTGCATGTATATATGGTGAAATTCCCCGTGTTCGCGCCTACTTTTATTCAAGGCATGGACACTGCATTTTCTGTTGTTTTTTTTTTTTCTTTTCAATAAGTACCAATTTTTGAGCGAAGAACTTTCAAAAAGATAGGTAGGTATACATCTTTTCAGTTTTAAATCTCATAATCTATCAACGCTTATCAGTATGTGATACATAGTCTTTGATCAGCTCCCTCTTTCATCGACGCTCTCCTCAACTCTCGCATCGCCGCTCTGCTCGCAACTCCAGTATGAGTTTAGCGAGTTATTGAAGAACATTTCAAAAGGTTGAGATTTATTTCTGATCTCTGCAAAATAGTATGACTGTGTATACCTACTATTTTCCGACTTTTATTTTTTTTTTTTTTTGGAACGATTGAATTAGTTTCATTTATATATGTACATATAGCTTCAAGAACTGTAAACAATATTGCGAACAACTAAAAAATCTGAAACAACTTTCATAATTTTAATTTTTATAAAAACAGGAGGGTAGGTCTGAACATGTTCGTATATTAAAAAAAAAAAAAAAATGGAATAGTTTCGAACAAAACAGAACAAGCTAAAAAAAACTTTCAAAAATGAAAACAATTTAAATTAAAAAATCATCTAAATTATGCTAATGGTCTCTTATTTTAAATTAAAAAAAAAACACCCTTTATGCATGTATAACTTATGTTTTGTTTATCTCTATTATTTTTTTTATCTCCTATTAAAAAAAATGAATTAATTTTAATAAAAATTCAACGGATACTTCATGACGATTTAAACTTGTTTCCGTACAAAGTCCAAATTACTAGCAAGTTAAACCCTCAGGATTTGCCTGTTCGCCTGGAATTTTGCCAACAAATGATATCAATGGCCGAAGAAGACAACACATTGATCAATTGTTTGTTCATGTCTGATGAGGCCCATTTTGATCTTAACGGCAATGTAAACAAGCAAAATTGCCGTATATGGAATGAGTCTAATCCAGAAATGCTCCATGAGACGGAACTGCACCCGTCGGGCCGTACTTCTTTGAAGAAAACGGTGTAACCGTTACTGTCAATGGGGACCCTTATTTAAAGATGTTGAAGGAGTTTTTTTACCCAGAACTGCGCCGAAGACGTATACCATTCAACAGCGTTTGGTTTCAGCAAGATGGAGCAACTGCACATATAGCCAGACCAGTTATGGCGGAGCTAAACAAAAAATTCGCAAACAAATTAATTTCTAGGAACTCCACTCTTCGCTGGCCCCCAAGGTCACCTGACCTGACTGCACCAGACTTCTTTTTATGGGGTTATGTCAAGCAAGAGGTGTATAAAACGAAGCCCAGGAATTTAACTGAATTAAAGCAGTCCATAACGACAATAATTGAGGCGATCCCAACTTCAACTCTTCAGGCCGCAATGAATAATTTTTTGACCAGGTGCCGCATATGCGTGGGACAGCGTGGAGGTCATTTGCGGTCTATAATCTTTAAAAACAACTAACTATTTAAAATAAAATTTAATTTTCTAACCAATAAAAAAAAATAAATGAAATACATCGATTAAAAAAAAAGTTATTTGAATTTCTTATTGTAGCACAATTGGTGCGCCACCCTGTATTTATTGCCTTCACGTAAGTCGACAATGGTCGAAACGATAGCGTTTGACGATAGCTAAATTGGTATTCTCTTGCATTAATTTTGAAGTTTTTAGGTGACTGTAGTTGAATGATTGAGTTGCCACTGTAATTTGCCATCTTTTCTGTTATCTGTTGCATTAAAAAATTGAATTTGAAATGTTTCGGCCAAGCTATTTCTATTCAGTCCAAACTTTTCTCCATTTGCTAATGCTCTTTGTGGGGAGCCCATCGGCATTCAAATTTGCAGCCAAATCGGCCAACAATTTGTTGTTTCATTTTTGAGTTGGACGGAGTTCGGCTTATATTATATCCCCTGGCCAAATCGGGATGTTCATCCATAAACGAAATTTAAATCGCAATTTGAGATTGCGTGACTGCCCTATTAAGTACTCGCATTTATATTAATTTGTAAAAGTATAACAAAAAAAAAATATATTTCAAAACGATCTCTTCTTATTTTCAATCGCCACAAAACAACAAACACTAAAAATGCTTTTTATTGACAATTATGATAGCGAATTTGAATTTTAAACTACAGTTTTTGTTTCTGAAATACGCCAAACGCGAACGATAGACGATACGATAGTGGTCGAGTTACGTGAAGCGATTAATGAACGATCTCGTCGACGATTATCGTTTTGACGATTATCGTTCAGTAAATTACGGAATGACCTCCCAGGAAGAATAAAAACAATTTTTTTGTTAATATTTTTAAAATGTTCAATTCTTTGAACATATAGTTGCTACCAAGCCAGCAAAAATAACAAAGACATATTTACTTTCAAAAGCTCCTTTTTTGATATTTAAATTATTATTTTCAGCATTCAGGATTTTAATTTCATAAATTAAAAGAACATTTTTTTTACCGCATAATATATTTTCTTTTATTAAAATAATTTATTTATCACTTCATTAAATTTATCAAGATTTTTCAAGCCCTTACCGATAGCTTGCTGAAACTTTACAAACCTATTATTCGAGAAACGATGAAAATTGAAACAAATCATATGAGTTTTGTTCTATTTTCTACTGTTTCTCGACCAATTTTTTCGATGCGAGAGCTACAGAACCTAAAGGGACTGGAGCGCCAAACCTCAAAATTCAAAATCCTTCTGTATTTATAGATGAATGAATTTCAAGACCCAGCACTTTTTTCGTTGTCCGCTTCACGTGAAATGCCCCATTTAGAAAAAATCGGTTTTGATAATGCGGATTTTATGTTTAAAAATGCTGTCCACTTCTCTCAACACGCACTCTTGCAATAAGACTGTTAAATTTTTAAATACGCGAGAGCAAAACGTAGATTCGGTGACAGCAACTATACGGCACATATTTTCTTGTAGAGTTTGAATTGTTCCAGAAGATCCGGTGAACGAGGTATCCAGGGCATATCTTGCCGATTAATTTATTATGAAAAATTACCCTCCGGTTCTCTATTGAAATTTTTGCTGACATTGTCTTATGTTATTGAACCCTAGATCTGTTACAATTGCAGTGCGGTACCAAAAAAATCGTCCATTGTTCAAGCAATACGCACGTTGGGAATAATTGTCTGTCGTTGGTTAAAAAAAGTTATAATAAGTTATAATCTCTAGGGCAGGAATTTCACACCAGTTGCTTTTTGGACAATGCAAACATTTTTAATGGTGTTCCATAGGGTTCTCGGGTCACCAGTATCTCATGTTTTGTTTATTAAGAATACATAGGTAGTCATTTTTCATTAATAAATTGCACAGTTGATTTTTGTATTCTAGTAGATTCGGCAAATTTTTTATCAATTTTCCCGGATTTTACACATAACTTTTGACGTCGCGTCGTTATCGACGTAAAAAGGTCCCGGAGAATTTTGCTCAACCGTTTTGTCCTTTCTTTTCCAAGCTTTTGAACCCACGTTGTTACGTGCTTTTCCCATAATTTACTCGTCGAATATTGAAATGAGTACAAAAAGCGCGATGCACAGAAACAAACGAATCACCTCACTTTAAATATATCTCAACCGCAAACATGCAGTGCCTTCCCATATACAGTAACTCATTGCGACATGGCAAATCCGCAAATCAAATCGTATCGAATGATATCTCTCTTATTTACCTTCACATCACTGATTGTTTACAAACAAATACAATATTCCCCTCGACACTCTTTATTATGAAGAAAACATTTCCGAATCTTATGACGTCAAATCAAACTAAGACTGAAACTCTAAAAATAAATTAATTTCGATTTTAATCAACAATTCACACTCATGATCGCTTATCTATACACAACCGAAGCATATCCGCATAGACGTGGTCGAATTAATAATAAGTTTAAGAACCGGTGCGGTGTTGATCACCTTGTGCACCTTTAGTATATTTATTATTGGGTGTGTGTGGTGTGTACTTATCAGTTGAATTTTTTTGTTTGTTTTCAAATTGACCATTGCTGGTATTTTTCGAAGGGGATGTAGCTCAGATGGTAGAGCGCTCGCTTAGCATGTGAGAGGTACGGGGATCGATGCCCCGCATCTCCAAAACAAACTTTTATTTTTTTTTTTCTGAGTATATATTATTTATTTATATAAAGGACCAATCGAATAAAATTTGACAAAATGCTAGGCCGTTTAGGTTAGGCCGAGAGAGAAAAATATCGAGGTCTTTTTTTTTTTTTAAACGATATTGTACGTTGCAGTTTTTTTTTATTTATTTCAATGAATTGTTTAAACAAATATTTCTAACCAGTAATTTAAGTGAAGGAATTAATTTAAAAAAAATCGAAGTGTTTTTGAAAATAGGCAATGAGAATGAAATGTATATTATCAATTTGGAGAGTAATTGTTTTTTTTGATGTGTAAACATCTATACTGGCGGTAGGGTGAAAAGAAAACGTAACGTAACGTTGTAATCGTGATCGTGATCGTGGTCGTGATCGCTTTACCTAAATTGAGTGCGTTCAACAATATGTACGTTCAGTAACTAAACGTGGAGTATTTATATACGAAATCGAAAGGTCGAGTTCAGTTCGGGTTGAAATTTGGTTGGCTGCTCAGAGGATATATTAAGCCCCTATTACACGATGATTCTTTGCGTCTGACTCTATTCGAACATAATGAGTGCGAAAGAGAAAAAAGATAAGATGGAAGACCAGTTGTCCTGTGAGTCGTGGGCCAAGTTTTACGAGACTCTTTTTAACGCTTCTTTAGCATTAGGCTACGCGCAAAACACCGCGATGGCGGTGGCGATCACGATAAAAATGTGGATGCCTCATATAAAAATCAAAGTACACTTCAGTCGTGTAGATGTGTGCCTTTCCTTTGATTTATGTGTATGGCATCCACAATTTTATCGTGATCGCCACCGCTATCGCGTTTGTTTACAGCTACTTTTATCCGTTTTTTGTATTCTTTGCATTACTTTTTTCAATTACATGACTGCTTTGAGACCAGGGGCCTATTTCACGGAACATACATCACATACATTGTATAAATGTATGTACCTTAAAGTAGACGCCAAAGATGGCTCAGTGTAAATTTTGAATTTTTTGAAAAACTTTACGTCAACTTAGAAAACGCATAATTTAAAAAAAAAATTAAAATTTACGCCCACTCATCTCGTAGTCGTGATTCTTATCTTGTAGCCGTGGTCGTGATTTTGATTCTGAGCCAGAGATTAGTCTGCTATTACACGATGCATCTAGACGCATGCGACTTTTCGAACTACGTAAGTGCAAAAGAGAAAAAAAATCGAAAAGATGAGATGGAAAAAAAGTTACCGGTGTCGCGTGAGTAAAATTTTCGATGCAACTATTTGACGTTTCTCTTTTCTCTTGTCCGTTTTTTACCATTCTGCTTCATATGGTTTTGTTGTTCAAAGAGTAAATTTCGATGCAACGCACTGTTATTGATGGCCTTATAGGCTTTCCAGAAATGAGAAATTTATCTTTAAAAACAACATAAATAAAATAAATTATTGCTTTTCTTGACTGATATTCATTTAAAAGCACACAAGCCTTTCTTTCTTCAATATATCTAATAATGAAAACAAAAATAAAAACAGAAAAAGTTTTTTTATTGCTTGAGCACAGCCCAACACGAAAATGAAAAATAAAGAGAACTGTCAAATTAGATTCATGACTTTGGTTTCAACGTGTAATAGCGCTTGAAACAGCGGACGAAATAACAAAGAAGAATTCGAAGAAGGGGCATGCAACTAGATTCATCGTGTAATAGCAGACTTATGAATTATCCATAATCTCTGTTCTGAGCTTCACGAAAATTGTGTGCGTTCAACGCTATGTACGCTCAGCACTGATCTCTATAATACACTGGACAGTGAATAGCCTATAGTGTATAACAGTTTTTGTGAGCCAATTTTTGAAAGGGTACCGGCCACGACCTCATATCTCGCTCCATACGAATGAAAAAAAAGAGATGGAATTTATTTGCCGTAATTGAGCATTTATTTGATGTCAGTTGATGCCGACAAGCATTGCGGCTGTAAATATTGAAAAAAAATAAAAGAAAATCCAGGTCCAGTAGCGTCCATACCGCTGGCGCCGCTGTTATACTGTTATATGAAGGTACCGGCCACGACTATATTTTTGCCTCAAAAATACAGAGACGTCAAAACAAGTTGCCGGAAGTAGTCCAATGTGAACACCGTCAATGAAATTCATGACATTTCCAGTTCATGGTGAGAAAGAGATGCCTTTCTTGACCAACTCTTTCTTGCAACGAAGTAGAAATGAGAAAGGTATACAAAGACGTCAAAAAATTTCAGTTGAGTCAGTCTAATGTCAACACTTTCATTGCAGGTTCGTTCAGATTAGAAAATAAGTGTCAAATCCCATTAGAGATTCGCTACGGTGCCAATAGATTGAAAACATAATTTTAGAACTTTCTACTGTCAGTTGGGACTAGATTAAATTTCATTGAACGTGTTCACATTGGACTACTTTCGCTGTTTTCTTTTGACGTCTCTGTACTTTTGCTCACTCCCACTTCATGTCGAGAAAGAGGTGGCCAAGAAAGGCATCTCTTTCCTACCATGAAGTGGAAGATGTCTTTCTTTGCCATCTCTTTACAGAAGACGTCAAAACAAGTTGCCGGAAGTAGTCCAATGTGAACACCGTCAATGAAATTCATGGCGAGAAAGAGGGTACCAAGAACGGCATCTCCCAATTCGAAGCGAAAAAGAGATGCCTTTCTTGGCCAAGTATTTCTCACCACGAAATGGGAAGGTATATACAAAAAAGTCAAAATATGTCAGCGGAGGATAGTCCAATATGAAAACTGTCATTTTAGAGGATTCCGCTGTCAGTTTGGGACTAGATAAATTTTACATGTACGTCAAAATATAGTTTTCTAGATATCTTTTCAAATGTTCGAACTTGATTTTTGAATTCATCTCCCATATTTTGGAAGTTCTTTTGTGTTGGAAGTTGGTTGACAGTTCGAACTTAATTTTGGAATTCATCCATTATCTGTTCAACCAGTAAGTGTCAAATCCCATTATTAGTTGACTACGTTGCCACTAGATAAAAACCACCATTTAAGAGCTTTCGGTTGTCGATTTAATTTCATTGACGGTGTTCACGCTGGACTTCTTCTGTTGACTTATTTTGACGTCTCTGTACTTTTGATGTGTAAACATCTATAATGGCGGTAGGGTGAAAAGAAAACGTAACTAATGTTGTAATCGTGATCGTGATGGTGATTCTGAGCTTCACGAAAATTGAGTGCGTTCAACAATATGTACGTTCAGTAACTAAACGCTGAGTATTTGAGATCGATAGGTCGAGTTCAGTTCGGGTTGAAATTTGGTTGGCTGCTTAGAGGATATATTAAGCCCCTATTACACGATGATTCTTTGCGTCTGACTCTATTGGAACATAATGAGTGCGAAAGAGAAAAAAGATAAGACGGAAGACCAGTTGCCCTGTGAGTCGTGGGCCAAGTTTTACGAGACTCTTTTTGACGCTTCTTTAGAGTTATCTGTATTTTGTATTCTTTGCAGCACTTTTTTTCAATTACATGACTGCTTTGAGACCAGAGCGGTTTTTCTATTTTGTTTTCCTTTCAGTTCCAGAGATTTTTGATGTGTAAACATCTATACTGGCGGTAGGGTGAAAAAATAACGTTACTTATCTTGTAGTCGTGATTCTTATCTTGTAGCCGTGGTCGTGATTTTGATTCTGAGCCAGAGATTAGTTTGCTATTACACGATGCATCTAGACGCATGCGACTTTTTGAACTACTTAAGTGCAAAAGAGAAAAAAATCGAAAAGATGAGACGGAAAAAATGTCCGGTGTCGCGTGAGTAAAATTTTCGATGCAACTATTTGACGTTTCTCTTTTCTCTCGTCCGTTTTTTACTATTCTGCTTCATATGGTTTTGTTGTTCAAAGAGTAAATTTCGATGCAACGCTCTGTTATTGATATTCATCTTTAAAAACAACATAAATAAAATAAATTATTGTTTTTCTTGACTGATATTCATTTAAAGGCACACAAACCTTTCTTTCTTCAATATATCAATAATGAAAACAAAAATAAAAACAGAAAAAGTTTTTTTATTGCTTGAGCACAGCCCAACACGAAATTGGTTTCAACGTGTAATAGCGCTTGAAACAGCGGACGAAATAACAAAGAAGAATTCGAAGAAGGGGCATGCAACTAGATTCATCGTGTAATAGCAGACTTATGAATTATCCATAATCTCTGTTCTGAGCTTCACGAAAATTGTGTGCGTTCAACGCTATGTACGCTCAGCACTGATCTCTATAATACACTGGATAGTGAATAGCCTATAGTGTATAACAGTTTTTGTGAGCCAATTTGAAAGGGTACCGGCCACGACCTCATATCTCGCTCCATACGAACGAAAAAAAAGAGATGGAAGATATTTGCCGTAATTGAGCATTTATTTGATGTCAGTTGATGCCGACAGGCATTGCGGCTGTAAATAAAAGAAAATCCAGGTCCAGTAGCGTCCATACCGCTGGCGCCGCTGTTATACTGTTATATGAAGGTACCGGCCTCAAAAATTTTGTATGAATACACTATCCAGTGTATATAGAGATCAGTGATGCTCAGTAACTAAACACTGAGTGTTTATATACGAAATCAAAAAGTCGAGTTCAGTTTGGGTTGAAATATGGTTGGTTGCTTAGACCCACTGATCTCTATAATACACTGGATAGTGAATAGCCTATAGTGTATAACAGTTATTGTGAGGCTATATAAACGAAGAAAGAGATTGAATATATTTTCCGAAATTGAGCATTTATTTGATATCAGTTGATGTCAACAAGCATTGTGGCTGTAAATATTGAAAAGAATAAAAGAAAATGCAGGTCCAGTAGCGTCCATTCCACTGGCGCCGCTGTTATACTGTTATATGAGGGTACCGGCCACGACTATATTTTTGCCTCAAAAATTTTGTATGAATACACTATCCAGTGCTTAGACCATATAGTATATGGACTGCGCTTTCATCATGGCTGCAGGGTTTTAACATAGAAGGCTGCCTTTTTTGGCAAATTAGACGAAATAAGGTCATTGACTGGAAAATATTTTTAAATATAATTTTAATGATTGGCTAAGAGCCCACTGCTGTTTGTGGGTGTGAGTGATCGCAAAAATTCACTGGTATGTTTAGATAGATCTTAACTTTTTATAAGCGTGGTTGGGGCCTTTGTCGTTAAACTAAAAAGCGCATTTTCCATGCATCATTACCGATTTTCAAATTTGCTTATGAAAAGTTGAGATCTATATAAAAATACCAGTAAATTTTTGCTATCATCCACACCCTAAATTTGATGTAGGCTCTCTGTCTATGAGGCATTTCGGACGAATGTTGATGTTTACACATCTTAACCGTGAGTCCCGGCACTCACACTTTTTTTTTTTTATTATTAACACGCTGAAGAAAAAACAAATCCAACATTCAAAAAAAGGCTTGAATGCAATTAATATCCCCAAAAAAAAAATTATGATTATAATTTTCAATTTAAGACAGGTGGCTAGCGTTCGGCTAAAAACTAATAAGAGTATACAATTTTAAAAGCCAAATTATTAACTAATTACCTTAATACAATTTGGAAAAAAATTCATTAAATATAAAATTTTTGTCGGTAAAACTTAGAGTTTGAAAAATTTTATTTAAAAAAAACACTGTTTTAAAATTATTTATATTTTAAAACAAAATTAAGAAAAAATTTCTAGGTATAAAAACAGCAACAGAGCGTTTTCTATTTAACGGATTGGATGGGACATTGATTTTATAAATTATAGTATTTAAAGAATATTCTAAATTAGTATAAATAATGCTTAATATGTCTTTTAAATAAATAGGCATATTGAATTGAAGTGAATTTACAAAAATGTGTGTTTTAATTATTGGAATGTAGGAGTCTCTTCCATTCTCATAGACATTAACTCAATAATGGTTGATAGTTTTAACTGACTATAGACCCTGGTTCTTTATAAGCAATCTGTCGCGCCACCAAATATTTTTTTAAATTTATTTTATTTTTTTAAAAGTGAGATTATGCTGTTTTTTAATCATACATATTTAACTGGTTACTTCCAAATGATAGACAATGGCGCAAAATTTTAAACATTTTAACGAGGCTCTAAATCTACTTTAAAATGGGAGTCGGCTCTTAATAATAACTTTAGAATGAGAGGCGGCTCTTTGTAATTTTGTAACGACATAATGTATACTTTAGCGTTAAAGAGGTCTTCTAACTTTAAAACCAGCAAAACGCTTCTCTATCTTTTTAAAGTATGCTTTATCTGTGGGAAATTATCACTTTGAGTGTGAGTTACACAAACACAAATGCATCCACACAGGGAAGGCGTCTAGTTAGACAGCTAAATGCACCCAAAGGCATTTTTATCTGTATTGTTTTAGGATTGTTTTGAAATTTTAAATCGTTAAAATAGTAAAAAAGCTTAGTAAATTAAAGAAACAAGTAATATAAAAGTAATTAAAGTGATTACATGCAATACAAAAATATACAAAAATAGAAAACTACACGCGGTGCTGCGTTAAATACTGCACCTATATTTAAAAACACCTATAACAAGCAGTGTAATTTTTGTTCATTTCACAGGTAAGCTGTATCTCATATTCCACATAAAGTAAGTAAAATTACTCTGCACTACGGGCGCTCAATGGATTTGAGCGCCTTGCCATCACCAACAAAAACTAATGCTACCCTGGACGAGAATTTCAATTTTCACAGATGGGGTTCAGCTAATTCCCGTGATTGAAGTGTATTTTTATTTTCAAATAATTTGCTTTTTTAAAGCAAAATGCTACGAAATATCAATTGAAAAGTATTCTCAGATAATGTATTAGCCTAAAAAACATCACTTCACATTACTTTATGTGGAGAGACACAATCAGCCCGTGAGAAGAAAAACTTGAAAACTCCATATTATAGGTGTTTTTACACGATTTAACGCAGCACCTCATGTTGTTTTGTTTTTTTTTTTTATAAAATATTGCAATTATTCACTATGTTAACTTTTATTTCACTTTTTTATTTAGTATTTTCACTATTTTAACTCGAAATTTAAATCTCGAAACACTTTCCTATAGCTCAGCAAAATTACAGATTGGGTTCTTTTTGTTTTTTTTTTTTTTAAATTAGGCATTATTCACAAAAGTTTGCTGACGTTTTGTTAAACACGTTCTTTAGTTAGAAGAGTTGTTTAAAGTGTTTAGAATTAAGAAAAATTTAAACAAGAATTTTTAAATAAAGGACTATTTTAACTAGAGTCGGGTTTATTGCTTAAACGAGAACTGTTTAAAATTTTTCGTCAATGTCTATTTAACAGAAAACATTATTTTATTATTGTTTATTTAAAATTTATTCTAATCCTATTTAAGGTTATACGTCTCCCGAAAACAAAAAAAAAAAAAAAACAAGAAAAAGTGCATTAAGTTGACTGTTTCTTTAGCTCGAGTGGAAGAAATTCCACTTAATAAATCTTAACCAAAAATAAAAAAAAAACAAAAAAAAAACACCTTTACTTTATCCTCCACATCTAACTTACACTTACACCCCTTTGTGAGTGAATCTTGTTTACTTTTTATTCGGCAATTGGCATACGAAGAAGAATTTTGTCTCCCCCTGACGATGCTTGATTTGGAAAAACTTTTTATACTAAATATCTTTTGTTTTGGCAGGATGTATATATAAACATGTAGGTATTTATATTGTGACGATCCCCTGTTGTAGAAAAGGAGCAGGAGAACTCACAACGAGATGATGGCAGAAGTTTTTACTTAGCTCTCAAAATGAGTCCTTGCGAAATCGTTTTCTTTCCAAACAAACAATAAAATATTGGCACATTAATGTTTAGTCAGACGTAAAATTACTTTTAAGTCTTTTCTTCTCTGTCTCTTTCTGTCTCCTTCTTTTGCGTGGGGCTCAATCCAACCTTATTTCCCATTCTAATGTTTTGTTTTTTTTTTTTGTTCGAAAGTTTTAAAATAATGCAAAAAAATTTCTTATATTTTCCGGGCATTAATCCGCTTTATTGAGGGAGGCCCAGACATCGGTCGGTTGCGGCAATCTGGATTGATGCTCTTTGCCTTTTACTGGTGTCTAAAAATGTCATCCCCTTCCGTCCTCATATCCCAATAACAGTATTTATTTTTTTTTTGTTTCTTTCAAGCATCGCCGATGAAAATATTGTGATCATCTCAATTAGGGATGAAACAGTATCTCTCACTCTTTCTCTGTGTTCCTGATGATAGATCCAGAAGAGACAGTGAATTGTGCTCACTTTGGTTCTTCTTGAATTGTTATATTGTTCCTATGATTATATTCCAATTGACAGGAGAAGCAAGAGCACATCATCATTGCTCGAAGTTCATTACGTTCTTAAAAAAAAAAAACCTTGAAGGAATGAGTGTTCTATAATCTGATTGTTGTCGGGATGATTTGTGTCCCCCTCATAATTCCTGGCATTTTGAAATACATTTAATCATAATAAAATGAATTTGTGACGGTGCAGCGCGGCGATGGCGGTGAATAAAAGAAAATAAACTTTTTCGAGTGTTTGCTGTTTAATTAAAAAAAGAAATATTTTTTTTTTCTTCGTTTTCTTCTTTTTCGATGAAGTACCAGATGCTCCAACAACAGCAGCTCGCGTGAGATGAAGTTTGTTGGAAATGTCTCAATAGCTCAAAAAACTTAAGTGAAAAAAATTATTATTATTTGTTTTCATTATTATTTGGAAAATGCAAATATAATCCAAAAGTAGATTTTGAACAAAAAAAAGTTTTTAATTGGTTTTAAAAAGTCATGTTAAGTTGAAATGGTTGAATTGGGTTGCAATCCATTAATTGGTCTAGGTATTGGAAATGTTTACTACCGGGTATCATACATTTTTTTTTCTTTAAAAGTCATCAAGTGTAGTGATTCATTGGAAAGTTTCTTTTCTTTCTTTGAAAGACCAACAATCAATTATCCTACAATAAAAACGTGGTCACAATAATAATTAAGAGAAAAACCGGTAACTCGCATTTTATAGCTAAATAATAAGTGGTAACACTGCATTAAAAAAAAATCAGTTTTATTTCTTTTATAACACTGTTGCTGATATTTTTTAACGGGGATGTAGCTCAGATGGTAGAGCGCTCGCTTAGCATGTGAGAGGTACGGGGATCGATGCCCCGCATCTCCAGAAATATCCTTTTAAAGAATCCAGTTTTTTGTTGTCATAAAAATTTTGTTAAAAGTTAATAATAAAGAGACTCACAACTATGGCATAGTACCTTAAGTATTTAGTTTTAAAAACACAAAGTTAAAAT
Source organism: Epistrophe grossulariae (assembly GCA_929447395.1). Lineage (NCBI taxonomy): Eukaryota > Metazoa > Arthropoda > Insecta > Diptera > Syrphidae > Epistrophe > Epistrophe grossulariae. The sequence continues at coordinate 43,672,532 of OV839567.1, read as the reverse complement.
GGTTTTTAAAAAAAACTGTTTCTAGTTCTATATGTATTTCCAATAAATGATGGAAATGTTCACTATGGCGTATACGCATTTTTATTGATTTTTTATTTATTCTTATATTATTTTTAAAATATTTATTTGTTCTGCAGACTAAAAGAAGACTACAAAAGACCACGAAAACGCCATAGTATCCACTCAATGTTTTGTTTTTATATTAAATTTTCTTAAAATAGAAATGGCAAACGGTTGCCACAGTTGCAGTTCAGTCGTCGAAAAAAAATAAATTTTAGGTTATTCCTCCTAAAGTTAAAATTTCAAAATGTTGCATATTTTCCAAAATATTGGTTGCATTTTATGATCCTGAACTTTGCAGACAATGCGTCCGCTGAAGTTTGAACAACCACCAAAGTCGTAATACTTGTTCAATTTTAAAGAACTAAAAGGCAATCGCTTCGTCTCGGCAAAATCTAGTGCCGATATTTTTTAGTTTTTTTTTTATTTGCCTTAAAAAAAAGGTATGGCCAAAAGAAACTTTGGACTTCTGTCACCACTGTAATATTTGACGCATTTTCCTGAAAATTTTGGCAATCGCTTATCATCCCACCCAGAAAAGATTGGGAGGATGAGGCCTTCTTGGAAGATGAATCCATTCATTTTTATACCGATCGATCGAAAACAGTCGATGAGTTGGTGGAGGCGTGTGCTCTGAAAGACTCAATTTAGGTCTCTCATTCCGTCTTCCAAATCATTGTAGCGTGTTCCAGGCGGAACTTATGGTGATTTAAAAAGCTTTATCTTGGCTTAAAGTAAACGTGATATCAACAACGGATATCCGCATCTTCTCAGATAGCCAAGCTGCGATCAAATCGCTGGACTCTGTTTCTACAAACTTTATAACGGCCAAAAACTGTCGATCATCTCTCGATGAAATGGCGAAACAGTTCAATATTCACCTTTGCTGGGTGCCGGGCCATAGAGACATTCCAGGAAATTGTAAAGCTGATGATCTAGCCAAAAGTGGAACATCATTACCACTCTTGACTGATAAGGAAAGTTTTGGTATACCAATAGCTACATGTAAATTTATGCTAAAGCAAGATGCTATAAAGAAAACAAACCAGAGGTGACACAACCTCAACACCGTCCAATGCGTCCAATATTACATTGGTGATAGAAGTCCAAAGTTTTTTTTAGTTAATTTTTTTGTGGTTTTTTTAATCTTTTGGCCATAACTTTTTTTTAAGGCAAATAAAAAATATTGGCACTAGATTTTGCCGAGACGCAGCGATTGCCTTTTAGTTTTTTAAAATTGAACAAGTATTACGACTTTGGTGGTTGTTCAAACTTAAGCGGACGCATTGTCTGCAAAGTTCAGGATCATTGCATTTTTCCAAATTTTCAGTGGAATTTTGATTCCATTGTTTGTTATATTTAAGTTGAAAAATGCAGTGAAATAAATTTGCAAAAATCAGCTTAATCAGAATAGAATGCTATGACTATTAATTTTTATTTAAAATTACAACCAGATTATCAATTGGTTTGGATAAAATTATTTAATCTTAAATAACAGAACAATAAGAAAAATTATTTTACGATGTAAATCTCACATATCTACATATGTATGTCATAATATTAGGACTGAAAACCTAAGATACAAAAAAGGCATATCCACAATTAAAAGCCTAGTTCCTATACTTTGAAATTCTGTGCATTTGTGTGAGTAAAGTCAAAGTACATTAAAAAAAAAAAAAAAAAATGTGTAGAAATTCACATAAATGCAAAGAGTTTCACACACCTTAAAAGTATTAAATTATGCTCATTAAGTATCAAAGTAATTAAATATTTTCTAAAACTAAATTTGGAGATGCGGGGCATCGATCCCCGTACCTCTCACATGCTAAGCGAGCGCTCTACCATCTGAGCTACATCCCCATTGAAAATAACTACCAATTGTCAACTTAAAAACTAAGAAATAAAATTAAAATTTTCTTTCTTCTTCTTCAATTTCTAAAAGCAATTGGAATGACCGGTTTATTGATATTTCAATCACGTTATTACATTCAGAAGTACCTACACTTATTGTTGCCCCAAGCTGCATATCAAATAAACTTGTTTTCGTTAAACTGTTAAACTCAAGTGATCAGAAATCAATAGGTATTTTGATACATTTTTTAAGTAATCTTGATTAGTAATCACGATTGAAAGTGATTGTTGTGTTGTTAACAAATGATCAATATAAGAAGGTTTTATTAATAATACAAATTCTATATACTATACTACTGAAATACATCAGCCGAGTAGAAGACTTAGCACATATGATCAATACTTTCATAGTTAAAAGAATTATGCAGTACAATAATTTCCATGGAAACACTTTTTATCCAAAAATATAATGTTCTTATAATAAATTACCGACGTGACTTAGTTATAGTACCCATTTCAGTTGAAAACTGATGATAGATTTTAAGTAAAGTAGTCAGAATGAAGACTATGAAAAACCATAAAAATATTAAATTTGAACTTGTTAAGCAGGAACCACACCTATCTCGAACGATGTGTTGTGGAGCCGACTGTGCACAATAATCAGAGTTTGCTGTTGTAAACTGTCATTTTTTGCTTTGGCTATTTACTAATTCTCTTCCCCGAGCACTTGGCACGAGTACGATAACTATGGCGCCAAAAATTAATAACGGTTTTTTGTTGAGGGGTCAAAAACAAGCATTTTTTGCTAGGGGAGGAGGGGTCCATCTCACCCGGTTTAGGAGGTAGGGCCAATTTTAGAAAAATATGACCTAAATTGAAAAAAAAATATTAAAAAAAACAACGGCAACACTTACAATAAAGTACTATACCGGTTTTGAAAGCCAGAAATCTTTTCTATAATACTAAATTTAAATTAAATTAATTATGTCAACAGTTTTTGAAAAATTCGCATGCAAACTCAAAATTTTGATAAAAAAAAAATGAAAAAAAAAGTTTAGACCAATTTTTTTCAAAATTGTGAAATGAAGTGCTAAATTGGCTTTTTGAAGTCAGTGAACATGCAAATGTTTCAAAAACTATTAACATAAATATTTTAATTTTAATTTAAGATTATAGAACAGATTTCTGGCTTTCAAAATCAGTAAAGTACTTTATTGTAAGTGTTGCCGTTATTTTTTTCAATTTGAGTCATTTTTTTTTTTTTTAATTGCGAAAATAGACACCCCCCCCCCCTCCCATAATAAAAAATGATTTTTTTGATCCCCCTACAAAAAACCGTTATCAATTCTTGGCGCCATAGTTATCGTACTCTCCCCGAGCACTTTCTTCTCTTACCCACAGAAAAACATGTCTCCGACACGCGTGGTATAGCGAAATCAGAAAAAGATTGATTTCGACAAAACACATCACACGAGGAAAGTATGGCTCTAAGCATATATGAAATACATTGCAGCAATAGCGACACACCACTCCATAACACACCACACGACATAAGTGTGATTCCGGCTTTATGAATAACACAGGTTAATATTAAAGATGTTGTCAAGTACGAGTTTTGTACATGTACAAAATATAATAATGAGAAATTTTTGTTAAAGAAGTGTAATAATTTTTTAAATTAATTGGGACCGAATCACCTTAAAAAAAATTTTTTCAGTTAAAAATGAAATAATTTGAAACTCTAAAATGGTATCAACAAGTGAAAGCCCAAAGATGGTGGTATAAAAAACCAAAACGCGTTACTTAAAATTTAAATAATTAATGGTGTGAAATAATTAAATTATAAAACAAATAAATTTGAATTATTTTTAAAATTAAAGTTTTTCTTCTTTAAATCAATTTAAATTTGTTTTTTACTCTATTTTTCCAATAAATACACAACATGCAGACTACACCACAAAGAAACTCCAAAATTAGATTAATTTCACATAAATGGAGAAGATTTTCGGGAATATAAGTTCGTGCACGGTTAATTGCACATATTTTTTGCATTACGAAACATTTTGTTTTCTTTTGCCGGCTGGACCTTCACTTGAGGAGAAAAAAAAGGCTTTACTCATGGTTTTGTTGTTCCAGTTGTTTCTTGGTCTCGGTCTTAAATTCAGCGGTTATACTGCAGCAGGTATAGGCAATGAGAAATGTTTTTCTCGCACCGCTCGATAACAACTGTGCTGCAGTTCTAATTTGGTTGGTTGGCCCTTAATGCAGCTGTATTGTGTTTATGTTTATGTTTAAAATTTAAAATAAAATTAATGAACCCGTATAAAAAATTCATAAAATTTTAATAAAATTTGAAATGCGACAAAAAATCGTTTCTTATGCATTCATTGCGAAAGTTTTAGTATAAAAATCGCAAACTTTTACATACACAAGTTCTACTGCGATCAGGATAAAAATATTATGCTATCTGGGTGTCTGAAAATCATTTTCAGTTTGAATAATCTTATCCTTTAATTTTTATAGTACTTTTTTTAACCAACATTAAAATTGACATACAAAATTTATTTAAACGATCGAGACTCAAAAGCCAAAACAGTCGAAGGCATCTTCATCGTAGAACAGTGAAACTGAAATTATTATGATGAGACAATAACATATTATGAATATGATATTGGAAATTTCCTAAACCATTTGAATATACCCGATGATAAAATTTTTAAGGTCTTGAGAGAACCATGGATTCCATCAAAATCGTTCGACTTTAAAAATGAAACAGATGAACCTCGTGTATTTCGACATCAGTGGCTATTTATTCTGTCAATTAAAGAGATGTTCTTTGTCGCAATTGTGTTCTCTTTACGCTAAAAGTTGATCGCGGGTTTCAAGGTCACTTTATTCTGAAATAATTTACTAGATACAAAGACTTCCATGAACTTGTGAAACAGCATTTGGGATCAAGGTGGCACAGAAAATATAAACATATTTTGCAAAATTACAGACAACAAGGGCAAAACTATTGAGTACCTACCATAAAAAAAAAGAATTCAATTTTCAATGAAATATAACATCGCCTTGAAAATTTTATTAAAAAAAAAAATTCAAAACCTTTTTCAAAATGGTGTTTTTTCCAAACTCTTAGCGGCGATTCCACTCCTCAAATTAATTTATTTTTGAAACGACAAATGCACGACAAATGCATTACTTAAAATGTACCAATCTAAAAAAAATCTTTTTTTTTTCACTCACATTTTACAATTTGAATTGACGTTGCTTTATTTAGTATTTGTCTATTAAATAAAAATTGTTTTGAGATAAAACGACAAAATAAGCCTTAAAAAAGGGTTTTGGCCATCAATGGAGTTTAGCTAAAGCGTTTTAATTAGCGTGAAAGTATTTTCTTAGTATTCCGAAAGTGTGATCAAAGGGCATGGTAGTGCCTAGCTAAGTTCTGGCACTACACCATTTTTACCGAAACAAACTCAGGTGATTTTCGACCCCCTCTGAAGTCTGACTTCAGTACCAATAAAGTCAGAATATTTGTTAGGCTGACTAAGCACAGGCGCATCATCAAATTTCAACCCCCTAACATAAGTGGTTCCTGATAAGTCTTCAAAAATCACAAAAACCGTAACTGACTCACTGACTGACTGATTGACAGAACATCAAAATTATGAAGACCTTCCCGACATGGCAGATTCTTGTAATTTCACACAGCAGTAGGTTTTGTGGTACAAACAAAGGAAAAAATCGAAAGTTTGAGATTTTCCATTCAGGAGGTGTGGTATCCGCCCAGAATTGTTATCAATTATATGGAGCACGTTTTATTGCCGTAGAATGATGAAATTTGGTAGAGCATACAACATACATACAAACATACAAAGAAAATTTTAGGTTTTTCATTTAGGGGGCGTGGTATCCGCCTACTTTCTCAGAATTGCGATCAATTAAATGGAGGTATTCCGATTTCTGTAGAATAAGTACTACACTTCTAGCTTCACTAGTAAAGGGTGTTTTTTTTTAGACGTGTGGTTTTCAAGAAGAAATAAAACGCATATAATTTAATGTTATGGCCAAGAATTTAGCTTTATTATAAAGATAAGGATTTGCCATTATGTTTTAAAAATTATTTCGGGCAAGTGGCCGCCGTGGCTGGCTCGAATAAATTCCAGCCGAGAGGTCCAAGAGGCCCCAGCTTTAATTGTTGCGCGCAATGGCGGATGGACTCAGTCGGGTTTTCTTCGATACTGTGCTCCACAACAGCAATGGCGTCTTCGGTGCGCACTGTACGGCGTCTCCACTTGAGTAAACGTGGTGCGAAACCGATCCATGGTTGCTCGAATTACTCTGCTGGGCGATTATGTCGACCGAATATTGGACGCAGCGCGCGATGCGTCCGTTATATTGGTAATAAATTTGCACGATTTGCAAAAGTTGTTCAGGAGTCTATTCATTATGAAATGGCAAACCAAACTGAGCATAAATCAAGTGACAACTGTCAAAAAGACCAACTCCGAAAAAAGTGTTGCCAGATTGAAAACCACACGTCTAAAAAAAAAACAACCTTTATGTAATTCAGTTCAAAACAAAATCAAAATAGTGTCTTTTTCCTAACTCTTAGCGGCGATTCCACTCCTTAAATTTATTTATTTTTGAAACAACAAATGTGAAAAGTTTTTTTCCTCGCTTAAATATCGAATTATGGAAAACGTCTTCCTTTTAAGTGGGTCCCATCGACTTTGCACAATGTGGCAAATTGTTAAAGCACAGCACTGGTTTGCTTTAAGAAACACTGCTTTTTTAAACACATTATTTGCGCCAGTTGCATGATGTTCTTAAAAAAAACTGTACAGGCATGCAAAAGCATTATTTCCGATAACGCAGTTTGCTAATGTCATATGTTTGATAACATCTTTTGCAGCGCAACTCTGCAGTTAAAAATGCAAACTGTAAGATTATTTTGTAATCTTACGACTGGAACTTCGAAATTTTAACAAAATTGCCTTCTTTTTATTACCTTACATTAATTCCTACACCAATAATTTTTGCGTATTTATTAAGATCCTTTTTTATTTATCTAAGCGTTTTTGTAAACGTCAAATTCGTGTGCAACAAAAAAATGACGTTTACCAAACATATTTTGTGCAAACCGCACATATGCATATTATATCAGAGCACACTTGTGCGCCCCCACAACTTGACCTTAAATTTAATTAATAAACAAAGTTCACAACGGATGATAATATCCGATATCAAATTGTATATCAGCACTTTTTGCCATCAGCATCTTGTGTGTCATTGCATCATCCACAGCCAAACTAAGATTTGCTGTTTTAGCAATTAATTGTATTATCCGCAGACCAACTAAGATTTGCTGCGTTAGCATTTAAGTATTATAAAAGGGATCACTTGATCTCATTAAGTTTCAGTCTTTAATTCTCATTTTCTATCTCAACGTATAAGCTGAAGATTTCCCCCGACCTACGGTTAGGGATCTAAAGCTTCGAATAAACAGTTACTATTCAAAATTAAAAACGGTTGTTTTTTTTTTTTTGAGAAATAGTAAAGACTCAAATATAAATTGCATATTTGATGAAAGTAATATGTGTGTCAGAAAATGACGATCATTTGACTACCAAATTGACGTTGATTTGACGCTTTTTGAAATCAACAAATATTTTTAAAAAATTTAAATTTTCTTATAAAGAATCTGAAAGTTTTAGCACTGATTACCTAAAATTTGTCGATCTAAAAAAAATCTTTTTTTCATTCATATTAAAGGCCCTACACACGATCAATGTTACCTGACAATATTACTTGAACGAGTCTCGATTCAGGTAAAATTGATCGTTAATAGGCACTTCAATGTATGTTCGTCACAAGTAAAATTGATACATTGATGAAACACAAAATTATTTTGATTTTCTTCAATGTTCATTGACAAAATGTTTGATTTACTGAACTACACTAACAAATTCCCTAACAAAATTGTCAATGTTGATTGATCATGTGGAGGCTTTTTTGTCATCAATTTTACCTGACGGACAAAAACGTCAATATTACCTGACGAGTAACATTGATAGTGTGTAGGGCCCTTTAAACAGTTTGAATTGACGTTGCCTTCATTTAATAATTGTCTATTTAATTAAAAATTGTTTTGAGATAAAACGACAAAATAAGCCTTTAAAAAAGGATGTTGGCCATCAATCGAGTTTTGCTAAAGCGTTTCGAATTAATCGCTCTTAGCGTGACAGTAAGTTTTTTTGATTTTTTTTTATTCCGTGCAATACACCGTAAAAAATGGTAAATACAACAAAAAAATTTGTAGATGCCGCGAAAATATTCGTTCATTTGCTCCACGAATGTTTCTCGTACATTTTATAAACATGCATTTGTAAATTGAACGAACGATATTTTGAAAGTAAAATACGAATGTTTTCGTATATCTTGCAAAACTTTCGTATCCCTAATAAATACAAAAATTTTGTACAATATACGAAATAACATTGTAGAATGAACGATCTAGCTATAGTAACTTGAAAAATACTTTTTTGTACTATTTACGAAACATTTGTGATTTAAGATCCTTTATTTTTGTAGAATGATTATGTTTCTATATACCTACTACGAATTTATTTGTATTTCAATAAAATTGAATTCGTAGTTTATAGGCACATAATCGTGATTTCTACTAAACTAAAGGATCTTAAATCACAAATGTTTCGTAAATCGTACAAATGCTTTTGTTTGCATTAAAATTATTATCATTGGTTGTAATAAATTCTACCTCTATTGGTTGAATATAGCAAATATTTGAAGTATTCACAAATTTGTAGCATTGGCAAAGAATGTATAAATGTGTTCATCTTTTGCCAGATGGATTGAACCACAAACTTAAAATAAGAAAACTTTGGTTAAATTTTACGTTGGTTTATTTTAAAATTAATTAAAAACAAAAAACTTTAAACCTTAATCCTTTTTATCATCGTCACGAGACACCTTTGCTTCTTCTTTTGCAACTATAAAAAAAATGGTAATTTTGCAGAATGTTTAAAAGAATAATGAAAGTTTACTTACATTTTATTTCATTAAGCAGCGCCTATAGCTACTGTTCTCTTTGTTTTACCACCAAGAATGTTAAAAATTTGGGTGTTTATGAATTCCTACAAGCAAATCGCATCAGTTAAAAATATAGAATGAAAACAAAATGTAGGAACTTACCGTCTGAAAAATTATCCTTTTTATTTAATAATATTTCGTGCAATTTAATTTTATTAGGATTTCTAGCATTTTTTAAATGATTTGCCAAAATTTATCTGTAACCAATGTCCGAAAACCGTATTAGTCCACCTAAAAAGGACTCAAAAATTCAAATTTGTTAACAAATTTAACACTGATATAACACAAATAGTGACACTTACCAAAATACAATTATTAACCTTTTTTTCTTTCGTTTTTTGTTTTTTTAGTTTTCCATTTTATTTACTTGCTTAGTTTTTTACTTTGTTTTTATTAACTTTTTTAATTTTTTTTTTCACTTCACTATTTTCATTTTTAATACGGCGAGCGCGGCGTTCAAAAAGCAACTGAACACGTTTCGACTAAATGACTAGGTACAGCTGCAGCTTTACAAAATATTTAGTCGTATGCATGAAATAAAATTAAAATCGTTTGTGTAATTTACGAATGGTAAAAAGTAGGAATAATAATATACAAAAAAAATTCTAAATAATACAAATGTATGCTTGGAAACCCAAAACGTTAGTATAATATACGAAAACACATTCATGGCATTACGACTGTATTCGTGAATTTACAAAAAATATTTGTACTTTTACGAAATCTTTGGTCAGAACGGAGAAGCAACTGTAATCTGCAGATGTGGGTAAAAAGAAATGTTTTGATGTACTATTGAAGACTTTCGTATATATTACGAATGGTAAAAACCTAGTTTTGTTACAAAACATTTTTTGAGAATTACAACTGTATTTCATATCTACACAAAATATATTTTGTATAATTTACGAAATGTTTTAAATTTTTAACGAATGTATTAGTATACTTACCAGATGTTTGTAATTTTACAAAATGATTCGTAAAAATATTCGAAAATTGAATATGCATATTTCTGATATCATCAAAAGAGATATATTGAGTACAGTTTACAAATTTTTTGTACAAATGACGAAACATTCGTGTGAAAAAGCGTTACAAATGTGCTTTCGTAAATTTTACAAATTTTTCGTATTTCTGAATTTTTTGATCTCCATGTTGGCTACGAAAAATTTGTTTATTTTACAAAATTTGTTTATTTTACAAAATTTGTTTATTTTACAAAATTTCGTATGTTAAACGAAAAATCAATCTACGAAAATGTTTCGTAGTGAATTTACGAAATTTATTTTTGAATGTATAAATAACAAAAAGTCGGCAAAATTGGCTAGAAGTTCGACAGTCTTGAGATTTGTATGTATGAGTCTTTATCACCTCATGACACCTCTTGTTAATTCAGTTAGTTAAGAAGCATTTACATGTTGTCTTTTCACGAAGTCTCTGGCTTACCAACAACAAATAATCCGCTGAAAATATCTTCCTTTCCTATTTAACCATTGAAGTATTTTATGTAAATACATCTCTCCGCATCACATTCCTATTTTTCCGTCGTCTTAACTTTTCTTCTCCATAAAAATGAAAGAACTTCAATTTCCCAATAAATTTCTACAAAATGTGATGATCATCGATAGAAGACCCTCAGCTATATGTTAAAAGTACCATTTGAAAAATTATAAAATACCTTTGAAGGTTTTTAATTAATTATTCAATATCATCTGTGTTAATTCTGCTTACGTATAGGAAATTCCAAAGCTTTGGAGAATTTCTTGCATATTGCTTATACTTATTCCTCAAGGGTTAAGAGTGTAAAACAATTTTTTAAACAAACACTTCTTTCACATTACCCTGCATGTACTTCCTATATCAAGTATTCTACCGCAGCAGACGACGACAACATTTCACAAGCTTTTGGCTAACAAGGGAGTATAAAATATGGAAATAAATCGCTTCATACGGTGCTGATGCTGATATGCTCTCGGTCTCGGTGCATATCTTGGAAGCAAATTGATGAATATTCACATTATACCAATACCGGAGAAAAAGTACAAAATGCTGGCTTGAGTTAACGACTCTACAAAAGGTACTTCTTCCTTTCTGTGTAAACTGCCAATATCATTGTTGTTTGAGTGCAAAAAATATATATATTGCCCGTCGTCACATTTGTTTACCATCTCACATATGAATCCTTCTCATATACTTTTTATATTTTTATAAAAAAGTCCCAAACGAATATACCAGTCGAGTTGGTTGAAATCAACCCGCGTAATTTGATTTCCACTTTCACCCTTCCTTGTGTTTTGTCTCCCTCATATGATGGTGTGGTGGTACAAGGTGGTTTTCGTCCTGTTTGTTTTCCTAAGTTGGCTGTTAAGCAATTAAAAAACGTGTATGAGTTCAGATGGAGGTATGTAGATGTATGGATTGTTTTTTGTTGTATAAACGAACGTTATGCTCCTTGGAGCCTCGTATAATGATACATGATGTGCTATTTACGATGACAGTTTCTGTTTTAATTTAACTGGATCCACAGTGAAATTTTAAAATAAACAAGGGATGGAAATTACAGTTGCTGTGTGTGATTCTTCTGCAGCAATTGTCGTCAATTTTGCTCCCACATAAAGTTTTTCAAACAATACTGGCGTATTCCGGGAGGAATCTCGAATTCTAGGAAATGAGCCTGGAGAACGCCCCCCCCTCTCATTATTACACGATAGTTAGTCTTATGTTTTTGGATTCTGGTGTTGGTGTTGGTGTTTTTTTTTTTTTTTTTTGAGAAAATTGTATTGTTGTTGTTTTTGTTGGAATTTTTCCTTGTGATTGCTCCATTGGGTGGGTGCTTTGTGGGATTCTTCATGCCTCACCAACCCATCTATTTTGGGTGAGATATATATACAAGACGACGACGAAAAGTGTAATATTTTCATTTTGTGTATAAGAAAAGTATTTTTTTTTTTTTCTGACAAATAGAAATTTATTACCTGAGTGTTTTTAATTGTTTTAAGTGTTTTACGATGTTGTTTATTTTTCGAAAACTCTTTCACACTCTTCTTTCTTATTTCAAATTGAGTATTGAAGGAAAGCCAAAATAATTCGTTGGCATGAATATGTTAGCCCACCGCGCCGCGCCGTATCGTACCGCGCCGTATTGTATAGATTCATTGAAATAAATCGCATAGCTCAGTAGGTACGGTATGGTACGATATGGTGTGTGTATCGTTTAGAATTACAATCGTGCCATGCATTCATAATACAATATGTATAGCATAGGTTTATATTAAATATGTAGGAATGAATTTTTGTTTTGAAAACAAAAAATTTTTTAAGTTTATCATCACGAAAATGTCTAATATTTTTGTTGGGGGATGTAGATCAGATGGTAGTGTACTCGCTTAGCATGTGAGACAAAAGGGGATCAATCCCCCTCATCCCCTATGCTTTTTTTTTTGTTGGGTCTTAACTCTTTTAAGGGCGGGTGATCAGTTAAGATCTTTGGATTATTTTTTTATTTTAACGTTTTGTCGGCAAGAATTTAGGGGACCTACAATTTTCTACCGAACCTGAATGAATAAGGTACGATAGGTACTTTTTCAAAAAATATTTATTCTTGGCGAATTTTTAATTCCTCACAAGAGGCAATACCTGCGACAAAAAAAAGTTTTTGTTTATAGTTGGGATAAATTGCCATGAGCTGCAGCTGTGGTAACTTTGTCCCAAAAAGTGTATCCGATTTTTTATTTTGCTTGTAAGAGATGATCAATTAAATGACCATTTTCGACCACCCATTACTATATTTAACCACCACAGCTACCGAATAAATTGATTGTGTTAAATTGGAGCTCAAAAGAAGTCTGTGTCCAAAAAAATGATTTTTTTCATATCTCGATTGGTCTGTTTTTGAGAATTGAGTTTTACCCTTCAGATGTCATATTTTTTTCGAATATCCCATGAATGAGGTGCTAACGGTCCACGCGGTCTTGTATGACCTTTTAAAAATTAAAAAGTTTATAAAAAAAATCTGTAGCTGACCAATTTCTTAAGTAACCTTTCAGATGGTATATACTTTTTTCGAATATCCCATAAATGAGGTGCTAAAGGTACACGTGACCTTGGGACAAATCTTTTAAAAATTAATTAAAAAAAATCCAAGGCTGACCAATTTCTGAAACTAGCTGACCTTTTATGAGGATTGTGTTACCTTTCAGATGGTATATTTTTTATTCGAATATCCCATAAATGAGGTGCTAAAGGTACACGTGACCTTGTATGACCTTAAAAAATTAAAAAGCTTATAAAAAAAAAAAATCTATAGCTGACCAATTTCTGCAACTGCCTGGCCTTTTATAATGATTAAGTAAGCTTTCAGATGGTATATACTTTTTTCGAATATCCCACAAATGAGGTGCTAAAAATCGCTATGACTTTGAAAAAACTTAACAAAATTATTTAAAAAAAAATCTATGGCTGATTAATTACTGAAACTACCTGACCTTTTATCACGATCCGGTGGCCTTTCAAATGGTATACTTTTTTTTTGCGAATATCCCATAAATGAGGTGTCAAAAATGGCTAATGACCTTGACAAAGTTTAAGCTTGGATTACAAGTTTTCGAAGCCTGATCAATTTCTGAAAATAGCTGACCTTTAATGACCAATTACTGACCTTTTACATAGATAGCATACTTTTTTTGCGAATATCCCATAAATGAGGTGCCTGAAGCCATAAAAGTTTCTCTTTTTTTAATTATTAAATTTGTATAACCTTATTTTTTAAATTTAATTAAAGCTATATACTAACTCGAATTTTTCCAAAAATCCCTCTAAATCGAACTAATTTTGATATCCCGTGAAAATTCGTCTTCAAGGGGGTCGACTGAATTTCAGCTCAGACGCAGATTAATCAACACAGCTCAATTCTAAAGAAATGAGTAAGAAAATATTTCAAATCGCTCGAACAAATCACTCCGAAGAGATCAACATCAATATATTTAATTGTAATTCAAATAAAAATCAATCGAGATTGACAAATAAAAACAACAGCGGCGTGGTTGCCTGTTTATGGGTTTTCACCCTAGATTAAAATTTTGTTTCATATTTTTAGGGGAATGTCTGGGGGAATTATTTTTAAAATTTAAGAAGTTAGAATTGGTATGCTTTTGAAATTATCCTCAAAATAAATCTAGTACACAATTTTACACTTTCAAAAAACACCTAGCTATAATTGCATAAGTTATCGTCGACTAAATAAGTTAGTCCACTTTTGCAAATTTTAAAAGAGAGCAAAAAACAAAACAAAAATTGCATAATGCTCCATACAATAACTGATTTTCTCTTCAAGATTCTGCAACAATTACGATACATTGGACAAAAGTGATTGAAGCAATTTCTGCAGGATGTGTTTCTTAATAAAATATCATCAAAATCTCAATTTAGGCCAAAAATGGATTTACATAGCAGCTTTACGCATTTAGCCGACGACTTTATGTTTTTGTACGTGCATTGTGCACATTGATGGTTTCTGTGTGTGTATTTTACAACTCCTGCTTATTTAAAGGCACACACTGCACTAACTCAATAAACATTAACTAAACAACCGATAACTTTTTTTATATTAAGAATTCTTTGTTTGTCTCATTAAGTATTGTTACAATATACAGGGTGTCCCGAAATCACAGCCTCAGAAGAAAACAATGAGTTCCTGAGGTAATTTCAAGTCGAAAAACTTAAGAGGTAATTTTCTCGTTTTCGCTTCGTTTTCGACTTATAACGGTTTTTATGATTATTATTCTCTTTTACTTTGACTGGCTCTAACTTTGCCAAACTACAACCGATTTTTGAAATTTTTTTTTATTTAAACAAGAACAGTAAGAATTTTCTATCTACAATACAACTTTTTTCTGTGTGGATAACGGTTCTCCCGCAAATTATTTTCAAGCACATTTTTTAAGCATTTTTAGGTTGTTTTTTTGATATCGATATGATTTTTTTCACAAAAACACGAAATTATAAAGTATAATTTTTTTTTCATTATTACTAAAGCCCAATATGTGTTCTTAAAAATACTTAACATTTTTTACTTAAAAATACATTTAAAATTATTAAAAAAATAAAAACAAAAAATAAAGGAAAATCAAGAAAATATGAATATTTGAATAAAAAATTTTAACGGCCTTTCTTACTTTAATCTTTCTAACATTCAACACGCAACGCTCAGCGTAGTTTTTTATTCGTTTTAATCTTGTTCGAACTTGTGCACGCTTATCGACTTGCTGAGTTTTTTAAAAGTACAACAATGATACTTCCTACGAAAATATTAGTCATTCTTATAACAAGTTGGTACACATAACACAACTTATACAGTATCTTGAACGTTTCAAATAAGAACTTGTGTTAATTAATAGGGATCGATTTATAGACCTCGTCGACCTCCAAAATCAGTTTTTGTTTACGGTGACACATGGGAAACAAATTTAGACCCCAAGGGGTTGATATCGACCACTTTGGGAATCCCTGATCTAAATGTTTCGGCATTTTGTTTAAAGTGAAATTCAGGCGCAGCCAACGGAACATACCCTAAGTGGAGCTACGGAGTTGCCTTAGCGGGACAGAGGACCCAACGATGGAGTTTAAATGCTTGAAACCCGCGAAGTGTTGGGGGGCCACCCAAATACTGTTGTTAATTTTCACTTTTTTGTATTTGACAGTAACACATACATTATGAACATTGTATTTTTAAAATCATATGAGCATGATAAATCTCGAAAAAACATTCACTTTTGTGAAAATGCTTAAGATTTTCGTACGCAAAAGTGAATGATTTTTCGAGATTTTTGTCACTCTAGATTTTGATTCTAGATATTTTAGTTACCTATTCTAAATCATATACGTTCGATTTTTTAGTTTCCTAAATTTTTGTAATTCGAGATTTTGGCATTGGAGAGAGATTTTTATTTTCTAGATTTAGTGTTAGACTCATTTAATTTTGATATACATATACAATATATTACATACCTAATATGTATTTTAGACTGGTACAAACAAATTGAACACCCCTATTACGGTTGTCAATCATCAATACGATATTTGATGTTTATCAACAAAATTAATGAATCGGTATTATCTTTTTCAAAAATCAAAATTTTTGATGGAGTGAACGCTTTTTGATCAATTGTGAATGAATCAATTGACAATCTTGGTATTATCGTTGTCATAATAATTATGATATTAATTATAATTATTATTATTGTTTGTTATAAAATTTTAAGTCAATTACAAATTCGACGTTGATAAATTATTTTGCTGGGATCGTGTAAGCTCAAAATTGAATAATTCATCTTTATGTCTTCAATCGAACTTTTTTCCTGGTGAATATGATGTTGAAGAAGAAAATGCTTTGGTGCAAGCCAACATTCGAAGAAAATTACGCGATATTTTGAAAGAAGTTTGATTAGTTTTGAAAAGAAGTAGAGCCCACCATGGAACTATAAATTTTTTCGAGTCTATTTTACTAAAAGTTTCAGGCTGTGTATGTACATCGTTTTTCTTTTGAAATTTTTGTTGTACCACAGATTCATGTAACATCTTCTTTTTATTTTCAACAATCGAATTTGGCTGTTTTAAGCCGAATTCAGTTCCTGGTTAATTTATACAGGTACCACAACAATTTCTACTATGTTTTGGGTCCTCTTTCGTTTCCTTTTTGTTTAGCATTTGATGTAGGTTTTAAATAAACCAAGAGCTCGCAGCAGATTTTTAGTGAGAAAGGAAACCAAACGATATTAATTTTACAAAAAGTCCTGGTAAAAGTGATAATGAATCCTTACTTACGTCTGTCAGTATTCAGTACGTAGCAGCAGCGTTACAGGGAAAAGTGCATCGAAACCACTTCAAATATCGCATCCCTACGCCATCGACTCTCTAATTATAAATATAGTTACAACAGACGTCTAGATGGCGGCCACTTAGACGTCTGTAATGTCGCACTCAGGAGGGCTTGGGCTTTCGGATGCGACCAGTTTCAAGATGTTACCCAAGAGTCTAAAAACTCAACAAAAAAAAAATGCCGTTAGACCCCACTGGAGTAGCGAGGGCTGTGGCTTTCGCGGATAGTGGCTACGGTCAACGTTGGATTGCCCGGACACTTGACGTGCCTCGAACCACTATCCGGGATGCCATCAGACGATTTCGTGAGACTGGATCTTACACTAGGAGGCCAGGCCAAGGCAGACATCGATGCACATCCACTCGAGACGACCGCCTCATCGTAAACAATGTGCTAAGAGTTCGCTTTAGCACAGCTAATGAAGCTCGTACTCGTCTCTTAGAAGTGCGAAATGTAAGTGTAAGTGAAAGAACAATAAAATGAAGACTGGCAGAAAGAAATATTAAATCATTTCGCCCTGCCCGAACTCCCGAATTACTCCCACAGCATCGTAGGACAGGACTTCGTTTTGCCCAAGAACATGTAAACTGGCCTATTGATCAGTGGAAGAATGTGCTGTTCTCAGACGAGATTAGAATAGCTTTAAGAGGACCAGATGGTCGTATGCGTGTATACAGACGACGAAATGAGAGGTTTGCTCTATGCGCCATAGCAGCAACAGTGGGATATCAGGGAGGCTCTATAATGGTATGGGGAGGCATTAGTTACGAGGCTTTTACCGAGCTCGTGGTCTTCGATAGAGGAAGTGTGAATGGTCAGCGATACGTGGAGGAAGTTCTTCAAGATCATGTGATAGTTTTTGCGCCATTTATTGGAGACAATTTTATTTTAATGCAAGATAACGCACGTTGTCATGCCGCCAGATCTGTGACAGAGTATCTTGACGAAGTTGGTATCCAAACTTAACCATGACAAGCACACAGTCAAACGACGGATTCGGGCATGATGCCAGTACCAACCAGCATTAGAGAATTGAAGATGGCTGCAGTAGTAGAGGAATGGCACAATATCCCACAATCAGATATTCAGGATATAATGGATAGACTTCCAAATAGGATCCAAGAAGTCATTAGAGCTCGAGGAGGAAATACTCATTATTACAAAAAAATCATATTTAATAAACGACAAAATAAAAAAAAATAATAAAAAATGTTATTTCTATAAAAAAAATGAAAAAAATCATTTGCATTGATAAAGATCCATGTTTTTTAAACTTTAAATGGTAGTTTTTATTACTCAAACCTTGCTCAAAATAATCCCTTCAAAAAATTTTCTTATTCTGAGGGTCTGAGTAAAGTTCTGATTGGTTACTTGACTTATAAATACTGGCACAGGGTCATAAGTCCACAGGAGAAAAATTTTCAATTGTTTTTGACGACTTGAATAGGTTATAAATGTAAAAATATTATATTTTGGTTGGTGGACTTATGACCCTGTTTCAATATTTATGTGTCGAGGAACTAATAAGAACTTTACTCAGACATTGTAAAACAAGCCCTGAATCAATATTTACTAAAATCGTTAAATAACTGGGTGGGCGGTTAATTGTGCCTCTGAGTGTATGTGATACATATTATTTATGTATTACAAATTAATATTTGAAAATATTATTATTTTGCATCTCTTTTTATTACCAATTCTAACCATTGTTTTCCTTTACTAACGCAAAATATTTTTTTTTTTTATTCATTTTATTTTATTTATGCTATAACTATTGGCAAAACAATTTTTTTAAATTTAAAATTGGTTTTTGCTACAGATCTTACAAAGCTTTGGAGCTCTAAGTAACCAGCGTTTCATAGTTTAATGAAGAAAAAAATGTGATTTGCTCTTACCCTATCTTGATTATTACGATTTCCTACTAAGGTAAAACCCGATATCTGTCAACAAAATCAAAATGTTTTTACTCCAAAATTCACGTGAGGAACTTAAAATTTTGAAAAATTCTTTCAAATTATTCTAGCATTTTGATAGGCTTTCTACTAAATATGTATAGATCCTGAAGATGAGAGATTTACATTAATTGCGTAAATGTTGAGAATCGTTGCCTGAAAATCCGATATAACTACCAGTTCAACCAGATGACTTGAAAGCACATCAGATAGAAATCTAATGTACTGAAATGTTTGAAACAATTTAATTACTTTTTAACTGCAAAAAAAGTAAATTGAGTTTACCTTTCGAACCAAAATTAAGTACTACCTCAAAATAAATACACAACCAAATGTTGTGCGAAGCCAAAAAAAAGTTGATTGGCCTAGTTTTTTTTTTTTGTCTTCATGCGAGACATTTACCTCTGAAGTGTCTCATGAAAGTGTCTTGAACTGGTTTTGCTGACCATGGTAAATGCGTTGCGTTGATATTGTGTTCGCCACACCTATTGACGTTTGCGTTGGTTCGGGTGATTGATATTATAATAATATCAATTGTCCGCTGGCTACTTTTTTCTTGTGGTATTACCATTACACATATTATTATAACGGGGATGTAGCTCAGATGGTAGAGCGCTCGCTTAGCATGTGAGAGGTACGGGGATCGATGCCCCGCATCTCCAATAATTATCCTTTTTTTTGTATAATATAATAATACAATAATATTTCAAAGTATTAATATTTGAAACCCATAATTAGGTATTGGATAAAGCATTTACACTAATTCTATCTGTATTCCTGCCCACCCTACAGCTTAAACTGCTTAAACGATTTTATTCAAACTTTTTTGTAAATTTCTTAAAGACTCATTTTTTTTTTTGGAAGATTTATTTAAACTTGTAGTTTATAAAATTAATAAACAAAAAATATTATAACACTTTTATTCGTAAGTTATTAAATTCTCATAATAATTTTTTCAAACTGATTTAGTTTTTTTTATATTTTTCAAAAAAATTATTTTGATTTTTTAAATTGAGTTTTCGAAACAAAACGTTTATTTTTGAAAATTTTAGTACACAATACTATCAGAAGCTTCCGCATAAAAAATTTGGTCAAAATTAGTTGAACCCTTTTCAAAAGAGTTAAAAATAAAAAAAAAAATGGTTCTGTAGTCGAAACCATTAATAAACATTTTTTGGACAAAATGTTTGTAATCCAAGGTAGGCTATACTTTAATTATTATTGTTCTAAGTAAAAAAAAAACACTTTTGACCGAAAAATGCTATATATAATAACGGGTGATTTTTTAAGAGGTTTAGAACTTTAAAAAAAAAAAAAACGCAAAAAATTCGAAAAAATGAATGAAATATTTATTTGAATCGATAGTTTGAACCTTGCAATTTAATGTTTAAAGATAATTTCATGCAAATGTTGACCGCGGCTGCGTCTCAGGTAGCCCATCCGCTGAGTCCAATTTTGGCATACTCTTTCACACATATCGGCCGGTATCTCACGAATGAATGCATGGATGTTGGTTTCCAGTGCGTCAATCGAAGCGGGCTTGTCCCTATAGACATTAGCCTTGACATACCCCCACAAAAAATAGTCTAATGGTGTCAAATCGCACGATCTAGGCGGCCAATTGACCGGCCCGAAACGTGAAATTAACTGTTCACCAAACTCGCCTCGCAATTGCGCCATTGTTTCGCGTGCTGTGTGGCATGTGGCACCGTCTTGTTGAAACCACATATCATGCAAGTCAAGAACTTCCATTTCGGGCAAAAAAAAGTTTGTTATCATCGCTCGGTAGCGTTCACCATTGACAGTAACGCTGCGATTCGCATCATCTTTGAAGAAATATGGCCCAATAATGCCGCCGGCCCATAAACCGCACCAAACAGTGGCTTTTTCGGGATGCATTGGTAGCTGTTGCAATGCTTCTGGCTGATCTTCACTCCAAATGCGGCAATTGTGCTTATTTACGTACTGCTCAGAAGGTCGAGAATGCCGACCATAAAATGGAAGCAGCGCGCGATGAACATTTCGAACCGAGCACGAATTTTGATAGTAAAATTCAATAATTTGCAAGCGTTGTTCATTTGTAAGACGATCCATGGTTAAATTGCAAACCAAACTGAAGCTGTTTGACAGTGACACAAGGTACTAAACACACGTCAGCTGTCAAAACCAGTGTTGCCAAAACCAAACCAGCTAAAAAATCACCCTTTATAATATCCAATCGTATTTAATTATTTTCTAAATTGTTGGACAGACATGGTTTATTATTCAAAAGTCGGAAATTTTTCATTAACTTAAACATTTTTAAAAGGAAAATCAAATTGATTGCACGGCTACAGCCTACACGGATGTATCTACCATAGAACACCATTTTTTGCTATTCGCTTTTCTCGAAAACAGTTCAATTCACTTAAACAATTTTGTAGGTATACCAAAATTTTCAAATAAATATTTTTGGGATTTAAAAAAAAAAGTTTCAAATATTTTTTTCTGAAAATTAAATTTATCGAAAAGGACTTCGTCGATTTTTATTTTGCATAATCATACATATTTTTAACGGCGCGGCGTTAGCCAATAACGACCTAAGAAATAACGCCAAAATCGATTTGGAAATATCGCCCAAATTTATATTTTTCAAAATCTTAAGTTGGAAATGTCGCCCAAATATTTTCAATATAAATTGTTTTTGTAAAATTTGGGCGTTATTTCATCAATTTTGAGTGATATTTCCAAAGTGAAATTTCAATGATAAGATAATCTTAAAAAAAATCGCGGTGCATAAACAGTGAGGTGAGCCCCCTGCTTGGGCTTATTATAGGATTTAGGGTTGGTGCGAGGCTGGGTGTATACATAGTCTCTTTTGCATTTAAAGAATCTGGTTTTAAAGAAACTTATGCATACACCCAGCCTAGCACCTACACCAAACCCTATAATATGCCCAAGCAGTGTTTATACGCCGGTTTAATTTTCAAAAATCCATACTGTAAAAATTTAGTTTTATTATTATTTGGGCTTTATTTCCTAAGATTCGGGCCTTATTTCCTTTTTCTTGATTTCTTTTGGGTAATATTTCCAATTTTAGGCGTAATTTCACATTCTACTTTTTAATTTTTTTATTTTGGGCGTTCTTTCCTTTAAAAAAAAAATTAATTTAAAATAACGCCCCAAATCGAGAAAAAAAACAACAAAAATTGTTCAGAATTGTTTTGGGCGATATTTTCAAATCGATTTGGGTGTTATTTCTTTGGGGGTTATTGCCTAACGCCATTTTTAACAAACATTATTACTGTTGCCAAAATTAAATTAATTCCATACAACAGTTTAAGAAAATTTTATATTTCTCGAAAACGTTTCCTACAAAACAAATTTTGGATTAAAAAATAAAATTCAAAAATATTTGTATTTGAAAAAAATGTATAGATATTTTATTTCAAAATTTATTTTTTACTAACTGGACCGCCCGGCTTCGCACGGGTCGACAAATCTAAGTTTCGTAAAAAACTAACAATATAAAATATATATATAAAAATAACAGTGTATGTGTTAAGCGCTGGTTGAAACTATAATTTAAAACCAACATTAAAGTTTTCGAGAAATTTTTTTTTTAAATGAAATAATAACCAGCTTTATTTTGCATCAAAATAATCAATGATTAAGCTTTCTAAGGGACAGTTTTTTCACATGCCGATAAACTTTAATCAAGGATTATTGCAACTGGTAGTTGTCATCGAATGTATACATGGTAACCAAAAATTTATATCAAGAAATCCTTAATTCGAGTTGTTAATCATGAAATTCTCTAATTAGCCAATTTTGGTTGGTTAACGCCATTTAATTAAAGCCTATGGAAGTCATAGTACAAATTTAACCCAAGCTGTGAACAAACTGGCCTTAAATTTCTCTAATTAAAAACATAAATTTCCATTGATGGTTTCCAATGATAGCTGTTACTGGCGCCTTAAGTAAGCTATTTCAATAACTCCAAAATCGAAATCTTATTATATTTTTAATAGTTTTTATTAACCCGCTTTGCCGAACACCGCAGCCCTCAAGACCCTGAGTTTTAAAAAGTATGCTGTAACCTAATCCATCCAGCCGATTGATCTTCATTGTATGAAAATGAATGAAAGTCAAAATAAACTGGGAGCTTGGAACATCTGAGCGAAAAATGAAGTATGGTAGTCTTTTTTTTATTTTCGTCTCAACTTATTTCTTTTTTCTATTTATCTATTCTATTTGTTTAAATATAAAAAGATATAATTTTTTGTTTTGCACCATTTTACCCTATAAATAGTTATGTTTTAAAAATATCATCGAAGTCCATCCTCTAAATAGGTACAACATTAAAAAAAAAAAAAGATTTTTAATATCGTATGCTATTTTTGTTGTTTTACCCTATTTCACCCTATAAAAAGAGCAATTTTGAAAAGATAAAGATCAAGTTCTTAACAATATTTTTACTTATAACACATTTCACCCTATAATTAGCAAAACTTTGTAGAATATGAATCCAAAACACCCTTCCGAAACTAAAATTTAAACAAATAAAGTATTTTAAAAAGCGAGATTTTAAAAACCGGGATTCCGATACGCTCCCTCATATTACTGTGTTCAAAATTAAATTAATTAAATACAACAGCTATTGAAAATCCATTTAAGAAAATTTTATTTTGCTCGAAAACGGTTCATACTTAAACAATTCTTGGATTAAAAAAAGTCAAAAAATCATTTCAAAAATTGATAGATTATTTTCTTTCCAAAATTTATGATTTTAATAAATCACCAAATTATTAAATTCTAAATACATAATAAGCTATCAATTTTTTTTTTATTTTAAATACAAAAAACTTGGCTGGGCACTACCATGCCCTTTGATTTTTTGATTTTCCATACGTAGGTACGTCTGCCCTTTCGTGAAGGGATGCGATGATAGTTTGACCTTGACGCTTGGTACGCTTTGGAGATGTACAAATATTTGTGTTAATATAGACTTTTGCTAAGTAACATTTTTATCAAAAAAAAAAGATGAAGGCCAATTTAAACATCTTAACTTAGTAAGCCGCATGACATTTCTTTTCTATCTGTCATCATTGTACTTTTTATCGAGTGTCAAATAGAGTGGTCATTCTTTGATTTTAACTTCATAGCTACATCTAAAGCATTTCGATATGAGATCATCGTTGGGTTCACAATCTCTAAGCCTCGCACATTATTTTTTAATTGATTTGCATATTAAAATTGCGACCACCTTCAATATTCTCAATGAATAAATTCAACCTCCTCCCCGAATGACCGACGAAGAGAGATGTTAATTTACAAAGAAACAAGGAATTCTTAATGCAATCAACGCTATAATACTCCTAAAATTCCCCTCAAAATAAGAACGAAAAAATGAAAGAAAACTCTGGATTAATTTAACAGATTTAAAATTTATAACTCAAGACAATATACCTTACCTAGAGCAGGAGGTGCGTGATGGCAAAAAAAAAAAAATTTAATAAATTCCAAAAGTGAAAAAAAAGAAAAGAACTGAAAAAGGAGAGAAGCTTCGCCACAAATCTTTTCACCTTAAACTAATTAAAAAATGTTCCTTCGAATTAATTCGCTTAAAAATGCATGTCCTTTGTTTGTAATGATTTAAAATTCCAACTTTATTCTTCATCAACGCAGCCGTGCTCTAGAAAGGAAAAAAGTGAAGAATGTATAAGAAGGTTCTGGCACCTGACTTATAGGGGTTCGTGTGGGCGGGCGGCCGGGAAGTAACGTGACGTGACTCTATATACCAAAGGAGGCAACAACCAATACCACTTCCTTCTCGGGTCTTCTTTTAAACATTTCAAATAAATATTTTCATTAATCACAGCGATAAATATTTCATGGTATTTTTGTCAAGCATAAAAGTTTTTGACTTTGCAAAAGTTTTTGAATAGCAAGTAAATTGAGGTAAATCACAAATTAGGTTCCATTTCAAAGATTCTGACTGACATTGTTGTGTGGTTTGGCGTGGTGTTGTATGGTGTGTTTAAGGGTAGTGGTGTTTTTTTTTTTTCAGGATCTTGATTAAGTGGGAGTATAGATTTACTTATAGCGATAGGTGCGACAACTTTAATTTAATATGCAAAACACGTACGTAAAAAGGATTCTTCTTCATAAAATTTAAAACTCACACTGTTTGTTAAGTTTTGGGGTGTGTGGGCTTTGAAGAAATGTTTGAAGTGGAAAAAGTCAATCAGTTGAAATAAATTTACATTGATAGTTGCAAGAAAATTTTCTCATTCACAGAAAATTCAAAGCATTTTCGAATTATAAAATTTCTTAAAAATACCAAAAACCTAGTTACGCTACGCTGTTTGGTGGAGACATTCACCCAACAAGCTTCTCCACCTAGTTCGACAGATCGGTTGCGGTCTAAGTCTACTGCAATGACTCCTTCATGAATTAACTCAATGATTTTTCGGCCGAAGCTCAGGGCTCATAGCACCTCCACATGTGGGATATTCGCAAAAAAAAAAGTATGCCATTCAAAAGGTCAATCATTGGTCACAAAAGGTCAACTTCTCATATATTTTTATTTATAATGAGGTAAAAAAAAATCAAAATCACAATAAAAAAAAAAACAAGTATCCCTATGGAAAGTCACTAAATGTTCATAAAGTCAGATATTTTCACTAACTGGTCAGTTTTTTTTTATTATTTTTTAAAGGCCTTGAAAAAAATCTTTAAAAAATGAAAATAAATGACTTTTCATAAGGATTTGCTGGCGACGAAGCGATTGCCGTAATTTTTATGAAAATGCGGCGAAAATTACAGTGGTGACTGAAGGCCAAAGTGTTTTTTGTTAATTTTTTGGTGGTTTTTGAATCTTTTGGCCATAACTTTTTTTTAAGGCAAATAAAAAAAACTAAAAAATATCGAACAAGTATTACGACTTTGGTGGTTGTTCAAACTTCAGCGGACGCATTGTCTGCAAAGTTCAGGATCATAAGTTTTCACTATTTATCTTTTATTCATTTTTATATTTAGTTGAATTGTCTTTTTTCAGTATTTTAACGTTTAAAAATTTCGAACACTTTCCTTTAGTTCGGCAAAATGACAGATAGGCATCGTTTTGTTTTTTGTTTTTTTTTGCTCAATTTGGTGCCTCACACTGTTTATGTAATATACACCTCTTCCTTATTATCTTATTCTAACTATATAACCATCTCTTTTTTCACTGTGTTTGTATATTTTCCATGTTTTTGTTGGCTTTTTTCTTTGCACTAAAATTTAAAGAAACAGAATTAAGAGAAAAAAGTAATCCTAAACTCGTGAATAAAAGAACAAACTAGGATGACTTCAGAAAGAAACTAGAAAGTTATGTAAACCTAGGATCCCCTATGGAAACAAATGAACAAATTGATCATGAAGTAGAGCAATTTATTGCAGATGTGCAACAGGCTGCAGAAGAAAGTACACCAACTATTTCGAACAGGAGAGAAACAGAAATAAAATACCTTGCAGAAATAAGGAAGCTGGAAAAAAAGAAAGGCTTGAAGAAAATGGCAAAGTACAAGATTCCCTGACGATAAGGCTGTATTTAACCGTCTGAGCAATGAACTCAAAAAAAGAATCTGTGAATTCAAAAGCGAATCACTTAGTAGATTTCTGAAAAGCTTGACAACGGATGCTTCTACCG
This sequence comes from Epistrophe grossulariae, assembly GCA_929447395.1. Classification (NCBI taxonomy): domain Eukaryota; kingdom Metazoa; phylum Arthropoda; class Insecta; order Diptera; family Syrphidae; genus Epistrophe; species Epistrophe grossulariae. Next base: position 43,646,008 of record OV839567.1, on the reverse strand, counting down.
AATACTCCTTATGGAAAGCAACTAAACGCCTTAATAGACCTCAAATTCAAAATCCGCCTATTAAAGCACAAGACGGAAAATGGATTGCAAACCCAAAACTGAAGGCTGAACTCTTCGCGGAACATCTCTCGAATGTTTTAAGCCCTTTCCAGAAAGTGCAATTAGATACAAATAATTTACATTTTGTTGATAGAAACGACGAATTGGAAATTCCCATCTTCACGCTAAAAGAAGTAAAAAGCATGTGTCAACACAAGCTATCAAATAAAAAAGCACAGGGGAATATTCTAGTTACTGCTCAGGTTTTGAAAGAAATGCCAACAGTAGCTTTCAAAAATCTCCAATATATTATAATCGCATGTCTTAAGCTTCGATATGTACCACATCATTGGAAAAGTCGTTGTTATTCCTAAGCAAAGAAAGCCACCAACAGAAGTAACTTCCTACAGGCCAATATCTCTTATACCAATAATGGCAAAAGTTTTCGAAAAACTGCTCCTGAAAAGGCTTAGCAAAGTAATAGAAGAAAGAAAGCTAATGCCAAACCATCAGTTTGGATTCAGAAACAAACATTCGACGATAGACCAAGTGTATCGAATTACGGATGTTGTTGAAAAGGCACTTGAAGAAAAAGAAATATGTTCCGCTCTAGTTCTAGATGTTGCTCAAGCCTTTGACAAGGTTTGGCATTTGGGACTTGAGTACAAACTGCATAGAGAACTCCCAAGTCAGTTCTACGAAATACTGAAATCCTATGTTATCGACCGACGGTATGAGCAAGAGTATTCGGAACTTAATAAAATTAAAGCCGGTGTACCACAAGGAAGTGTCCTAGGACCAACACTGTATTTGTTATATATATATATACAAGGGATATTCCAGTGGACAATAATGCTATCATGGCCACAATTACAGATGTCACTGCCATTTTAGTGCCTTTAATGCGTTGTGAAGGCTACAGAAAAATTGCAAAATGCAACCGATAAAGTAAGAGATTGGACGCAACAATGGTGTATAAAACTAAATGAAACAAAATTAACTCATATAAACTTTAGCAACAAAAAGATTATTAATGTTCCAATTGTTATTAACAGTTAAGCTGTACCTTACGCCAATACTGCCAAATACCTTGGAATGACTTTGGATGCCAAGCTAAAGTGGAAAGAACACATTAAAAAGAAAAGAGAGGAACTTATCCTAAAATATAGAAAAATGTATTGGTTACTGGGTAAGAATTCTGACTTATCTATCCAGAACAAAATAATGCTTTACAACCAAATACTAAAACCTGTTTGGACTTATGGCATCCAACTGCGGGGTTGTACAAAGAAAACAAATGCTGCAACCATCCAAAAATTCCAAAACAAAGTCCTTCGTGGAATAATAAATGCCCCTTGGTATATAAGAAATAGCGACTTGCATCGTGATCTACAAATAGAAATGGTTACAGAAGTGTTTAGAAAACACGCTGTATCACATAATCAGCGACTGCATAGTCATTCTTACTCCGAGATGGAGACTGTATTAAACGTACGTGACAATGTTCGAAGACTAAGAAGAACCAAGCCTCATGAGCTAGCTGATGGTCTAAATGCGATGGGAAAGTATTAAAACTTTAAACTTCCCCCAATGCGATTTTGTATTTAAGAAATAAAAATCTTTTGTCGATCTTTCATAGATTGGTCCTGATATCCCGGTGGTTTTAGTGCGGTACAAGTCCCACACTACTTGGTACCGAATATTACCAAGTGTCTTTTGAAGATTTCCTCTCATCACATTTCTGGTTTTATTAAATCATTTTTGGGGATTTCGTTTCCGGCATTTTTGGACCTAAGAGTTCTTACCACTCTCCATCTTTAAGTCAATTCCAGGGTATCTTTTCAATAAAATTGTATTTCGAAGAAATAGAATTTCTATTACAAGACAAAGAACCACTCGGGCTTCATCTTCCTTTCTAATTCGTGGCATTAAACTTTGGAATGAACTTTCGAGGCAACTTTGTACTATACACAATATAAATAAGTTCAAGCGTTTGGTATCTGCTACTTTAGCATAATATAACTACCTCCGATTCTTGTGCTTTCTCTGGTTCAACTTACACTTTGTCTGCCATTTTCCTTCTACTCGTCTGCCTAGCATATCGTGCGTCGCTATAGATCGACCTTGTAACCCAGAAAAGTTAATTTTTCAGGAGAAACAAAAAACTTTTTATAAAAGTATTGAGTACCCATAACATTGACCTGCTATTTATGCCGTATGCGTTTAGCTTTGAAACTATCGTTCTTAGGCTAACAAGGTATTTTTCATTAGATCTGGAAAGTTGTTTACAATAAAAGTGCATCATTACCTAAAAAGTGAACTTTTCTGGGTTACGAGGTAGTCGATCTACAGCGACGATATATGAAATAAAGAGACACACTTTCAGTGACAATGAAATGCCAAAAATCGAATTCGATACTCGATAACATTTTTGACCTTCTTAAGGAGTATTGTCAAATACAAATAGTTCAGTAATATTTTGGCTTACTGATGCTGTAATTCAGCCCCAGGGGTTTTGTTTATCAGGCAATAAATGGGCCAATAATAACCGACTTATGGAGTCTCTGGGAATATCTTTGACAATGGAAATCCGTTATTCCAACATCCAGAGCACGGGGAGAGTACGATAACGATCAAAAAGGTCACTAATTGGTCATAAAAGGTCAGCTATTTTCAGAAATTGGTCAGGCTTAGAAAACTTGTAATCCAAGCTTGAATTTTTCAAGGTCATTAGCGATTTTTGGCACCTCATTTGAAAGGCCACCGGATCGTGATACAAGGTCAGCTAGTTTCATTAATTGGTCAGGCATAGGTTTTTTTTTATGAATTTTTAAAAAAAAATTTCAAGGTCACAGTATAAGACTTTTAGAACCTCGTTTGTGGAATTTCACAAAAAAATGCAAAAAATCATAAAAAAAAATCTATGCCTGGCCAATTTCCGAATATAGCTGACCTTTTATAAGTATAACATAACCTTTCAGATGGTATGCGTTTTTTTGCGAAATTCCACAAATGAGGTGCTAAAAGTCATACTATTGACCTTGATTTTTTTTTTTTTTAATTCATAAAAAAAATCTATTGCTGACCAATTTCCGAAACTAGCTTACCTTTTATGAGGATTGAGTTACCTTTCAGATGGTATATTTTGTATTCGAATATCCCATGAATGAGGTGCTAAAGGTACACTATGACCTTGAAAAAAATTTAAAAAAATATATGCCTGACCAATTACTGAAACTACCTGACCTTTTAAATTGCATACTTTTTTTTATAACTTCCACTAATGAGGTGCCTTGAATTTTTTTGAACCTTGAATTTTTTTTAAAATTCATAAAAAAAAACCTTTGCCTGACCAATTACTGAAACTGGCTGACCTTTTATCACGATCCAGTGGCCTTTCAACTGGTATACTTTTTTTGCGAATATCCCATAAATGAGGTGCCAAAAATCGCTAATGACCTTGAAAAAGTTCAAGCTTGGATTACACTTATCTAAGCCTGACCAATTTCTGAAAATAGTTGACCTTTTATGACCAATTAGTGACCTTTTAAATGGCATACTTTTTTTGTGAATATCCCATATATGAGGTGCTAAGGTCGGGATCTTAGCCCTAAAATAATTTTTTTTATCAAAATACATGCGAATTTTTCAAAAACTATTGACATAAATAACTTAATTTAAATTAAAGATTAAAAAACAGATTTCTGGCTTTAAAAAGCCGGCATAGGACTTCATTGTAAGTGTTGCCGTTGTTTTTTAATATTTTTTTTTTCAATTTAAGTCATTTTTTTTTCTAAAATTGCACCTACCTCCTAAACGGTGCGAAAAAGACCTCCATATTAAAAAAATGCTTGTTTTTGACCCCTCTTCAAAAAACCGTTATCAATTCTTGGCGCCATAGTTATCGTACTCGTGCCATTAGTAAAAATCCGAATATTCAATTTAAAAGAGAAAGAAAAAGAAAATCCAAAACAAAAATTTTTTTTGTTAGAAAGGGAACTGATTCGAAATATTGAGGAAGTACATTTTCTTGGGACCCATATTGTATGCTGTTTTTTTTTTCGAATATTCTTTCATATTAACATTCATACAAATTTATCTATTCGAATAAGTTTTTTTCCGGTTTCATTAAGTTTCTTTCAAATCCTCTGAGAAAAGTCACAGAAGTCAATTAAAATGGTAAGACGTGACTCCATCCCAAGATATTCCCTTCACAACATCTTAAGTTTGAAGTGTTCTTTTTTCTTTTCTTATTTACGGTTTTTTTTTATCCTTCAACAAAAAGAGTGAGCAAAAAGAGTGAGAAACCGTTTCGGGGTTGAAGATGTTCAGATGTGAGAGATTGTATAAGAATTTAATGAGAAAAGGTAAAATGTTATTTTATGTCACCACTATGTGTATATTTTTATTCTTGTTTATCTCTCTTCCTTTCGACAAAAACATGAAGTGGTGGTAAGATGACAACAATTTGTACTAGGTATAGGTGTGTGTGTGCGTTTTCTCGTAAATACGAAAACTTTTAAATTTTCACTAATTGTTGCATGTGCGTGTATATACAATTTAATAAGATCCCATTTATAGAGTTGACAGATATGTATATGTATGTATGAATGTACAAACATTTAACAAACAGCTAGAGGGTTTGAAAAAAGAGAAAGGTAATTTTATTTTAAGGGACTTGTTGAAAGGGTAAAATGAGATTTTAATGTATCCGTATTTTATTTCCATGCTTGTTCTGCGTGTATATAGAAAGTATCTTGAAAATGTTTACTTAAAAATTAACCAATGTCTCATTCAACAATCTCCTACATGTAGGCCGATTCCTACCTAGGTGCCTGCAGTTAGAAGAATCTACTTTCTTTGCTGCATAGCCCATCAAGAGAAGATTCAAAGACTCATCTGGTGCTGGTGTGCCGATTTCCCTACTAAAAATGGAGAACTTTCGATAGTCTCCCATAGCGAATAGAAACTATCGATTGTTCTACAAATCTATTCTATACGCTCCAAGTGTACCAGCCATTTTAGTCGTTATATTTCCAACTTTTATGTTCAACGTTATTGTATATTACGTTATAGAGCTGGGGCCTATTTTTACAGAATTACATCACATACATAACTTCGTTCAATTGTCCGCCGCGGCTTCTTCGGGTGGCGCGTATCTTGTATGTTATGTATGTTCCTCAAAGTAGTCGCAATTGATTACTTAGTGAACCATTTAAATTTAAAAAAAAAAAACTATGCGTTAACTTAGTATAGGCTTATTTTTTTAAAAATATAAAATTTACCCTCAATCATCTGGGGCATTTTGTATCTAATGAAAAATCAAATATCTTTTAAATAATGCATATTTTTTTTTCTACGCTCAACATATTTTGAGCTTTTTTAAATTTCGTACATACATATGTATCTTAATCAGCAACATTTTCATATTAAAGCACACTAGGCTTGTAAAAATTTCAATGCAAAAAATTAATTTTGCCTTCAAAAAAAAATCAGTGGAAGTTGAAAATTATTTGCATTAAAAAAAAAAAAATTTAATGCAAGCTGAAAATATTTTGCATTAAAAAAAATGCAAAATAAGTTTATATTCATTAAAAAAAATGCAAATTGTATTCGAAAATTTTTCTACAAATTTTGTTGGAACATTTTTTGAATAAAAAAAAATGCAAATTTTGTTCGAAAATTTTTTGCATTAAAAAAATGCAAATTTTAGTGGAATATTTTTTGCATAAAAAAAAGCAAATTTTATTCAAGCATTAAAAAAATGCAAATTTTATTCAAAAATGTTTTGCATTATAAAAATGCAAATTTTTTTGCATACAAAAAAATGCTAATTTTTTCGATTTTTTTTTATTGCACAAAAAAAACTAATTAAATTCGCGACTGATTGATACGAACTTACTATTATGTACGATTATATCGTGGTTTTATTTTCCAAATATTGTAAACCTATTCATTTGATTCTAGAAGCACATAATATATTTTATGCCACCTGATAAAAACGTAGTTTAGTTTAGGTAGTATTATGTTACATTAGGGTGGTCGTTAGGGTAGGCGTTAAAAAAAAAATCATCTTGGATGGGTCTTAATCAGCTCCAAAAGAAGAAAAACTAATTCCCTAAATTTTTCAGATTATTATTTGTATCCCCTACTGGCGCGGTAAGCGTTCAATTAATTAAGCTATATTAAATTGAATATACAGGGTGATCTCAGCAGAATCTCACAAATATCTAGGACATGGTAGGTTGAAACCAGGTAATAAAAAAATTGTATGGGAGGGGGTAGTATTTCCCCCGTTTAAATGGAAGGGGCAGTTTTCTAAATAAATAACTTGTGGATAACAATTTGTTTAAATTCAACAATAAGTTGTAGCTTTTTAAAAGCCGAAAAACCATTTTAGTATTTGCTTCTTAAATTAAGTTATTTTTATGAATAGTTTTTTGCATTTTTTACATTTTTTTTGAATGCAAAAAATGTTCCAACAAAATTTGTATGTATTTTTTTTTATGCAAAAAATGTTCAAACGAAATTTAAATTTTTTTTAATGCAAAAAATATTCAAACAAAATTTGAATTTTTTTTAATGCAAGAAATTTTCGAACAAAATTTGCATATTTTTTTTAATGCAAAATTTGTATTTTCAGCTTGCATTAATAATTTTTTTTTATTGCAAAATATTTTCAACTTGCATTAAAAATTTTTGTTATCCAAAAAAAATTTGAACTTCCATTAAATTTTTTTTTAATGAAAACAATTTTCAACTTGCATTAAAAATTTTTTAATGCAAACAATTTTCAACTTGCATTAAACAGTTTTTTTTAATGCAAATTATTTTTACATTGCATTAAAATTTTATTTATTTATTAAGAAATGCAACAAAAATGCATTTTTACAACCCTGAAGTACACATTCATGATTCATTTCAAAAATAAATGTCTCTTAATTCCTATTCTTTTTTAATTCTTAATTAATTTTTAAATTTCGTACCATATTCTTACCTAAATTGTGAAACCCATAATTTTAAATAGGTATACAAAAAAAATAGACAAAACCGCTAAATTCAGCGTAACAAATCTCATAAATTTTCACAAAGAAAATTATTTTTAGTCACCAAAATTTAACAAACACACCACTGTGCCCGCTAACTACAATTAACAGAGGTGCTTTTAAGAAGATTCATAATCTATAATCTATAACATTATATAAAGACGAAACGATTATTTAGTTTGTCACGCGAAATCTCAGAAACTATTTACCTGATTAACTTGAAATTTTTTCTACAATATTCTTTATCTTTAGAAGATTGTAATAAGATAGTTTTTGTTTATCTAATTCGTTTGTTTAATACTAAAATTAATTTTTTTAAATTGATTGTCAACTTTTTTCTTGATTTTGACTTACATATTCACTTATAAATACGAAACTAATTGATAATTGAAAAAAACAAAAATTATTTCATAAAGTACATTTTTGTATGCAAATTTTAAGCCCTAAATCTTTTCTTAATTATGCATACAACCTGAGAAATAAATATAAACAAATCTCTAAGTCACTTACTTTTTCTATTTTTTTAAATCCAGGAATTTAAATCAATAGCATTCATGAGGTCGCTGCTTTGTTTCATTTCATATCATTTCCACCCTCTTACAGTTTTTCCTCCCTTACGTTTTTTTATTTATGTTGTGCAGGTTTCTCTTTGTTTACTCTTTTTCCACTCAATTTTTTTTCTCACATTCTTTTGTTTTGTTTCGCTTTGAGTATAACGCTGCAGGCAGGGATGGCCGAACTAACGCTTTTTGGAATAAACTACATTTTTTACATTTGCTACGTAGTTTAGATATATAGTAAACTTTGAAGATTGTATTTGAGTTGAACTGTTTTTATTGAAATTTTATTATTTACCTAGCTTTACTATGTATGTAGCAAACGTAACATTTTGTAGTATATAAGGCGTGTAGTTTATTTAATTAGCTATGCGTAGTTAATCATGTAGAAAATGAAGTGTAGTTAATTCGGCCAACCCTGGTTGCAGGTAGTCAGGCAAGAAGAAGATGTTTACTTGGGTGCGAAGTATTATATGTATGTATATTTGTATATGCAATAAGAAAATCAACGGGAGATAAAGATTCTGTTTATGTGTCAAACATGAACCTACTTAACATACAAATAGGTAAACCATTTTTTAAGAACTCACATTTCAAAACGTAAGTGTATAATGTATAAACTTTTTGTTAATAAGATGAAATAGAAATTAGGTACGGGTAGCGGTAGCCCTATTTAGTACTATCGGTATATATGTAGGTATGTTAATATTAATTCTTATTTTTGCGAAGCAAGGCGAGCACGGGTCTACTAGTATATTATATATTTTTAAAAACTTATTTTTCATCTTTTTCTTTTAATCACAACAATAACTAATTTCCATTTGTTTTTGTCATCAATTTCAGAGAACGATATCACTACCATCGACATTCAAATCAAAAAAACCCAATAGTAAGTTTTTTTTTTTAATTTAAGATTAAATTGAAAAAAAAAATAAATTAATATTTTTATCATTTTACAGCGAGAAAGAAGTCATTACAGTAATAATTCTGAACGAAATTTCAATAAAAAACCATATCAAGGTTGGAATTCTTCGGGAAACAACAATTCCTATGGGAATCGTGTGTGGAAACGTCCTTACCCAAATCATTCAAATTCAAATAATAGATATCAAAATTCTACTTATAAAAATTTTAATAATAATAATTTCCAAAGAGCTCAAAATACCGGAGATTATCAACAACACCACAATCAACAATCATCACGACAACCATCATCGTCAGGCAATTCGGATAATCAAAATAATTTTTCGCCAGACAGCATTGTTGGGCAATTACCAGGAGCACTTGCATCTGTTATTCGATGTGCTGAAGAAATTTTAAAACGTGGCCTTTGTGGTCAAGGTGAAGTTGTAGAATCTGAAAATCAACAAAATCAAGAGATTCCATTGAATCCAGCTGAGTTAGCAACAACAAGTAGTGATGTCAATCAAGACTTTGAACCTATTCATCCTGAGAAAATTTCGAAAACAAATCAAAAGCAAAAACCTGCAACTCACCAGACTGAACTAATCACTGGGGATTATCCACCTCCTGAGCAAATAAACGAAGAACTGGAGCAGGAAAGCCAAGAACTTCAACCTCCTGATCCTGAACTCGAAGGAGTGTTTACAAAAGAAAATCAAACAGTTGCTTATGACCAACTTGATCAATTCAATGAAATCTGTCCACAGGAATTCTCCGACGAACCACTCATAGACCAAAATACGAATGACTTACTTGCCAATATCAAAATCGAATCTGAATTCAATCTAGAAAAGTGCATAAACAGTCACAATAGTTTCCCATCAATATCAGTCATTCCGATATCACGACTCATCAAAAACGAAATCCAAGATTTAAATAGAGCTGATAATATAATTGCTCCAACCACTCCGAACAGGGGCAAGCGTTCCCTAAGACCGAATTTAGTACAACGCAAAAAAAGCATCACCAAAGACGGCAGTCTAAGTGAGAATATAGTTCAACGTGTAGCCAATATGGATAAGGTAGGCATTAAAAATGTCATCAATAGTTCCGGAACAAAATACGATGCAGCATTAAAAATTCAAGCACGTAAAAAGCTTCGTGAGGAAATTCGCAAGCAACTTAAATCCATGAATTTCACTCCGCCGGAAGATAATGAAAATAATGTTCTTATTCCGGATGAGATTGTTGATTCTATGAGCATTCCTGCGGTAGTATTGGATGAAATACGTAAAGCTTTCGGTATAGTTTTAGTTGAAGATAAAAACTGCTCCTCAAAGATTCCTGATGGGATTGAGAAATGTGTGAGTCCTCCTATTGCAAGTGCAAGTGTAGAAACTCCTTTGATACAACCAACCACCACCACTAACGAAGGATCACCAAAATCTCCAGATCTTATGAGTAGACTGAAAATGTTAGAAGAGTGTAAATCTCATTCGGAAAAATCTCCCCAAATCAAAGTGGAAAAACCCAGAAGAAGCAAGTCAACAGAATCGATAGTTATAATTGATTCCTCATCATCAAGTTCATCTGGTTCAAGTTCTAGCAGTGATTCGGATACCAGTTCAACATCAAGTGGAAGCAATTGTAGTAATTCATCTTCCTTCAAACGTCGTCGAAGAAAAAAACGAATACTCGAAGCAAATGTAGTGGGAAATTTCGAAAAACTCATCCTGCCAAACCTAACGCTAGCTCAACGTCGTCGCTACAAAGAGAAATACTCAAAGACAACGAAAAATTCCCTCTTGTATATCTATGGGGTTTGTGTTAGTCGAGCCAATCGCAACAATACCTCCGCAGATGAAAAAGAACAACTCAAAGTGAAACAGAACTTAAGTTCAGCTGATAATGCTCAAGCTTTAGAATTCCTCATGAAAGCCATACTTAATCTCTTTGAAAAGCAAAAAGAAACTCTGAAGAAAAAAAAAGCAAAACCACAAATTAAAAGTCCCAATCCTGTTAGTGGCACAATAAATAAATTAAAAGATTCCACATCTAACGAGAAAAATTCTGATGATGACAAAGCATCATCGCCAAGGAGTCGAAGTGAAAGTGCCAAGTCAGTAAAATTGGCAAAACATCAAAGCACACACAAATCGAATAAAGCATCATCAACAGCAGCAACAGAGGGTCGTGTTAATAAAAAGCAAGAAGATACCAACACCGCTGATTGTTCAGCAAATTCAGCAAAAAGGGTGTCGTCTGATGATGGGGCACCTGTTGCTCTCGACTTAGAATCAGATACAGAATCAATAGCAAGTGGTAAAAACCCACCCTCAAGACTATGGAAGTCTCCAGGAGAAAAGAAATGCATTGAAACTGTCGACTCAACTCTGCTTGGAACTTCTTTGAAACCACCCCCTTTAGAAATGGAAACAGCCATGAGTAGTCTTGGAATGATGCAATCTCCTCTAGCTAACTATTCCTTTGATATTGATTCATTGAAATCACAAAGTTCAATTGGTGATGAAGCTGTGAGTAGTATTCGTGAAATTGATGTTAAACTAATGGAATTGCACAAACGAAAAATGTACATCGAAGAGATGATTCTTAAATTACAAAAAGACAAAATGGAAGTTGATTTGTGGACGATGAAATTACAAAATGAAAAGTTTATACTTCTTAATTCAGCACTGGCGAGTGCGTCGAGTAGTTCAGTAGCCTCACCAAAAGCAGTTTCTGCAAAGAGAAAATTATCAACGAAGACATCTTCTGTAGATAAAGTTCTTCAAAATCGAAAAAAACGCCGTCAGCTTGATGTCTCTGATGAAGATACCGAAGATGCAATCAAAAGTATTGTCGTTGCTAAACCGCAAAAACGAAAATTAAATAGTTCAAAAACTATTCAGGAGATTTGTAAAGAGACTGTTACACCTAAGATAACACGAAGTTCGAAGAAATCAATAGTTATTTATAGCTGTGATGGAGTTTCCTCTAAGTTAGAATCTAATTCAGATCAAGTGGTATTCAAAAAAATCGAAGAAAAAAAAGAAGAACAAAAGACAAAACAGGAAGAAGAAGAATTAAAAACTGTAGAAATTCCTCAAGTTGATTATACAAATGTATCAAATGGTAATTTAGAAGGATGGAAACTTCCAATTACACAAATAATTGTTATTGGAGAATCAATAATTGCTGCATCAGAGGATGGAAATATTTATAAATTTAATATAAGAACGCGGGTTTTAGAATCGAAATTTTCAAAACACACCGAAGCTATAACACAAATATTTACCTGCCCTAAAGAGAATTTTGTTTATACAACATCACTGGATGGATTTTTGAAAAAAACTTCGATTGAGGTGAGTTTGATTAATTTCTTTTTATTTAAGCCCGTAGATGTAAATATTTTTTTTTAAATTAAGGGCCAGTTTGTTCACATTGGGTTAAATCTGAAAATGACTTTCACAGCTTCTAACTACATGGCGCTTATCAACCAAAATCGGCTGATTGGCGATTTCCATGATTTACAACTTAAATTATGGATTCCTTGAAAAAAATTTGATTTCCACGCCCATTCGATGAATAACCAGTTGCAATAATCCTTAGATGATCAGCTGTGAACAAACTGGCCCTAAGGGCCAGTTTTGCAGTGCACACTTAACAAAATAAGTGGCACTTAATTATGACATTTTGGCACTTTAGCCGCAGTTTTACTACCTAAGTATGTGGAACTTAAGTGGCCAACATGGGAGAGTTAAGTTTCACTTATTTCGATAAGTTTACACTGTGAAATTGGGAATTAGTTTTCCATATTTGGCACTTGAGTGTCACTTATTTCACTATGAAACTGGCCCTAAGTATTGGAATGAAATAAACACTTACTATTTTATTTAGTCCCTTAGAACAATGTCACAAAATTTTAGAGGAATAAGTACGATGTTAAAGCATATTTAGTATGATGGTCGTTAAAAAATAAGATTTTCCTAATTTTAAACGAGTTAGCATCGTTTCATCTTATTAACAATTTATTAAAGTTAAAATCACCAAATGTCTCCATAACTTCAAATGTCTCCATAACTTCAAATGTCTTTTTGACAATGTGATAATGGTATGTTTGCTTACTTTTTTGCACGAACTGTCACTTTTTTAGGTGTTCAAGTGAATTTTATTAAGAAAATAGGTTAAGGGCTTGTTTCACAATGTCTAAGTAAAGTTCTGATTAGTTACTCGACACATAAATACTGGCACAGGGTCTTAATTCCACAACCCAAAAAATAATATTTTTGCATTTATAACCTATTCAAGTCGTCAAAAAATAATTGTATGCTTTTCCTGTGGACTTATGACCCTGTGCCAGTATTTATGTGTCAAGTAACTAATCAGAACCTTACTCAGGCATTGTGAAACACATCCTTAGTGTAATTCTATAGTTAAAAAATGTTTTAAACTAAGAACATTTTCGTAAAGAGCTTTAAAGTTATTAAATTGTTAAGTATATCATGCTTATACCTTAACATCGAGATTTTTAACATTTTGCGCCAATGGCTCTTAACCAATGTTATGCAATTTAGCTTAACAGTTTACATGTGCTAACATTATTTAAATACTCTTAGAATTCAGAAGACAAAATTGTCTCTACGGAAATTGTTTAAAAGTCATTTCGAAAAAATTTTATGATTTTTTTATTTATTTATTTATTTATCGTTACTTCCTGAAGTAATGGTATTAATTTTTTAAACTTTATGTTCTCTTTTTGTTCAAACAGAACTTTGGCTTAGAACTTCAATCGCTAAATCTTCAAGAACCATTGCAATCAATTGATATTGAATGGAATACAGCATTTATTGGCAGTCGATGGGGAAATATTTTTACATACGATATAAAGGTAAGTTAAACATTTTCTAATTAATTACTTTTTGAATTTGTTCGGTATTTGTTTTAAGCTTTTATAGTCTAAGAGGTGAGGTTTGGCTTTTAGGCAGAAAATAATGATTCGAATAGCGCATTCGAATGATTTTCTCGATTATAATCAATTCAAGCAACATCTCGAGATATCTCGATTCTTCATTTGAATCATTCGAATAATTTACCATACTGATTATACCTACCCACTTACTATTCTAACTTGTAAGTTGTAATCAGGGTTACCTTTGGGGACACTTTAGTGTCATTTTGACACCTTTTCAGCGTTCGGACACCAGGACACCTTTTTTCAAAAATAAGTCGATTTGGACACTTTTTATAAATCTAGCAACTCTTTGGACACTATTTTAAGCAAAACAAATTTGTTCGAAAAATAGAACGCAACCCGTCGCAAACAACCAAAATAAATAAAAAAATACACCAAACTATCTATTTCTATCTCTATCTTTCATATAAAAATCTCTGTTGATACGACACACGATCTGTATATTTGCGTTTGAATTAAATGCAATTCACCACTCACTCACACTACAGAAAACAAAAGTTTGCAAGTTGTTTCGCATATGGATAACTACATTATTGACGCACGTATGTGTGTTATCTGTTATGTTTATAAAAAGTTAGCTATGTTACATTTCTTGGATCCAGAAGTTATAAAATTGGGAAATGAATTCAATTATTTCGATTTGGTTTCAGAATTTGAAAATTTAATTTCTAATCCCGAAAAATTAATAGAAGAGTATAAAGCTTTCGAGTTAAAAGCTAATGATGCTGCTTTTAAAAAACCACTTAAATGAATTTATGTATCCAAACTTATACGAATTTGTAAGAAAAATATTGACTTTGCCGCACAGCAGTGCATGTGCTGAGAGAATATTTTCCAAGCTCACACTTATAAAAAACAAACTTACTAATAAATTAAAAATTGAAAAGTGCCATTCAATGCTTTCAGCTTTAAATGTTTTAAGAGGAAAAGATTTGGAGTTAGCGGTAGAAGAATAGGTTCCTAGTAATGTTCTTATACAAAAGTATAGAGAACAAATAGCAAAGAAATAATTTTATATATCAAATATGAAGACTTTTTAAAACTGTTTTCTAAACAATTTTCTAGTTGTTAATCGCTTATGTTACCTGAATTTATGCAATATTTTTTTGTTCTTAATTGTAATAGTAAAAACTTTAATTTGACCTGCGTTTTAATTGACATTTCTATGGGACACCTTTTTTCCTCTCGAACACCTTTTTTGACACTTTATAAAAATTTTCAGAGGTAACACTGGTTGTAATCGTATGCGCAGTGAGTGAGAAGAGAACTCGAACTCAGAACTCGAGAACTCGAGAAATGAGTACGAAATACAAGCAAAAGAAAGATAAATAGACATAATCGAGAACTCGAGAGTCGAGTAATTGCACAGTGCGGTATTTTGGTCTAGAACCTGGCCAAAAATAATTGGGCACATTTTTCACATCAAATAGGTAATAAATGACTAAAAAATTATTTGGAAGGATAAATTTTCATTTTTTGGGTACAGCAAAACCCACTTAAGTGCTTACCCACTTACCTCCCGATTAGCCGGGAGAAAAAAAAATATTAACAATCAAGAAAAGCACGCACAATGCTGTGCTATAACTTTTTTTAAAGCTAATATTTCATTCTTTATTTTGTTTTTTGATTTAAGTTGTTTCATTATATAGTTTTTGAGAAATAAAGTTTTAAAGATGAAATTTAGAAAAACAAATGTTTTTTTTTTTCGTTTTTTAATTGATTTTTTATAAAATTTTGCAATATTAAGGACATTTTTTTTTTGCAATATTCAATGGCTCTCATCTCATCTGTGCCGCCTATGTCAGTATAACAGACACACTTTTTCGAAGTTCCACTTGATTCCCCGAATTCTTTTCTGGGGTGACCCTGAGACCTTCCGAGAAGTATGCCAACATGTAGTTTTATTTTTTCGCTAAGCCACTCTTCATTCTTATCCGAGAAACTCCTTTCTGTGCTATTGCAGAGCTGCCATCTTCGTTTTTAATTTGGTTTCAATGTCTTGATAATTTTTAGAAATACATCTTTTTTCTCTGGAGGACACTTTGTTATATCCATAAGTTTTTTATCCAAATCTTCAAATTTATCGTCAAAGAGCTTTTGTGAGCTTCCTCTTACCAACTCATAGAGCTGTTTTCTGGTCATAGACAAGCTGGATTTAGAGTCATCTGGAATAATATAAAAATCTATTATTAAGTGTCGGTCGTTTTAAAGTAGTGTTTTCAGGTGAAAACTTGTGAATGGTTTTGAAAGCTAAGATTGTTCTACATATCCAGCAGTTAAATAAAATATATGATAGACTATGTTGCGCTATTTCAAAAACACTAATGTTTTGAAAAAACAGCGAAAAAAGTCCAAATTTTTTAAGTGAATACTTTAACTCATCGATATGAAAAAAATTAAGTTGAATATACAAATAAATTTTTGCTTCGAATACTAAACATACCTTGATTAACGATAACCATATAAAATTTTTTCACTAAAATCACCTTTAAGACTAAAAAAAAACACGCACAAAATACACATTTTTTTTTTTAAATCGCAAAAAAAGACGTGCTTACTCAACTAGTGCTAGTTGCAACTGATGGTGTCGCGAACGGGTGTGACCAATTTATAGATAGACTTCACTAAAGATTAGCCTGGTTATCTACCTGTTATGGGACACAAGCTTAATCCTGGGAGGGAAAATTGAGAAAATTGATTTATGGCCACGTTTCATGTCAAAATACCGCACTGTGCGTTGATTGTTTGTGTAGGTTAACTAATGAAATAAAGAGCCATACATATTTCCGAAGCAGAAAATAAACTTCTCGTATTATTCAGAGGTTTTTAAATCCATCGTCATCGTAGCCATCCTGTGATGGAATTTGACAGTTGATGGCTTGACAGAAAGGTGACAAACCTATATTTTGAGACAAAGAGAATAAAAAATCATTTTTACGGAGCGGAAAAAAATTCTAAATTTTTTTCGTATTTTTCAGAGGTTTTTTAATCTATCGTCATCGTAGCCATCCTTCGATAAAATTTGACAATTGATGACTTGACAGATAGGTAATAACTAATAACCTATACTTTGAGGCATAGGGAATATTTCATTCCAAATCTCAACAGATTGCCCTAAAAAAGCATTTTTCAAAAGTTTTTTAATTTTTCACCTTTGTAGCCATCCTGTGATGGAATTCGAAAGATAGGGGACAAATTATATTTTGAAGCATAAAGAATATTTATGGACTGCAAAAAAAAAGCAAACAGGGGAAATAAATTTTATATTACCTTTGCAAAAATCTAAAATTTAATTTTTAAAATGTAGAATGTATTGAACTATATTTTTTATTTATCGAACAAAGCGAATCTACATACTTAAATTTTAAAAGTTTATTATTCCAATTGTTTACTATTTCATATCTCGAATGATCATTCGATTATTGGAATCACTCGATTACTCAAATCATTGGATTATGCCCATCACTAGCAGAAAATAATGATTTTAATTCTCTTTATGATCTGATAGCTACGTTAATCTCAATCATTTAATGAAGGACCCGCAGCGTTTGCAAATTGTTGTCAAAGTTTAATAATTAACTATGTATTTGATGTTGATGAAATATTTTAATTTGATGATTTGAATAAAGATATTTCATAGGTTATAGGTTTTTTTTATTGAAACTTATTACTCATATACATGAAGGGCAATATATTCTCTATTTTTCTTATCGAATCCAATCGCAGGTGGGGCAATTTTGCAAATTGCATCATTTCTAGGACGATTTGGCCACGATCGTTGCGATATGTACAGGACACTGACCAATCGGAGAGCATGCAGCGAAGCTTGGTATTCCCCACAATAATCACTGTCGTAGTTGTGGGGACCAGCAGGAAAGGAAAAAAGTCGCTCATTTCCTCTGTAAATGTCCCGCTTTGGCCAGAATAAGAGCTCAATCACTTGATAAAGCTTTTTTTCAGTGACCTTAACGAAATTTCTGAGATGAAGATCTCATGAAGATCTTCTGAGATTTGATCTCCTTCCTCAACGAAACGCACTGGCTTTAGGATAAACCTCAGTAGCCACTGTACATCTTTCCTAGGACTAGACGATCGTTCTAAGGGGTCAAACCTCTTACGTCTCTGAGCCAACCGACAATCTGATCAGTGTGGCATGTTGCTGCGAGACTCAGACAATCCAAACCATTTGCATCAACGAGTTATAATATCAAAACGGCGCACTTAGCGCTAATTGGGTCAATGAGCTAGGTGACCGCCATTTCTACCTACCTACCTACCTATTACTCATAAGCTTTTGCATATAAAATTTAATTAAAATAAACAAAATAGTTCTTTGAGAGGTACCTTTAATTAAATAATTAACACTAGATTACATCCAAAATAGACATTCAGTGTCACTATTTTTTATGAATTTTAGCCTCCTTAACACGAAAATCACATTTAAAAATATTTTCAAGATATTGACTTTTGTAATTTTTGTGTGCTTTACAATTTAGATGCTTTACTATTTAGCCCATATATTGACCTAGTTAAAACTTATCTGGTTGCAGATATTGTATATTATTAAATTGCCAATCACATTTATTTTTTTCTGATAAGTTGAGGAGTTTGAAAGATGCCAAAATATCTATCACTACTTTTGGAGTTTAACCTTATAAATCCAGGGTGTTTTGGGTAAGACTAGAGCATGTAAATTTGGTGAAAACCATGAACAAATATTCCCTCAGACAAAAAGTGCAATTTTCTAAAAAAAATATATAAAAATATTTTAAAAACAAAGGCAACACTGACAATATCGTGCTATTTTTTTTTTTTTCAAACACAAAATCCTTTTTTTTTATTTACAGTTTAATTCAACGAGTTTTGAGTTATAGTTTTCAAGATATATATTTTCTCAACTCAACATTTTGAAAATAAAAAAAAAATTAAAAAATAAGTTTCAAATTTATGTTGTTTAATCAAAATTTTACATTATAAAGTACTATTTTTTAATATTCGATGCTTTTGTCAATTTTAAAAACAAAAGCTATATCGTATTTAAGTGCTTTATTTTCTTAAAAAATAAAAACTAAAAACCTACGTTTTTTTTTTCAAAATGGTGTTTAGAATATTTAAATGTTCCAAGTTTTTCGTGTTTGACTTAAAATTGATAAAAGTTCAATTGAACCCATCTGCAACCAGAAAAGTTTTAACTAGATCAACTTATAGGTTATATTGTAAAGCTGCTTTCGAGCAATAATCAGGAAAGAAAAAATCTCGAAAACAAACATTTATAATTGAAAAAATTCCAACTAAAAAAATCTAGAAATACAAAAATTAAAAAAAAAAAAATCTAGAATTAATACGTTTTCCCGCGATCGTTTTCCCGTGCAACGTTTGCCCGCCGATTTGAAAGGTAGTTTTTTTGCTACAATCCCGCAGCACGATATCCTGCGGAACGGTTGCCTATGAAATTTTCCACAGGATTGGTGGCGGGATAGGCAACAGTAATTTGTACTTTTTGACAATACTATTTTGCATTTATGCAATAAATATTTAATGTTTGTTAAAATATTTAATATATTTTTTTTTTCGTTTTAAGCGTTTTTTTATTTTTTTTTTATTTTCATAAAAAAAACTACCAAATGATGAAAAGAAACTTTTCATACACTCAACCTCGCACCTACCCCAAATCCTATAGTGTGCCAAGCAGGGGGGTTGCAGGGGGGCAGCATGCCCCCCATACATACCTCACCTTAACACAAAAAAGACTTTTGTACAAGAAAACTACTATTGAAATGAATTTTGTTCATGCGCTGTCGATTTGTATTAAAAAAAGTAGGAATCGGCGGGCAAACGTTACACGAGAAACTGTGTTTCAGGATATCGTTCTGCGGGAAAATGTTTAGCGGGTGAAACGTACGCGGGAAAACGTGACGCGGGAAAACATAGCCAACCCAATGATTTTTGAGACAATGGTTACAATTCGCGTGCACGAACATAGCAAAAAAAAAATCAAAAATTCCTATCTCGAAAACATATCCAATTGTATTGTGATTTTCGAGTTCAGCGGGGTCAAATATGTGTCAAAAAAGAATTATTTGAAAACTAGTGGTCAATACAAAGTTCGTTCCAATCTTAAAGTAGATCGTATTAATATTAGTTTACAGAGAAAATTTATTCAAAATCGTAGGAGTGATTTTCAATACAAATAAAGAATCTTAACGGTTTTAAACATTTCTTAGATAGGTAAGTACCTACTGTTATTTTTGGTTATATTTTTGTATCTGTTAGATAATGTTAAAAATCCGCTTAGTGCCAGATTTACAAAAATATACCGATTGACTTTCAAATTATTGAGTAAAAAAAAAAAATTCGAAACTTTTTTAAAAGTCCAAAAAATTTAATTTAGGTATAAAAAAAACTCGCTATAAAAACACTTGATCAAAATCGATAAAATCATAAAAATGTTTGTATGGAGATTTCATTAATAACCATTTTTGTATCTAAAGGTTGTATATGTTTTTTTATTTTTTAATATGCACTACTGGATCGGACGAACTTGGCCTTATTGTTAACAACCATAATGGCGCTAAATTTTAACAAAAGGTCAAAAGTACTACAAAAATGGAGTTTTTTTAGAGCGGTTTTTTTTAAATAATTTTTTATATGTACATTCAATTTTGTAAACATTTTTAAGAAAAACAATTTGTACCATTTTTGTGCATTTATTGATGCGGAGTTAAAAATTAAATTAAAAAAAATATCGAATTTTCAAAAAAAAATGTTTTTAAAAATACAAAATTAATTTTTTTTTTTGAAAATTTTGAATATTATTATTTAAACTTATAAGAAGCTCTTATGTATTTATTAAAATCGGTTCAACAGATAATTAAATATTCAAAAATGGTTATTTGAGAGATACTGTTAAACAACGATAGATACAAAATTTGTTCCGATGATGTCTTAAAAAAAAATAAATGAGATTTTCCTTACTGATTTTTAAAAACTTAGTTGGTAGGTACCAGTGGCGTGGCGTGAACTATTTCAAATGGTAAGTCGTTGTAATAATTTAAAGATTAATTATACATACCTGCAAAAGTAAATTAATATTCATATTAATATGTATGAATGAAGCCAAAATTAGACAATGTATTGCAGTTCTGCTTTCCACAACAAACAATCGAAAAAATTCAATTCCGCATTTTATAGGCATTTACTTCCAATCATTGATTTTTAAATTTACAATAATCTTAAAGCATAATGAAAGTGACCTCAAGAAAATAATACAATAGGGAAATTTAAATTAATGCTACCTATGAAGAAAAAATAGGGAGCTTCTACGAATATCTATGTATAAAAATTAAAAAATAAAATTTTCAATGAATTATTGTGCAACAAAGTTAAAAAAAATGTATAACATTCATGCTACCAACAATAAAAAACAGCAAAAATTGCCAAAAAATAAAACAACAAAACCAACTGTGAAACCTGTGAACAGTTTTACTTAAATAGCCTTGATTTAATAAAATTCTAAAGCCTTGCCAACTGAATTTTGCAAACAGCAACAAAACTGAGCAGCTCAAATAATGCAAGATTGCTGTTCTTTAACAGCCACTGCTGTTCTTTAACAGCCACTGTTGTTCTATAACAGCCGCTGCTACACACAGAATTCACCAAATAACTCGAAAAAGATCGTGTTATTTTTTGCATACGAAACCAAACTTTGAGCAGAGACAGACAAACGCAGAGAATCATTAAGTGAAACATAGAGCTGTATAACTGACCTCAATCAATCCACTACAGCATAGCGATTGAAGATAAGATACACACAAAATTCACCAAATTAGTCGAAGAAAAGCGTGTTATTATTTTGTATAAGAAAGCGGGCGTTGAACGGAGTCGACCCAAACTCAGAAAATCATAAGTAAAGAAAGAGAAAGGAAACAAATTTGTTCTATCAGCGAGAAATTTTATAACCCGACCAGGGTTGTGACTTTACTGCAATTGCAGTAGATCTACTGCATTTTTTTCGAAAAATAAATCTACTGCCTTTAAATTAAATCTACTGCACTTTTGGTTTTACGAAAAAAAATCATTCAATAGGCGTTTTTCTTTTTTAGATCAGAGCTGATTGAGCTGAGTACTGAGCAAAGTCTGAGCGAACAGAATAAATTTTAAGCAGAGTATGTTCAGAGTTCTCTGATTTAATTATGAAACAACTTAATCACTGAAATGTCATGATTATAAATTATTTATTTGGCCAGTTTATATTTCAGAGAGCTCAGTAATTTTCCTCCGTCTCTTTGACAGAGCAGGAGAATGAAATATAAACACATTGTATAGTGTTCAAAGGAATTTAAGAAATCGAGCGACGAATCCAAGAAATTTCAGTCTCACTTTTTGACAGCTAATGTGAGGACATCGCGTTCAGCGTGCCTGAACATGCTCAGAACTAAAAAAGAAACACAAATTTGAAGCCCTGAACGATCAGAGCTAAAACAGAATATATATTTTATTATTTTAAATTATTTATGTTTATTTATGTTATTTCTTATTTTTATTTTCAAAATATAAAAATCTACTGCGAAAAAGTTGAATCTACTGCGTTTTTTTTCCAAATCTACTTCGGACATTTTTTAAAAAAGTCCCATCCCTGAACCCGACATATTTCAGGTTGCCTTGCCTTGGCTTTGGCTAATGCACAGAGAGTGTGGACTGTGGAGTGTAGAGTGTAGACAGTACACGAATACTAATAATATTGACGTGTGTGTTTCCGTGTGTGCTTGAAAATAGTTCAATTGAGTTGCTGGAGTGTGCAACTTGTGTAGGATTTAATGAATAGATACATATTAAGTATTGCCTGTGGGTTCTATGTTGCTCTTTATTTAATAAACATTATTGTGTGGCAAGGTTGTTTGTTATTTAGTAAACATCGTTGTTTAGTAGAAAATTTAATAGGTAACCCGGTAGGAATCGGGTTATATGGACGCTACGCCACTGGTAGGTACCGTTATTTATAATTTGAGGAATAATTTTTTTTTCAAAATCTGGTAGATTAAAAAACTCCCTAAAAATTTGGGACTAATTTAAAAACGACCGAGTCGTTTTAGAATTATTAAATTCTCATAAACAAAATTTAAACTTTTTTTATTTTTAAATTCTAGTATATACAGTCGACTCTCCCTAAGTCGAATTTTCACGGGATACCAAGATTTGTTCGAGTTAGAGAGAGTTTTGGAAAAATTCGAGTTATAGAGAGAAACATTTTTTTTATTTTAAAAGGTTTATTTAATATATAAAGGTTAATATATGTATATAAAGCAACCAACAAAGAAAAGGATAACAATCCTTTTTTTTGCGTTGTAACTATTTAAAAACTGTATCTTTTTATAGAGGTACCAGGGTTATGAATAGGAAGGAACGCGGAGAGCTGACGATGATTTTACACGCGATGCTACACATAATATACATAATATGTATTAAGGTTTTGATGGTTCGTAGTTATACGAATTCCGAAGGGGTAATGTTTTTTTATTTTGTTTTGTTCTATAAACAAAATTCGACTTAAAGGGTGAAAAAAGATGCCAAATATCGAGAAAATGTGTTCGAGTTAGAGAGAGTTCGACTTAGAGGGAGTTCGACTTTGAGAATGGTTTTTGTATGGAAAATTGAAGGGAATGATAAAATATGGCTAAAAAGTTCGAGTTAGAGAGAAATTCGACTTAGAGAGAGTACGACTTAGGGAGAGTCGACTGTATTGTACATACTTTTATAACTTTTTGAAAAGTTTTCTATACAAAAATTGATCAAAATCAGTTGAACCGTGTTTGAGAAAATCGAAAATGAAAAATATGGTTCTAGGGAAGTTCCCATTTATAACCATTTTTCAGACAATTTTTTTATAAAATGGTGGGCTTTTTGTCAAAAAATTACCTTCTAAATTAATTTTTTTTTTGGGAAAACTAAGATTTTCATAATTTGGTATAAAATTTTTTACGGCAGGTACCGTTATTTTTTGGGTTCTAAAAAAATGAAAAAAAAACAAACGTTTCGGGTGAATGACCTAAAAAACCTAAGTGCAAAATTTAATGAAAATTGACTCATCCGTTTAGGCTTAATCCGAAAGGACAATTAGGGACTCGTCCGTTTAGGCTTAATCTGAAAGGACAATTAGGCAGACAGATAGTAACCAATTTTTTGGTCTTCCTTATCATCTTAATGTCAAAGTTTGTTCAAAATCTCGAGTTCGATTTTATTACGAATCCATTACTTGCCATATTGTATATAATATGTAGGTATACCAAGTTATAATGTCAAAAAGTGTCAAAAATGGTGTATTTTGCCTGGGTCATGACGAGACATTTTGAAAATCTTGACTTAAGCTTATTTTGAGAATACATATTTTTTCACACTTTCGGGTCAAATTTTCAATGAATAACCTTTTATATAAGGTTTTTTTAATTTCAATTTAAAAAAAATAAAAATCTGCCAAGCAAATAGATAAATTAATTTTTATATATTTGATTTATTATGAAACTCCTTCCCTCCACTCCACACTTCACGATGCCAAAAATGTATGTATAGGAAAACTTGTGGTCCTGAATCCAAGAATTGTCTTTTCTAAGTGCTCGTTGCCTAACCCTTAGTATATTTTTATATTGTATTATATTAATTTTTACTTATTTTTCTTCAATGTTCAAAAAATAATATATATATAAAAAAATACCAAAATAAAATAAACAATAAATCGTTAAAAAACAAATAAGATATAAAATGTCAATCCTTAAATAACTGAGTAAATATATTAATTCCAATGGTCCTGCATCTGATGCCCATGGTGATCATGATGATCATGGTGATGATGATGATGATGATGATGGTATTCCTCCTCATCGTCCCCAGAATCTTTTGTTATATGAACCTTGATAATATGATCTTGTATGCTCGGAGGCTTTTAAAAGTTCAAAAGTTGATAGCATAAGTGACCAAGAAACCTATACAGGGGCCGAATTACTGCATCAGTGACTGAACGACATGTGAGGGAAATTTCATACGAAATATCGAAGATCATCGATATTTTGTATGAAATTTCCCTAACGTGTCGTTCAGTCACTGATGCCGTAATTCGGCCCCAGGTTAAAGCATATTTACCTGTGGTGGAGGTGGATAGTATGGTGGTGGTGGAGGTGGTGGATAATATAGTGGTGGTGGTGGCGGTGGAGGATACGCATAGGGCGGAGGATACGATTTGCCCTTTTTGGCAAATATCGCCTGCAATAAAGTATCAAAAAAGCCCTGGGTAAGCTGCAAACACTGGATATGATGGTGCAACTACATAATATGATGGTGATGGACAATAATTCGCCGGGTTAAATATTCCAAATCCAAAACCAATAACTTGCCAGTATTTCCCTGATAATCCATACAAAAGAATCTGAAAATATGAAATTTTTCGTTATTAAGTTTTCTTAGTAAAAATATTGTTTTTCCAATTCTTTACTTACGATGAATAACAAATATTGCATAGCAAAAATTAAACTTATACTGAATATGATATAAGCTTTGGCTTACGGTTTTATATGTGAAGCTTTTATGCTTATTACATTTTCTTTCAAATTAAAAAAAAAAAAAATAACTTTATATTATGTACATAAGACATTTGTAGAAAGTGAAATCATTTCCTGATACGCGACATCTTCGAAGTAATATTTTTGTTGTTGTTTTTTTTTTTTAATGTAATATTACTATTCGATTATAATGACATTAGTATTTATAAAGAATGGAGTTAAATATAAAAAACATTTCATTGTCAGGTGTCAATGTAACTATTATTATATTCAATTATAACATAAAAACCGTTAATTAAACTTTGATTTATTGATACTTCACACATTCGCATTTGTGTTTTGTAAAGAAAAAAAATAATTTTCATGTGATAGCTTTTCTGTTTGACAAAGTAACACTTGATTTGCCCTTCTTCAATGCCAATTGACAATGCTGAGTACCTTCAATGTATCCATCACAGACACGGGTTTATGCAGCGCAGTATAAGATGATGCAATGAAAATTTAAGTAATCTGTTAAGACATATTCTACGAAAAAAATCATTCATTGGCTTTGGATTCTAATTTGAACGCGGACGACTTTTTGGCACGGTCGACTTTTATTGCATCCTCAAAAAAATATGCAAAAAATGGCTAAGTTAAAAAAAAAATTCCGGAAAAGTTGGATTTTTAAAATTCAGTTTTATGCAAAATTCACAAAAATGTGTTTCAATATTAAAAAGAAGTTTCAGATAAAAATTTTAGTAGCTTCTTTAATTCTAAATCTTATTCTGTAATTTTTTACTTGCAATATATTATATAGGTAGGGCAAACAAAATTTGGTGCAAAATTGGTGCACGACTGTGTCGCAGGAACTTGGTCTTATGTGCGATCACACTGTGTTTTTAAAGTTTTAATTTGTCAAAAAATATATTTAATCTTATAAAAAGAAATAAATTACCACCTGCTTGAAACGTAGTTAAGTTTAAGGTAGTATTATGCGAGTAGGTAGGTACATTTATTTATGAAAAATATAGCACCGTGTTGCAAATATGCAACAGTTTACTAGACTGAAAAATTGTTAAAAAAAATATGTTATTAAACATAAATTGATTTAACAACCTCTGAAATTGTATTCACACCAATGCGATGTACATCATCCGATTTCTTAAGTATATCTCAATTTATGAGAAAAAAAATTGAAAATCTTTTGAGCGGTTTTTTAAAAAAATAGTTTTTTATATATCAAATTTTGAAAAAATAAAAAAAAAATGCTACCTACGCCCTTTTTTTAGCCCTTAAATTATTGCGGAGTTAAAAAATTAATTTAATACTATCTACTAATTTTCGAAATATGGAATTTTCAAAAAATTATTTATTCTTTTGAAAATTTTGGTATGCAATATTATTAGAACTAATTTGATGCTTTTGTTAAAATTAGTTCAACTGATAATAAGATAGTCAAAAAAAGGTCTATGAGAGATCTATTTTTGAACGATAGATAATTCTTTTTTCTAATAATATGTTAGATCATACAGATATTAGTTCATACAAACATTTTAATCAAAATCGTAGGAGCCGTTTTTGAGAAAAATGAGATTTTCAATACCGGTTTTTAAACATTTGTATGGGAGGTACAGTCATTTTTGGTTATCAGAATAATTTTCATTAAAAATCTGCTAGATAATGTAAATAAACTGCTGGGTGCAAAGTTTAATAAAAATTGACTGAGTCGTTTTCGAATTATTAAGTTCTCAAAAAAAAATTTTGAAACTATATTTTTACAAATCCACAAAAATTTGTTTTGAAAATTTTGGTATGTACAAAACTTTTGCAACTTTTTTAAACATTCTCCATAAAAAAATTGATCAAAATCAGTTGAGCTGTTTTTGAGAAAATCGAAAATCAAAAAAAATGGTTCTATGGGAGGTACAATTTCTAACCATTTTTCGGATTTTTTTTTATAAAATGGTTGCCTTTTTGTAAAAAAAATTATTTTTTTTTAAGTTGTGGGCACGTTTTTGAGAAAAATAAGATTTTCATTTTTTGCTAAACAAATTTGTACGGCAGGTACCGTATATTTTTGGTCTTAAAAAAATGGAAAAAATGGATGGGGGGGGGAATGCCCAAAAAACGCTAGGTACCATCTTTGAAAAAAATCGATTGACCCGTTTAGGCTGCAGCCGAAAGGACAGACAGAATTGCGAGACCCAATTTTTCGACTTCGCTATCATCGTAATGTCAACTTTGATCAAAATCACGAGTCCATAACTTGCCATATACAGTATACTCTCTGCAGACGGACACCTCCCATAACCAGAAAGATTTCAAAGAACAGAATTAAATTGATTTTTCGTAGTAATAACTCTCCATTAAGCGGACTCTCTAATAACCGGACGCGGACACCATATTTAATAACCACAATAAAGTTTAGCTCTCTCATAAGCGGACAAAGTGCATGTGGAGTACTATTTTTCAAATTTTATAAGGTCTATTTCGGTATTTTTGGATAGTATAGATTATAGGGGTGAAATCCTCACAAGAAAAAAAATCACAAAAATTTTGCTTGCACAGAAATTCCTTTATAGGTGAAATTTGGTTGTATCTCGCCAACTATGTTCTCTTTTGAATAACTTTCCAATTTATCCAAAAGGGGAACGCACTTGGACTAAAACAAAAAAATTCTAGAATATGAATATGCTAATGTCTTTTTTTAAAAGGTTTTCAATTAAATTTTGTTTGTTTTTTGGGTACCATTTGTGTCCTGTTATGAGAGAGTTCACTGTAATACCTTACCTATATATCGAAAGTAAAAAACGACAAAAGTCAATGGCGCAAAATTTTAAACGATTTAGTAAAATGTTAATGCCATTTTAGTAATTTACTAAGTTAAAAAGAAGATTTTGATAATTTTAAACGATTTCAGCAATTTACTAACTCATAACATTTTACTAAAGTTAAAATCAGAAAATGGTTACTTTAAATTTTAGTAATTTGCTAAATCCATATGAAATCTGTCTTTGTCCTCGAAAATAATTTCTTGGCAATTTTATTTGAAAGATTTAAATAGTGTTTTTTTTTGTGTGCTAATTCTTTTCAAAGTAAATACAAAAAAAATGTTTTCGGAAGATGAAGATTTCGATATGTTCGAAGACTCAGCTTTGTGCAGAAAAGTACGATGTCTTAAGTCCCGAGCAAATCCCTTTGAAGAGCTGGACGATGGAGAATTTCACTCCAGGTATAGGTTTGATAAAACAACAGTTCGTTTTTTGGTTGAAAATCTAAACATCCAAGAGCGAAAACCAAACCGTGGGCTTCCGATTTCACCGGAATTACAAGTCCTAGTTACCCTCCACTTTTTTGGGAGAAATGTCCATCAGGCTGATGTTGGTAAGTAAACTTCTTAATGGAACACGAAGGGTATACTTTACAACAATTAATCTTATAGGAACATTACATGGAATGGTCCAGTCCACAGTGGGGAAAATCATAAAAAATATTTCAAAACAAATTGCTTCATTGCTCCCACATTTTATTAAGTTTCCGTCATCCCCTGCGGAGTTAAACGAGCTTAAATCAGGATTTTATAGCATCGCCAGGTTCCCAAAAGTGATAGGTGCGATCGATTGTACACATGTACAAATTAAGCGACCTGCAAGGGTTGTAGGACCTATTATGGCTGGCCACTACATAAACAATTTTTTAATATCACTATGTGCCTGTTTACATAGGAATTTTACTGAAAATCGTTTTACTGAAATCGTGTCTACACATAAAGAAAAAACCCTTTCAGTTCAATCTACCTTTCCCTATCTCACAACCTTAAAATTCATTAATAACTCACTCACACAAAAAAAAGTCTTTCATGTTTCACCCGAGAATATTACTTGAATTTGGCGCATCCTTGAATTTTGGGTGGAACCTACCCTTCTCGCTTTTACGTACATAAAATCTACCTGTCTCACTGGATGCGCCCTTCAGTAAAATGCCTATGTTAACAGGCACTATTGAAACTTTTCTTTTGTATTGTTGTCACAAATTAAAAAAATAAAAAAATAACAAAATAAATTGTAGGTTGTCACTTTAACTTCTGACATTGCAAATTATTAGGTCCGTTCCCTAGGTTTAGGTTTGTTTGCTTTGTTTTACTTTCCGAACTGTCATTGTTTGGACGTGTTCAGCTGCACCGTTTTTAATAAAAGGGAATTAGTAATTTACTAATTTAGTAATTTAATTTTGGAAGAGCTAGTAAATTACTAAATAATTCAGCAATTTGCTAACTAGTAATATGTTAAGCCCTTAGCAATAGGTTGTTTAAAATTTTGCGCCAATGGTTTTATTTTTAGAGTTGGGAAATTTTTTTAAAAACCCGAATCTTTTCTTCACTTATTTAATATGTTGTGTAGGAGTATCCTATAGAATACGGAGCTGTTGTATGGTCTCCTATTTAGAAAACTCACAATGATTATACTATTGAAAGAGTCCAGCGAAAATTTACCAGGTACCTTCAGGGCCAGTTTGTTGCAACTGGTAAATCATTGAATGTGCATGATAATCAAATTTTTTTTTCAAGGAATCCATAATTGAAGTTGTTTATCATCATGGAAATCGCTAATCAGCCGATCTTAGTTGATTATCAGCATTTAGTTAGAAGCTGTGAAAGTCATCGTTCAGCACTGTTAACAAACTGGCCGTTAGTATAAATTATATTCAGATCATAGTGTTTACGAAGAAAGATTTAAGCTTTTCAAAGTGCTGTCACTATCTCAATCCAGGTTTAATATTAACCGAAACTTACTTGAGGCAAACAGTAATAGGTAATGTACGATCTTCATTATTTTTGACTGAAGTATACATAAGATGGCCATCTCGGCCTAAACGTCACGCATTGCAAACGTTTCATCCACCTGGTGCACGAACTAATATATTATGTATTCATAAAGTCACCTATCATTCCGATGCAAATTTATCACAATCATTACTTTCTGTAGTTTGGTTATTAGTTATGAAATAAATGAAAATAACGTAAAATCACAGTTATTGAGACTTGTATACCTTCTTATTCTTCCTCATCGCCATCTTATTAATCTTTAGTTTGCCTTTCTTTATTATTATTTCTTTTTTTATCAAATTTAAAATTTTCAATGAATTTTTTTTTTTTTACTTACACTACTTAGACAGATAGACATTTAGTATGTATTTAAAATTTGTATATTCATTATAAGGTGGAGTGGTTTTGAAATTTTTGGAAAATCAAAAGTATACCCTCCGCAAAAGTGCCTATGGTCTTAAAACTAATTTTAAAATTTTTTTTTAATTTATATTTCCACCGCTAGGGGTCACGCAACGCAGAATAAAAACTTACAATTCCTTGGTTTTGCTGTGTTTTTAATTTTATGAAATGATAAGAAACACATTAATTTTGTGAAAAGATCTACCAAATGTTGAAACCAAAAAAGATTATTTAAAATAAATTATTAAATTCGGAAAATAAAAAAAAATACGTTAAATGAAAAAATTCAAAAAATTCAATGTGTTTTTCTACACTTTTTTAATATAATCTGGCTCGTTATTTTTGTTTTTCGCTTGTTTTTTTTTTTTACTTTAAATGGCAATAAGGAAACACTAGGGCTGGTTTTTTAAACAAATAAATTCTTTAACGAGAAAAAAATAATCTGCAGAACCTCTGCAAATAATCTGGGTGATTTGCAATTTCACTGGTCAACACGTTTTTGTCACACGAACTTTGTGATGATTTTTATTTATGTTGATGTACCCTCATTCAAAAATAATCATTATTTTGTATCAGTCACATCCAGTTTTTTTGTGACAGCTACATAATCATTTCTGACCTCATTTACGTGTTTTTATTTGAATAACGTTAATTTAGACGACTGTATAACGATTGCATTCAACTAACTAACGTTTGTTACATTGTAAATATGCCGCGAAAGTGTTCTAATAACCCAGACAATTTTTGTTATGTGTGTGGAGAATTAACTTTTACATCTCAGCGTCGGAAATTTACGCCGTTAATTGAAAAGTGATATTTAGACTATTTTGGTTTTAAACCCTGGGTTCCACATATACGTTGTTCAACGTGTGTTTGACTCCTATTAGGTTAGTCTAAACAAGAATCTAGACATTTGGCTTTTGGTATACCAATGATTTGGACGGAACCAAAGGATCATGTAAGTGATTGTTATTTTTGTTTGATTCAAACAAAAGGCATAACAACTAAGTCTAAACACACTGTCCAGTACCCAATCGTGTCATCGGCCAAAAGACCAATCCTACATAGTACCGAACTGCATGTGCCAAAGCCTCCAAATCAAGCAGAAAGTCTGGATTGTGTTCCTTGTCCGGAATTTGTTCTTAGTCAACAAAGTGGGATATCTCAAGAGAGTGACCCAAGTTATAAGCCGTCAACTTCAAAAGAACCACATTTATTGACACAAATTGATTTAAACGATTTAGTACGCGATTTGAACTTGTCTAAAAAACAGGCTGAGCTTTTGGGGTCTAGATTAAACGACTGGAATTTAATTTCTCCTGGTACGAAAATTTCTTATTTCCGACATCGTGTCGAAGAAATGAAACCTTACTTTTCTAAAGCAGATGATTTAGTCTATTGTAATAACATTCCTGTGGTGATGAATTTTTTAAATTTTGAATATGATCCAAGTCACTGGCGATTGTTCATTGACTCTTCAAAAGCTAGCTTGAAAGCAGTGTTGCTACACAATGGAAACAAATTTCCTTCAGTGCCGGTTGGCCATGGTTCTAACATGAAAGAGACTTACGAAAACATGAAGTTCTTTCTTGAAAAAATTAAATACAGTGAACATGTTTGGAAAATTTGTGGAGATTTTGAAGTCATTGCTCTTTTGCTTGGGCTACAGCTTGGTTACACAAAATATTGCTGTTTCATTTGCGAATGGGACAGCAGAGACAGAGAAAGTCACTACACAAAGAAAGTATGGCCAAAGCGTGAATCACTTACTCCAGGGCAGAAAAATGTTAAAAATGATTCTTTCTCTAAGAACCCTGACGACATACTTTTACCACCATTGCATATTAAGCTCATGAAAAATTTTGTGAAAGCTATGCCTAAAGATGGCAGTGGATTCTTATACCTGAAAGAGAAATTCCCTAAACTCAGCGAGGCAAAAATTAAAGAGGGAATATTTGTTGGTCCACAAATACGGGAACTAATGAAGGATACAAACTTTAAAGGAAAGCTGAATGATCAGGAAAAAGTCGCATGGAAATGTTTTATGAATGTTGTCCGAAATTTTCTAGGAAACCATAAAGCGGAAAATTACAAAGACTTAATCATTGAGCTTTTAATTTCATACAAAGCTTTGGGATGTAATATGTCTTTAAAAATACATATGCTTTACTCTCATCTGAATGTTTTTCCCGAAAATTTGGGTGCTGTGAGCGACGAACAAGGCGAGAGGTTTCATCAGGACATTTCTTTCATAGAAAAGCGCTATCAAGGGAAATGGAGTCCAGGAATGCTAGCAGATTACTGCTGGGGACTTAAAAGGGACCTACCAGAAGCCAAACATTCACGCAAATCATAGATATTTATTTTACATTAAGAAATATTTTTTTATATGTTACTGATTTTTGTACTTTTCATAAAAATATAAATCTTGATGTCACAAAGAAACCTGATGTCAATTTTTTTCTGTTGATATTATGTATATTGTTTGGTGTGACAAAAAAAAGTTTGAATTTTGTTGACCAGTGTTTTCAATGCTAATGCGCGACCCCTAGCGGTCATTTTAAAATAAACAAAAAATCTAAAAATTTATTTTAGGACCCACCGCAACTTTTGCGGGGGTAGGTTTTTCATTTAAACAACTTTATTTTTTATAAGAAGGTTTTTTTTAATAATACAAATTCTATAGGTATACTATCTACTGAAATACATCAGCTAAGTAGAAGACTTAGCAATATTTTATTTGGACTTGTTGAATTATTGATTCAAAACTTTATTTTTTTTCATTCAACCCCGCTCCATCTTAATACTCAATTGTAGCTTGTAATTGGTTTAAAATAAATAATTTGCTTTAAAATAAATTTACTTAAATTCTGATCTATAATCAATTTTCTATTGGTACTTTACTACGATCATAATGCGTAACGTAACGCAAGAAAATTCAAAAATCTAATACAAAAATTGAACTTCTAGTACACTTTATATGTACATCTCGGCTGTTTTTTTACTGTTGCAAAAAATGGAAAACAAATATCGTATGATGTACATATGTATGTACATCGGTGTGTCCCTTATTTTTCCAAATTTGTTTTTTTTTTTTGTACACATACGGTTTAATTTTTTTGTTATAGTTTAAAATCGTTGCAAAAAAAATTTGGCGTCATTTGAACTTCATTTAATATACCCGACTTACATTCAAAGTATGCCATGCAATTTATATAGTAAAAATACCACATGTCCCAAATTAATTATTGTTCTTATATTGTCATTTTTAGCATAGCTATCGAGTATATTTAATTTTTGAAGATGTCATTACATGTTAGAAGAAGTTCTAAGGGCCAGTTTCACAGTGAAGTAAGTAAGTGTCACTTAAGTGCCAAATATGGAAAACTAATTCCCAATTTCACAGTGTAAACTTATCGGAATAAGTGACACTTAAGTCTCCGATGTTGGCCACTTAAGTTCCCCTAACTCAGGTAGTAAAAATACGGCTAAAGTGCCAAAATGGGAAAATTAAGTGCCACTTATTTTGTTAAGTGTGCACTGTGAAACTGGCCCTAAATCTATTTTTCTAGTAGTAAATAACGGGTGATTTTTTAGCTGGTTTGGTTTTGGCAACACTGGTCTTGACAGCTGACGTGTGTTTAGTACCTTGTGTCACTGTCAAACAGCTTCAGTTTGGTTTGCAATTTAACCATGGATCGTCTTACAAATGAACAACGCTTGCAAATTATTGAATTTTACTATCAAAATTCGTGCTCGGTTCGAAATGTTCATCGCGCGCTGCTTCCATTTTATGGTCGGCATTCTCGACCTTCTGAGCAGTCTATTCGGAAGATTGTGACCAAATTTCGCACCAAATTTACTTTGTTGGACATTAAACCACCAACACGTTTACGTACTGTGCGTAGTGAAGAAAATATTGCGGCCGTATCAGCTAGTGTGACAGAAGACCGCGAAATGTCGATTCGGCGCCGTTCCCAGCAGTTAGGCCTGAAAACAAACTTTTTTTTGCCCGAAATGGAAGTTCTTGACTTGCATGATATGTGGTTTCAACAAGACGGTGCCACATGCCACACAGCACGCGAAACAATGGCGCAATTGCGAGGCGAGTTTGGTGAACAGTTAATTTCACGTTTCGGGCCGGTCAATTGGCCGCCTAGATCGTGCGATTTGACACCATTAGACTATTTTTTGTGGGGGTATGTCAAGGCTAATGTCTATAGGGACAAGCCCGCTTCGATTGACGCACTGGAAGCCAACATCCATGCATTCATTCGTGAGATACCGGCCGATATGTGTGAAATAGTATGCCAAAATTGGACTCAGCGGATGGGCTACCTGAGACGCAGCCGCGGTCAACATTTGCATGAAATTATCTTTAAACATTAAATTGCAAGGTTCAAACTATCGATTCAAATAAATATTTCATTCATTTTTTCGAATTTTTTGTGTTTTTTTTTTTTTAAAAGTTCTAAACCTCTTAAAAAATCACCCGTTATAAACCACCAAATAACAGAGGCTTAACTTCCTTCAAAACGGCAAGTTTTCGAAGTTTTATTTTATAATATTCTTAAAGCTTGAAAAAAACGAGTTAGAAAAGAATTTTTAGATGCTAAATTTAGTATCTACTCTAGATAGATGTCAGTTAATAATTTGAGATTCTACTATAGCCTAAAGAATATAAACAATATTCTTCAGGCTACATGTAGAAGCACTCAAACTAAAATCTGACGATTTTGCAATCAATAAATTCTCAATTTAACGTGTTCGGACGCGATGACAAAAACATAAAGCTGCATCAGCTATAAAAACTGGTTTTCAAAATGATGTTCCTGAAGTCGTGACTGTTCACTGCGATGGAAAATAACTACCTTGGGGCCTTATCACGTAAAATAAAAACCATCTGACGATATCGTTTCCACCATTGTTATCTCTATCATATCTGTAATGAAAAATAAAGACAGCTATCTTCAAAACGATATCGTTCGATCGTTATTGTTTTTGATGAGGCCCCTGGACTTCGAAAGAAGAACGACTTCCTGTCGTTTTAACATTTTGTAGTAAAGAAACAACTTTTTTCTGTATCTAAGCTCGGAAATTCTTAATTTATTTATTATTTATTTAAAACAAAATTTGAATATTATTCTAGATAAAATTCTAGATGAATTCATTAACGTCAATAGTAAAAATTTATTTTCTCGCTTAAAAATAAATTTATCATTCCTTGAAATGTGGCCTTCTGAATGGGAAATTATACATAAATAGTTCATACTCGCAGATGAAACCAACAATTCTGCAACTGAGAGTTGTGAATGATACAGCAGAAAGTTGTAAGCTGGTTTAAGACTTTCATGGACTCATCACGGCAAAAGAAGAACAAAAGCAGTTACTCTTATAATTCTTATAATTCTGACCGAAAAAAGGAAACATTCAAAAGAAAATATCTACTTTAGTTATTACATGTTTGATAAGGTTTTATTGAATATTGACATTTATTGATTTGTATTGCTCTTAAATTGGAATAAATTGAAAGAAAAAAAAGAAAGTTCACCAAACACTTAAAAATATGGTTCATATTAATTTTCATTCTTATCTTTGACGTCAAGTCGGGTCGGGCACCTATAGGTCTACGAAGCTAATATTTTGCATACGATCAGGTCTGAGGGATACTCAAAAAATAAGGGGGTATGCGTTTAAAAAAAAAAAAACAAAAATAAATAAATAAGGGACACCCTCATGTACATAAATAAAACAACGAACAAAATTATTTAAATTAATTGATTTAATACGACGCGACGTTAAATCTTTTAGGTCTTTAAATAACGTTGCTTAAATGTTAAAACTTATTATACAAATTATAGGTAAATTAAAGTTAATTTATCTAGAAAATTTCTTTGAAAATACAGCTGCTGATCTTTGAAGCAACGTAACTGATTAAAGTCAAATCAAAAGAAAACTTACTTTTGTTATTTTCAATTTTCTAAAAAACTAGTTACAAGACATTTGCTGGATTCTGTTTTTTTTTTTTTTAACTTAAAATTAATTAGAGTATTAAATACTCAAACCTAAAACTGTACTAAATTGCATAAAATTTTGTATTAAAGTTCTTATTATTTTTTAAATTTGAGTTTAAAAATAAATTTTTTCAAAAACTATTTATTAAAACTGATTTTAAAATGATAAAGAAGAATGAGTTTTGGGCCTTAAAAAGCAGTTTATTAAATATTTTGTTTTAGTCAGTTCTTAGGAAAAATGACCCTCCAAAATGAAAGGAAGTAGAAGGGCACTCCCATACGATTTTTTTTCTTGTCTCGACTAACGATCTTTTCTTATTTAATTTTATATTTAAACACAAAATCAATTATTTTAGTAATAAATAAAAGTATGCATTAAAAAGTGTTACTTTACTTAATTTATTTCCAACGTTTTACAATTCATCTTGATGATTTTATTTAAATATTTATTTTTACTTAGTTGTATAATTTTCAATTTATTTTTTTTTTTTGTATTTTTAAATAGTTTGTATGTATATGCTATTTATTTTTTATGTAGTACTCTTATTTTATTTTTTTTAAAATGCACCAACCTTACCGGTCAGCCTATATCTCTATAGAAACATATGGTAATATGTCATATAAGGCTTAAATAAATAAATTATATTTAATAAATTAAACAAAAAAAAGAACAAAACAAAGAAAATTAAAATTCTAAAAGTTTTAATTCCATTTTGGTTTCTCCTCACGCCAGTGATTTTGATGTTGATGCTGGTTTTGTTTTTTACTACCCTGTCCCGAATCGAGTACATGCACTTGATATCTTGAATGCTATAAAAAAAAACAACAAATTTATTAAATATAAATTATTTATTTTGTTTTTTTTTCCTCTTAAATCCTTAAATAATAAAAATTATGACTTCCTTGTTTAACATATAGTTAACAATATTATTGAATGTAATTTAATTTACCTGTGGTGGATAATGCATCGATGGTGATGGCGGTGGTGGAGGTGGAGACGGGGACATGGATTTTCCAGTTTTTGATAAAAGGGAACTTAAAATGGTTGCAAACAATGTTTGCTTTGGACTTGCACCAGGTGGAGGATAAGGATAAGGATATGCGGGTGGAGGATAGGGATAAGGAGGTGGATAAGAAGGTGGTGGATAAGGTGACGGAAAAAAGGGTGGTGGTGATCCAAAAGGTGATGCTAGCACTATTGTTGGAGGTGGACAAAAGGGCGCGGCTCCGCATGGTGCTGCTGGAAAAGGAAATGGAAATGGTGAATTAGCAGCGACCGTTAAAGGTATTGCTGGTGGTGCTGCTGGTGTAAAATTAAATCCAAATCCATCAGCTTGATGAAATCGTGTTGATAGTCCAAATAAAAGGACCTTTAAAAAAAAGGGTTCATCACATTATTAACTTTATATATAATTGAAGGATACTGATATAATCTTAACTCACATTTATAATAAACCGCACTATTTGTGCTCGCATGATGGTCAAATTAAATACTGAAGATTATGTTTGCAAAAGCTTTTGATTTTATATAAATTTTCTTTCAAACTCATATTCGTTTGATTACTAATTAACTTTCATTGATTTTCCAGATGGTAGTGACTTTATTTATAGAAAGTGAAAAGTCTACTCATTGACATCTCTGGTGTATTATGCCCTCATCATCGTATGTTATAGGTTTTATATTAAACAAAAAAAAAAACTGTTCAATGTCAAGTGTCAGTGAAACTATAATTGCGGCATCTGAAACTAAACGTTGATTGATTTATTACTCATTAGCTAACATAAAATTAAAAAAAAAAAAACTATTGAAAATGATAGTGGGTTTTCCTGTAATAAAACTAAATATAGCCTTTGATGATCTAAGACAATATCTGGATGTTTTTTTTTTTTTTTATTTAATCAAAAATAAAATAAAACTTTAATTTTACTCACAAAACTAAAAAAGTGCCGAAGTTTGAAAGAAAGGACTGACTTTTTTCAAATAATTGTCAGGTTTTTTTTCAGTCAACTATCTTAATCCTAGCTTATTAATTCAATCAGCCTTATTGTGAGTTTCGCCCGAAAAATATTTCACCTTAAAATGTTTTGTTCGCCCGGAATTTTAAAATTTATTGTGAGTTTCGCCCCAACGAAATTTCGTTCGCCTACTAAAAATAAGTGAACATTTAGGCTGTCAATAACTTTACATTCCGCCCGAAATTAATGTTCACAATAAGGGGAATTTTTTTAACACAAAATTTCGGGTGAAACTCACAATAGGCGAAAAATAAAATACCAAATTTTCCGGGTGGAATGTTGTTCGGGCGAATTTTACAATAAGGCTGGATATTTCGGGTGAAACTTAAAATAGTGAAATAGTGAAAGTGAAATGTCAAATTTTCCGGGTGGAATGTTGTTCGGGTGAAACTCATATTATTTTTTCACGTCAAAATTAATGCGACCAAATGCCGTTTTCC
The DNA here is from genome assembly GCA_929447395.1 of Epistrophe grossulariae. Classification (NCBI taxonomy): domain Eukaryota; kingdom Metazoa; phylum Arthropoda; class Insecta; order Diptera; family Syrphidae; genus Epistrophe; species Epistrophe grossulariae. Next base: position 43,607,263 of record OV839567.1, on the reverse strand, counting down.
ATGAGTTCTTACTTGCTCCAAGGGGAAGTATTAGTTTTGTGTATTTATTAGTAGCTGTGTTCCAGACCTAGTTTTAAACAATTTCAGGCCAATTTTTAGCCCGAAGTCAAGTCCAAAAGTTGTGATTATTCTTACAAATCCTTTCACACCTTTTTGCCAGTTGTAGTCCAAGGAATTTTTTCTGATTATTTGTGAACTTGCTTTCAAATGCCAGATTGACTTCTGTCAGATGACAGAATTTGTCAGTTGAATTCAAATATCAATAGGCGTTTTTATTTTTTAGTTCAGAGCAGAGCCTGAACTGTCAAAAAAATATTTGTGTTTCTTTTGATCGTTTAGAGCTTCAAAGGGAAATATAAAAAAGTTTGTTGGCGAGGGAACCGAAGAGTGCGGAATGAAACGGAAAAAACATTTCTCTTTGTTTCGAGTGAAATATTGAAAGTTTAATTACTAACAGACAAGTTGTTTGTTCTAGGCGAAAAAAACAACCTGTTATTATGAGCACTTCAATTGTTGCAAACGATTTTTTTGCTGTTCGAAGTGTCAAAATACTTCTTACATTAAAGCCGTTACATGCAGTACACACAATTTTTCGCCAACTTTCTTTTCACTGTGTGCGATTGAAACAAATGATACCCAGGGTTTAGTATCGTTCAAAATCGACCCAGATCGATAGCCCATTGACCTGAAGTCTTTTAGTTCAGTGTGGGTGGAGTTGCCTATTTTCGGAATGACATTGACTTTTCTCCAACCTGGTGGAATATATTATTATATAGGTACATATGTAGGTGGTTTTTACATATTATATTAATTAGAGTAATTAGGACTTGCAGACCTACATATACAGGGTGTCCCGAAATCACCGCCACAGAAGAAAACCATGAGTTCCTGAGGTCATTTCAAGTCAAAAAACTTAAGAGTTATAATTTTTTCGTTTTCGACTTATAACGGTCTTTATGATTTTTATTCTCTTTTCCCTTGTCTGGCTCTAACTTTGCCAAACTACAACCGCTTTTTACCAAGCTAAAGTTTTAGCCCAAGGAAAATATTACATCCCACGACTGGTCCGCGACGCGATTGAAATAAAACGCCACCAAAACTTCAATCGGGACGATAGTTTTAAGCTTTTCCGATGGGATCCTGTCATTATAACCTTAGGGATGTCCCAGATCAAAATTAAAACACCCTTCGATGCAATAAGTATCGTTTGTTCCCATCAAAATGCACCTCAACAACAACATCATGATATAGAACCCACGCACCGCTTATACAACCTGCGTAGCCAATCTCATATATACAACATTCATAAGGCAGTTTTCCGGTGACCACGCTCAATGAAATTTGTCAATTGGGCAAATTTTTCATTGGCAATGAATTACCTTGTTCGTTTACTCCCCAAACCTACCCATTTCTACCATTTTTAGCAAGAAAGACTGTCAAAGTTCAAATTAAAAAAAAATAATCTGTTAGAATCTGGCAGTTTCGGGCAAGTACGCGAACAGACCTAAACTGTCACTTCTGAACTGACAGTTCAAGTGGAAATAGACGTCAATGAACTCACAAAGATTTTGGTCAAAATAACTTTGTCTTTGAAAAATCAAGTGATTAAAAATGTGTCAATTAAAGACACAATTGGAAATGGCATGTGTGTCGTTCGGAGACTAACTACCCTGTCAAATTTTTTTCAGACAAATGGAAATTTAACATTACGTTACAATGTCCATAGCCCTTAAATCACTTGTTTTTTCGTTAGGTAGGTACGAAAGTAGCAAAAAAACAAAAACTTCAAAATTACTTTTTAATTACAAAATGAAAAATGTAACCCCACCTGACGCCTGAAGGCAAATTCAAAACTCATTTTCTAAGACGATATCGTCGTCGACACCGAAGAAGGAAATTCTCTTAGTCATAACAATCGATTTTAAATTATTGCCCAGACGTGATTGTAATTCACGGTACCTACTTTAATATTTGTTCGTCTCCGTCACGAAATCCCCATCACAATCTCCATATTCCTCTCTTACCCCTCCCCAAACAGTGAATTTAAAGACAATCTATATGGGTAGGTACTGTGTCATACATTCATACATACATACATAAGCAAATTTTATTTTCATTGCGAAACATGCACTATAGCTGCATTCTCCATCGTCCGTCCACCTTGTATAGGGAGGGCGTTTCAAGAGCTAGACAAACCAATCCTTTTTTGTTCGCGCAAAAAATAGTCCTTCTTGTCTCCCAAAGAAAACCAAATAAACAAACCATTCAAATTAGATATGCTTGCCTTAAAAATAGTGCAACGCAAAGCTTCTAAAGTTTCCCCATATAGACAAGCGCATGCGCTTATCAACAGTTTGATTTGAAAAGGATGCCGTTGCATGAAGAAATTCTCGCATGCATACATCGATGCATTGCACAAAGGATAAAAGACTTTCCCTTAAAGAAGGATGCGGCTTTCATTTTCAACTTCGTTTTGGGCATGTCAGTTCCGAAATTTCTGCATCATCGTAGGTATGACCACTTTTTGTTCTTTGTCTTGTTTTTATAGTCAGAGAAGATGAAGTTCCACTTCCAAGCGATGTTATGTACATATGTAGACGACAACAAGGAGCTTTTTTGTTTATTTTGCTATTTCCTTAAAATGCAACTGGAACTGGAAGTGGAGCTGGTATTTGGTTGGTTCCCCACTCTATGTACAAGCTTTCGTTATATAAACATTTCATTGGCAGAGAAGGGCGAATAAGGCTTCTTGGTTTAGCATGCAGCAGCAGCAGTGATGAAGTAAAAAAAAAAGGAACAAATAATATGCAAGGAATAACGTTTAGACTTTAGTTTCTTTTGTTGTAGTGCAAATTTCAAATCTAAAATGGCTGCTCAAGGGTAATAAAGGAGGAGAGGTTTTTTTTAAATCAAGAGAAAATAGTAAGACAAAGAAAAATATATGTAAGAACTCTTCAATCTTCAAAACAAATACTTCGATGGCTAAAAACTTGACTAAAGATGCAAGCTGTGGCTATAGGTATACAAAGAACAATTCGCCCATTTAATGAACCTAGTATATTTTCGTTAATATAATATAAAGAATCGAAAAAAAGTTGTATACAAATTTGAAAAACTGTTAATAAATTCATTATTTTCACTTAAAAAATAAAAATGTTTTGATAAATATTTCTTAGGACCAGTTGTACAAACTTGGTTAGTGATCAATATTTTAACCCACCCATTACGGCGGATTAACTGAGGTCAGGGGCGGACTGGACCACTGGGCAATCGGGATTTTGCCCCACAATTGGATTTCCAAGGGCCTTACAGTAAATTTACAGCTTTTGTGGCCCCAAAAGAATCTCAGGAAGCCCACACATCTCATGTTAGCACAAATCTGTTGGATCCCAAGATTATTTTAACGAAAACTATAGTTAAGTTGATGGAGCCCCACAATTATTATTCTTGAGTTACTCTGGCTCAATTAGTAATGTAGGGAGGCCCCCAAATTAGTCTTTGTAAACCTTATATTCTAACGGTCTCATTTATTAGATTTCGCTAAACCGATGAATAATTATTCACTGCATAAGGTTTTATGTAGCCACTATGTAACGATGCAAAAATTCCCATTTATAAAACATTTCCCTTCAGTGTATAGTTGTAAAGGGCTTGTGTCAAATAAAGTACCAAAAAGAGGGAATCTATTACATTTTACTTCCAAAACTGACAAACAAATCTCATCTCTCTGTTCATAAAAAAAAACAATTCCTTTGCGCGGCCGATTGGATTCTTTTTATTTTCTCCTAATTTTGTTCAGATTATTGGTATTTGTGTGGTTTTTGTGTTGTTTGTTAATAAAGTAAAATATTTTGGAACAAAAAATTCATGTTTATTGATTCATTTAAAGCATTGTGTATTTCATTCACTCTACACGGTAGTGTTTGTGTTGAAAAGAAAATATATCTATTAGGGTGGTTCTTTTGTTCGCAATGTCTAAAACTATTCTTAGTCCTCTCCTAAAAGTGATCAAAAATCTCCAAATTTGGAACACATTTGAAGGTCTATTAAGAGTGAAAAAAATTAATTCCTCGGAAGGTGCAGTAATCCTATAAAAAAAAAATTATATTTTTACTTTTAAGGTGCAAAGAGGCTGGGATTCAATCCCTTTAATTAACCTTTGGCGTTACTACGGTAGCCGCTTTAAAAAAGTGTACAACGTATTTGTATTTACATTGCCCAGGTACATAATAATCATTTTTAGGAGGGGACAAAAAAGAAATTTAAACATTGCCAAAATAAGCGCTACCCTAATATCTACATATGTATTATGTTGTTGTGTCTGAGTCAAAGTGACATTTCGATACTTAAATATCCTAATAATACAAGCACTATTCAACCCTCAAACGCGTTTAGCTTATAATGCCTCTATTCAACGTTGCAAAGTTTTATAAATACGTTTTTCGCGTTAAGAGACATTATAAGAAGTGTATAACTTTATGCACTCGCTGTAATTCGGCTGTAAATGTTTGTGTGTTGTGTTGGTGTTTTTTTTAGACGTGTGTTTTTCAATGTGGCAATACTTTTTTCGGAGTTGGTCTTTTTGACAGCTTTCTCTTGATTTATGCTCAGTTTGGTTTGCCATTTCATAATGAATAGACTTACTCCTGAACATAGTTTACGAAACGTGCAAATTTATTACCAAAACAATGGTTGGGGATGGCCACCGATCCCGATTTTCTCAAGAAAATTTTGTTCAGCGAATTGAATGGTTGAATGGGTACGTTAATAAGCAAAATTGTCGTATCATTATTCACAAGCCATTGTTGAGACGCCGCGCCGTTACATCCTCAAAAAGTCACTGTTTGTTGTGCTCTATGCGGGCAGAGGGAATCATTGTTCCATATTTGTTCAAAAATGAAGCCGGCCATAATGTTATATAGTGGGGAACGCTATAGAGTATAGTGACCAGATTTATTTGAAGGAAAAGTGGGACACATTTTCAAAACTTCGCAGGGATCAGAAATTATGATAATGAGTACAAAATTAATAGTACGCAACATAAACAAGAAATGACATACCAATTTATTAAAAAAAAAAAAAAAACTTTAAAAAAATCAGGGTCAATATTTAGACAATTATGTTTAATTACAAATTTAAAATTAATTCTTATACCTACCTACTAAGATGCAGTATGAATTTCTTTAAGGATTTCATTATTATTCTTTAATTTTTGCTAAAATTGTTTTATGAAACATGGAAACATGGAAGACTGATTATAAAGAATTATCAACCATAGTTCTGAACTTGGGTCTTTAAAAATCGTCTGAAGAACAATGGAACACTTATCAATTGAGAGAAAATATGTTTTTGTTTTCGATTTAAAAATGATAGACCACAAGCAAATCTGAGAATTCATTTAATGTGGCTTATACATGAACTCATTTTCTTCCTTTAAGCCTAGTACGCAGATCGCGCTAAATTTTAGCTTCCATACAAATTTCTCTCCAAAATTTAGCTCAGCTAAAACTAAAGAAAGCATTTTAGCCGAAAGGTACGCAGCTCCAGCTAAAAATTCAAATGTTTGTTTCTTACTGTACATCACATATCTGTCAAAATTTAGCGCACGAAATAATTGTTCGGCACATTAATTCTCAAGCTAAATTTTAACAGATGCTGTAAATCTTGAATTTTGTATGAATTTTGTTTTGTGAAAAAAAAAATTGAAATGGAGGAATATTTCGGAATAAACGATTTATCTCAACCAAAGAAAAGTATCCATTTTATTTGATAAAATTTAGTTGCAATAATAAAAAAGATCATTTAAATGGTTGAAAACAATTTCATCTCGGAGAACAGCTGCTTTCTTTTACATATTCTCCACATCGCATGCTCTATGTCAAGGGTTTTTTGCTGATGTTTGGAGAGAAAAGTGGGAGCAAAATTTAAGCGCGATCTGCGTACTAGGCTTTAACAGCCAATTTGTATGCACAGGGATGTAAAATAGTATTTATATAATTGCTTAATTTTGAGAATTGTAGAGACCTACACACATTTTTACAAACGTGCGTCGTAGGAAAAGCGGGACATTTAGCGGGTTTTTTAGAAAAGCGGGACAGTTATGGCCGCGGGACAGAGACCCCAAAAACGGGACTGTCCCGCTAAAAGCGGGACGTATGGTCACTATACTATAGAGCCATGATTATAATGACTTTTTCGTGCCTGAATTGGAGGATGTTGATGTGGACGACCTTTGGTTCCAACAAGACGGCGCTACATGCCATACAGCCAACAAAACAATCAATTTATTGAAGGAAACTTTTTGGGTGGTTTGCCATAACATTAAATTATATGCGTTTTATTTCTTCTTGGAAACGCACACGTCTAAAAAAACGCCCTTTATAAGTTTTTAAAATACTTACATTTCATTTAAAGGAAAGCTTTCACACAAAATTTCAGGACCCCAGAAACAGAAAAAGTATATTAATATTTTCAAAGTCTCAATAGAAGTAGAAAACATCAGTTATGAAATTTGCATTATAACAGTAAACAGGACCTGCCTTATGTTTTCAAAAAATCTAGTTAAATTTTTTTTTAACTTGAACACATAATACAAATTTCGGAGCAGACTATTTTTGGCTTCAATTACACAACGATACAAATTTTTGTATCTTCGTTTTCGGAGCTTATTCTTTTTCACTGCTGCTCATTTTACTATTTCGTGGCCCTTTTTGTTAAAGTCCTGGGAGGCCCTTTGAAGTCCAAAGATGTGATAATTGAAGTATTTTAATTGTATCGTATGAAATGTGTTATTTTCCCGCCCACTTCCACGTCCATTTCTTGTATTTGAATTTTCCTTTTTTAACGTCCTTATAGAAAATTGGAATTTTAAAATTAATCTTTATCCAATTCAAAGTATGAAATGTGTTATTTTCAGAAATTTTACTATTGAATTAAATTAATCTGAATTTCATTTGCTTTACAAATCATTCTATTAAAATTAAAACACTACCTTCAACAGAAATCGCTCGAAACACACTGAAAAACATTGACAATGTACATATTCTTAAAACTATGTTATTCATTCCAACTCCAAATTTTAAATCACTTCATTTTTTTGTCATGCCATAGTTCTCGCATATTAACGGTTTCGGCACTTACGTTAAGTGGAAGGTTAGTACTGCTCGAAAAAACAATTTTCTCATCTCATCTCATTTATTTTGTTAATTAAATTCCGCTAGATAGAGGAATTCCAACACTGTAGCGAATTTCCAAAACGTCAAACAAAAATTTTTTTTTGCGGTAGCATAACACTTAAACTAGGACCGCACTCGGCCGAACTGCACTTCAGCGGAACTGAACTTCACGACTTATTTGTAGGAAATTGTATGAGCTATATCGCACTAAGCGACAACTGCACTTCACGGCGCGACACTATGCAACAAAGTTGGTAATCTGACCAACTGTGTCGCGACGTGAAGTTTCGTTCAGTTTCGTCCGAAAGTGCGCACGGTGTCGCTTAAGTGCAGTTCCGCCTAGTGCGGTTCTACCTTAAGGGTATTCATGCAACGTCGAAAAAGTATCGTTAACGTGGTAAACGTCTTAAAGTTTACGACGTCGTAAACGAACTGTCAAAATTTGTATGGGAAATCTTTTCAAACAAATCTTAAACTTTAAAACACAAATTTGTTTGCTAAACGAAGATGGTAAACATCGTAAACATAGTAAACTATTACAACAACAATAAACATACTATCATTTTCGCCAAATAACTCAAGAATTAATAGATCATTGAAAGCAATTTGTTCATACAATTGTATAAATTTCCTTTTTTTGGCTTATTTTGGGCATTTCAAAATTGCGGATAACGAATTTTACGAATGTTAAAATTAAATAATATGCTTTAAGCTGTTCGACGTTTAACGAACAGCAGCTGATTTGTTTACCATGTCGTTTACCACATTTACGCAAAATGTTTTTAGGTGCCTTAATGAAACGTGTGTCGAAAACTTTACTCTTTTACGACATCTTAAAGTTTCCGACGTTGTATGAATACCGCTACTATTCATATGCGCATTTGGAACGCATCTCAGTGGTGCGTTCTTTTTTATAAAATGTTAATTATTGGTCGCGTTCAGGCATAGCCGGATAACCCCCAGGCAAAAAAGGCAACTGCCTGGGGGCCCAGCCCCACCTAAGGGCTCCGCGGCTCTTGAGATAATTTTTTAGATAGGTGTATTTAAATTGCTTCTTAAATTTTGTTCAATAATAAATTGAATTTGACTACAATCATTGTGACTCAATTTCGTTATTGTGATCTAACAGAACACAGATAACTTTGAGAAATTTCTCGTTACTATTCAGAGTTGAAGACTGTTTGAACTACGCCTCCACCTATTTGAATAGCTTCTTCTAGTTGATATGGGATTTCTTTCTTATAGTCCGAACACAAGACACGCGACGCAGGGCTTTGAAACTTTGCAAAGCTACAGTGTCAAAAAATACTAGGTGCGTCTTATATGAAAGTAAAACAATTCGAATAGGGTGAAATTCAATTTGTTGAAAAATATTTCAATAATTTATATTTTATACTACGTTGTCAAAAGCCATTGGTAAAACCTTGTGTTGTGGAAATTATAGAAAAGACTAGAACGCCGAATGATGGCCGCGTTCTATTTGACCAAGGCTTTAAGGTTGACGTCTTGGTATAGAATTAAAAGTCATTGAAGTGACTTACACGTATAATTGGTATGTTTTATAGTTTTAAGTTCTAAAAATAGTCAGATCTTCAAGGGTGAGATTTTTAAATAATAAATGCATACAATATTTTAGGCATGAATTAAAACTACCTTGGCGCTTATTAAAAATTGCCTTTTTTCATAGTGTCGTAACTCCGTTTCCATAGATTTTGAAAGAAATTATTAAAAACTATTAAGAGTTAATTCACCAAATTTGTTGAAAACATGTTTCAGGTCTAACTCAGGGGTGGAATCGGCTAAGGTGATAGTTGACTGTCGCTTTTTTATTGTCGTTTTTGATTATCAACTATTCGTTGCTCTGTATAAATCGATCGCCAAAAATTGTTTGTTTTTTGGCATTACTTACAATTCTGTTAAGAATTAAATGTCATTTTTGCATTTTTGGTGCTAAGAAATATTCTCAAGGATATTCGTAGTTCAAAAATGTTTTCTTTTTTTTTTGACGCCGCGGTGACGCAGCGTCACCGCCTTTGCGTCTTACAGTACTCACAAATAAATTGAGTAGTGCACACACACGTGCGGTGACGCTGCGTCATCACGCGTCATTCTTGCAGGAAAAAAAACTCGCAGGTTTCCGCGAGACCGCTGCGTCACCGCAGACGCTTTTGCGTCTTTCAGTACATTGTTTGTTATGGAGCAGTGCACACATGCGTCATTTTGCCGCAAATTAAATTTGGTAGAAAGATTTCAAAAATGGAAGAATTTGATATCGAATTATTTATAGGTGAAATAAAAAAGTGTCCAGAAATATGGAATATTGCTTCGGAGCCATACCATGACTGGCAAAAGAAAAGATATATAAAATACTCCTTTTATTAGACAATGATAAACAAATGGATGTTTAACCAAATAACGTCCTTTCTTTTTAAGATCATAGTTTTTATCCACTAGTTAAGCAAAAATTACTCGTTTCTTTTTATAAACCTCTATTGCTGCAAGCCAACCGCGATTTGCAGATTGAGTCCAGCGAGAAAAACCCGCATGTGTGCACTGAACGATTGCGGCACTGCAGCGGCATCAAAAAACGCATGTGTGCACCGGGCCTTACTCTCCGTGCGGTTTGAAAAATTGCAAATGATGCAAACATTGCAATTGAACTAATTTGCTATTTTTTATTCTTAAAACACACTTTTTACTTTAAATATAAATTATAACATTAAAAAAACCAACCAATTTTTTCTTTAACGCAATTAGAAATATCGATTGTTAAAAGTTCCGCAAATCCGAGTGTTGGCAACTTTTTTTTGGAAACAACTGAGTACCATCGTACTCGTAATAGAAATTTCTTTTTTTGATGATGTTGTTTTAAATGAAAATATCAATGAGTATTGTTCAAAAATTCACCTAGCCAAGGAAAAAGCTTAAATCGAAAGTTTTACAAACACGGGTCTTTCTTATCTGCTTCCAGAAACTATAAAATTTGTTTCTAGTAAACATCATCCTGTTTTTATGTTTTTTTCCAACTCACGTCTATTTTTTTTTTACTTTCAAAGCTATTGTTTAGAGTTTTAGATTTTTTAGAATTTCCTTGTATATATGTACATACATTACATACATATGTATATGAAAAATAGATTACAAAAGAAATCAACTCTATCATTTTTGGTTTAGAGATTAGATTTTTGATCTATGTATTTGTTTATCCTAATTTACCCTATCAATACTCTGAATTTCGAAAAATACAACAATAATAAATTTTTTAATTAAATTTCCTTTCACATGATATTTTTTTATATCACTAAAACCTACCATAATATGAGCTGGGCCAGATAAATTAATAAACCCAAAAATTGGCCTTTAAAGCTTGGCAACCCTATGCCTTGACCATATTTCACTAGACAACCATTTGGCAAATTGTTTGTTTCAACACTACCTAAAAAACTGCATACCTCTTATCTGGTAACTCGATGAGGGTAGGTCGTCCTATGGGGGTGTCTACTCTACTATGAGAAAAGTCACTCGGACACAATAGGCGTGTTTTATAGTACGATTTTACAAATTTTACAATTTAACAAATACAACGGCCGATAAAAGCTAAAGTAGAATCCTACTGTGAATGGTTTTTTTTTTAATTTCAAATTATTTTAACAAGTGTTCAATAGTACTAAATGTGAAATATAAAAACCATTTTACTGCCGATGCGTTTTTTTGGGAGTATCTTACTGTATAATAGTTGAGTTCGCATTAGAAGTACAAAACGTATGCGCTACAATAAAAGCACCAGTTTTGGTGAATCATCGGTGCAACCCAGAGCTTCAACAAGAATTGGTCTCGTAGTTATCTGGACTGAAAATTACAATTTTAAAAAATATTCTTGTACGTATATAATGTATATTTTATTAATTATTACGTAGCACAAACATAATAAGAGTCATTAAATTAAAATATTAAGCTGCATATTTAAGAAATATTTAATTGAGATTCGAAACTTTCGCTAGACATTTAAAAGCCCTACATCATTTCAAAAATGTTTAAATCTATTTTTTTTTTATTTTCAGAATAACAGTTTATCTGAATCTCTTCTTTGTTCGTCTGGAAGTTCAATTATTGCAATAAGAGCCACCAAGGAAGGTCCACGCAAAATACTCATCGTCTCCTCCAAAGGAAATCAAATCTATTTTCGAGATGCCATGACCGGTCTTTTACTAAGGTCCTTAGATATCTCGCAAAACCTGCACATTTACAGCATTCTTCTCGATGACGGTTGCGTCTATTGTGGAACACAACGCAATGAAATTCATCAATACAATTTTACGGTAAGTTTTTTTTTTTTTGAAAAGCTAAATATAATATTATATATCTTCCATAATACGGATACATTTTATTTTTCCTTAAAGACTGGAGGACGTTTGGCAATATTTAATTGTGGCAATGGTGCAGTCTCTATGAAACTGTACAAAGATAGATACATTTTTGTTGGTTGCTATGATGGATTTGTATATGTTTTGGATAAGAAAACAGGATGTCAAATAGGAAGATTTCCAGGATCTGGAAAAATGATTTTGGCTCTGGAGATCGCAGGCGATAAAGTATAATTTTTTTTTTTACTTAATTAAAATAAATAAATAAAAATAATTTTTTGATAATGTGTCTTTTTCAGCTAATTACATCGGCCAAGGACAATACAATGCAAATTATTGATATACCCAAGTATATTGCTACTATAAAGGATAAAAGTTAAAGTGAATTATTCAACACACAGCCTTAAAACTTTCACGCCACATTGTTTTTTTTTATTATTTTATATTATTATGTTGTTTTTTAAGAATAAAATTAATTTCAATAAATTTAAATTTTTGATGATTGTTTATTCAATGTATGTATGTATGTTGAAATTTTTAAAACCTTTATCCGCAGATGGGTTCTCCTTTTGTAATTTAATTCTTCTATGAAATATAAAAAATATTATATTTAAACTAATTTTTTTTAAGTATTTTTGATTTTATTCGTAATTTCTTTCTAAAGATACATCATAACGATATTGAACCACGCTGGCCTATTTTACCTTAAATAGAAAATAAATATTGAAAGCCGTACTATAGAATCAATAGAAAATTGTAGATCCGCTCCATTCATATTCATTAACAACACGATCGCAAGCATGTTTGAGAACTTCACTAGGCCCTAGTTGTTCACGATTTATTAATTAATCGTATTCAAAAACAACCTATTTCTGCATTCGAGCCTTGCAATTATTTTCGGTTTTCAGTGCTGAATTCACAAACCACATTTTGAGAAAAAAAAAATTTATTTACTTTTGGAAAAAACAAATAACCTTTGCTCCAAAAATTGATTTTTTCAAAAATATTTCCAAAACCCACAGATATATACATCAAAAGAAAGGTCTTTTCAAACTGCATCCGCACCTGTAAGCCAAAAGTTTTTACGTGGTCTGCTTCTCAAAATACTTCCATCCAAAGTAATATTACTTTATTTCGACCCAATTTAAAAAAAACCAAACCCAAAAACAATGTTTGGGTGCCGATGTTTCCGCAATCGATACTCGTAATTGATTGTGGTTTTCTGGGATGAATTGAAAATTCACAGACATTTCTGCCAAAGTAAAATTTTGAGCACATTTTGACAAAAAAAAATTAATTGACTTTTGGTAAAAAGAATGGGCCCTTTGTTCCAAAAAATGTTTTATTCAACAATATTAATTTTTGGTTTGCTGACATCGGGAAATTTAAATAATTAAAAAACGTATATATAAATTTATTATTACTTTTTGTTTTTTTTTACTACATACATAAATATATCTACCGTATCAAATATAGGTATTCAAATATTGGACATTTATAAATAATTACTTTGGAGCTACGCTTAGATTTTGAATTGGTATTATCATGTTGAATGGATATTGCAACAATTCGATACACGATGGTCTTTGTTTCGGATTGTGTTGGAGACAACTCTTTGCCATCTGTAAAGAAAATTGTTTAATTTCGTTTTAGTTTAATTTTTTTTTTTTCTATGTACATATCTGGATGCAAGAACCAGCTAACACGATTTTTTAAATTTTTGAGATAGTTTTGTTTTCTGCTACCTTGAATCGATTCGCATATTAATTTTTAACCTTTATTACAACCAGCAGCACAGAAAAAAGTATGGTGTTATTTTATCAATACTTACATGCAAAAAATGGAGGCCAAAACGGTTTTTGCGATTTTTTCAAAACTACGAATATCGAAATAGTTGGTTCTTGCATTCAGGTGATGAATATAATATTACCTGCACCAACATAGTTGGATAGTAAGATGGCAACGGTGGATATTGAATTTCTGTAGATGGGCTTGTTATGGCATTAACTTTGGCATAAATATTTTTAATGTGCCCGAATGGTGTCTTTTGATAGATAAGAAGATATAAAATGCAACCCAACGACCAGACATCGGATTTTGTGGAAATCTTTAAATTTAAAAATACATAATATTATTTTTGTACAAAGAAATGCGAGTATAAAATAATAGTACTAGATTATTTTTTACTCATTTACATTCTTTTTGTAACCACTTTTTTTTATTTACCCAAAATAATTCAAAAAATGTTTAATATTTGTTGGTTTTTATACTTATAACTAAATTAAAAAAATACATTTTCGAAGCTCATTCTCTAATACCTTAAAAAAGATGATTTCAAAAATCGGATGCTGTTTTTCTTGTTTGTTTCCCCTTTACACCCTATACAAATATTTAGGCCTTAAGTGATCATCGAAGTCCATCCTTTAAATGGATGTGAAAAGGAACGAACAAAAAAGATCAGAAAAGCAGGATTTCGTGTTTCATGAGTAAAAACCTTGCCCTAAACTGACTTACATTGTCACATTGTGTTCCATGAAGTTGTTCGGAACAGTTTAGAACAACATTTTCTGCATCTGCTTTTGAGGTGGAGTTAGTGAATTAGAAGTGTCAAAGCCTCAGTTGAAATGTGTGAAAGTAAATAATACATAAAAGAATATGAAAAAAAAAGGAATTGATATTAAATTAAATTTGAAAATAATTGCGAACAATTAATTATAAATAAAAGATATTATTTTAAATAACTTAAAAACACTTAAATAAATTAATTATAATTAAATAGTGTTTAAATTTGAAGCCTGATGCACAAACCGTCGAGGAAATGAGACGAGGGCATGACGTGAAACGCTGTCATCTTTTTCTCATTATAAAATCGTTCTGATTTCTGAGATTGGTGAGATCTCAAGAAACCTGGGGCCTATTTCACGGCACATTCATGTATGTGACGTTAAAAATGCCCTAGATGAGTGAGTGTAAATTTTTGATTTAAAAAAAATTAGGCCTTTACTAAGCTAACGCAGCTTTTGTATATTCAAATGGTTCACTAATAGCGAATTTCTTTCACGAAAAGATTTGCTCTTTTGTAAAAAGATGTGCCCTATTCTTATTGTAAGAGTTTCATTGCAAGAAAAAGAGCAAGAGTTTTTTTTGTCAAAAAGCAAATAACAGGCATGTTAAACTACTGAAAAAAGTTTCATTAAAATATTCGTTTATTGATTTTGAGAGCAATTCTTTAAAATTTGAATGAAACTCGCTATAGGTAATCAATGGCGATTACTTTAAGGAACATACATCAAATACAAGTATGTGATGTAAGTAATTCTGTAAAATAGGCCCTTGAACTTACTAATTGTGTATACTCTGGTATACTTTTTATTGCTTGAAATTGGTTTGACAATTGCGACGAGGCTTGAATTTGAGCTGGCAAAACCCATATGATACTAAATTTTATTCTCATTTTTAATTCATTGAAAATTAAACTAGAGTAGTACGAAGAATTCATTACTGAAAATTCCGATAAGACGGAGTGTGTTCACATTTAGCATCAAAAATGCCAAAAAATTGGACTATTAAAAATGTGATTTGATTTAAATTTTTCAGCTTCTAGTAGCTTGTTTTTGACATTTAAGAATTGAAAATTAAAACATATTTCAAAAACCTTAAACAACTAATTTTTAGAAAACATTTCGAACAAACATTTCGAAAAAAATATAATTAAGTTTTGCCGTTAATATAAATTAATAAAATATTGCAGCATTAGATGAGAAAAAAACAAAAAGATTACAATTCATGTTTTTTTTTATAATCTGGTGCCATTTTTAGATCTTTCGCATTTCATTATTTTGACAGCAAAACTGAAAAATTGGATTTGTTATTGTCGTTTTAGCTGACAGGTCCCCAATTTAAATTTATGGACGGTCAAGTTCAAATTATTGCATTTACTTTGGAAAAATGTTTAAGATAGGCCGAATAGAAACATTTTAAAAATTTAAAATTACGATAAATTTAACTCTCCGGTATTGATTGAAAGATTCAAAAGCTGTGAATAGCACTGAAAACACAGGAAATCAAGATATTTTAGGTTTCAATTCTGCGTTCCTCTAGCGGTGGCAATGAAAATTTAAAATAAATCTTAAAAATTGGGGCATAATTTTGATTTTACAAAATTTTTGAAATCGCTCCGGTCTAGTACATAATCGCACCCTTAGAATGAAAGTGACCTAACTCAAAATTTGTGTAACTTCTAATTTTTCAATAAACTGACCTTTAAAAGCGAAATTAACTCTAAACCCAGGTTGTAAAAAGATGCCCAATTTTTTAGTTAGGTCACTTTCATTCTAAAGCCTAGTACGCTGCTGATGCGAAACGAAAAATCCCATACAAAACTGACACAACGAAATCATAAACGGAAAATTTCGTTCTGCTTTTCGTTTTGCAGTACGCTGCTCGAAGACAGAAATTTATAATTGTAGCAGATTATTTGGAGAAGTCTCCGCTCTTTTTTCGCACTGAATTAATTATACAGACTATTTATTGTGTGCGGAAAAATGACATGTGAGTTTTATTTGTATTTTTTTTTTTGTTTATCATTTTTTACATCATGGGTTTCTCTGATTTTTTGCGTTTATGTTTGGTTTTGTTTTTGGAATTAGTGAAACTCTCCAAGGATATTTTTCGTTGTGTTTTCGCAAGCGTTTCGTTGTCTGTTTGGAGATCACAGGACATTTTCGTTTCGCATCAGCAGCGTACTAGGCTTAAGGGTGCGATATGTACATTATGTATATAAGCTTAAAAACTTATTTGCATGTAGGACAACAACGAGAATTATATTCTATCCTCGCTTAATTAGCGATTTGTATGGGAAAAAGAAAATAGCGATGAGCGACCCCTAAATTTAAATCTCAATGGCTGAAATTTGTACCATCATTTCACTAAACTCAACTAAAAACCTATTGGCACTGAAAATCATAGAAATTTAAATTTCTAATACAATATACACCAAAAGAACGGTTATTTTTTCAAACTGTATGGTCTGGTTCTCAAAATACCAATTTGTCCTTTATTTCAACCCACCCCAAAAAAATATTGAACAAACAAAAAGGACATAATATTTTAAATACCTTTATTTTTGGCTGGTTCTTCCCCATTGGACTATTTCCAGTCGATGTATCAATCAAAGCTTCTGGACTAATATAGTTAAAAGTTCCGGCTTGTGAAAATTTAATAATACTAGTTGAATCAATGGCAATATTACTAGCTATTCCAAAGTCTATCAATTTCAGTCTTCCATGAACCATCAAGAAATTTGCAGGTTTGAGATCTGAATGTATAACACCTAAAAATATGAATTTTCTATTAAATTCAATATTATCATCTTCATATAATCATCTTTTATTTATAAAGAAAATAATATCCTTACTTACCATTCTGATGAATGTAAGCGACTGATTGTAACATCTGATACCAAAAGTTCATTAATACGTAGAGAGGTAAGTTAGTTTTGTATGTTGAAAGAATTTTATGTAAATCTGAATCACCCTTCTCCATTACCATGTACAATTTGGATTCTTTAGCAAGAAGTTCACTGGATAATTAAAATTTTTAATAAGTGATGATACTTTAAATGGAAATAGGGTACTCACTATTCGTATAACGAAACCACACAAATATTTCCCTGTAGTTTTGCTAATAATTTAGTTTCGTTTAAATACCCCTCGACCACTGCAGCGTCTCCTCGTAGATCAACTATCTAAAAATAGGAAGAAAAACCGTGATTCGTTTAGAGATTCGAAGTAAGTTTAGTGTGTTACAGTTCTGTAATTGGATTTATTTCAACACTTTCTCATTCGTGCTGTTTTTATCTAAAGCCTCTGATTATAATATAAGTGACTTTTGATAGGTGCAAGGGAAAACAAATACTAGAGAATACTACAGACTAGTACCTTGGTTATGTACTTTTACTACTTAAATTCTCTACTCTGGTGTTAAAATTTGAAAGTTTTTCAAAATATCTCTGGGATATCTGTGACAGATGTCAGTTTCAATGATTTTAATTTATGCGTTTATTTAAATTGAAATTTTGCTTTAGAATTATCTTTATTGTCAATTTAACCCTAGAAAGCTAACGTTCGTCAAAATGACGAGCATGTTAAAGTGCTCAAACGATCTTAAAGAAACATGTGCCGTTAAAAATGTGATTGAAGTATTTAAAAATGAAAGAAATATTTATTTTTATGATATTTATCTTTAAATTATAACCTATTTTTCTTATAAAAGCTAAAAAATTTAAATAAAAATTAATAGTTCATAAAAAAAGGAAAGTTTTTTAATGTTCGTCAAAAAGTCGAATGATTAGCTTTTCATGGTAGTTTTGGAACGTTAGCTTTTTAGGGTTAAAATTAAAAAATAAATAAATTGTTTATTCGGTTGAAGCAGAAGGCTGATTGGTTTCCAATGCATTTGAAAATCGTAGAATAGAGATAAAAACAAGCCCTGGGAAGAAATTGCTAAGGCTTTCAATACTGAAACACAGGGCCAGGTTAATTAAATTTAGTTTCAATCAACCTTATCAATTAAATTAAAATATACAATACGTATGTCTTACTTTCAGAGCACAATCCTTTCCGGAATCTTTGCGATGGGCCAGATATACACTACTAGATCCTCCACAGCCTAGCTTCTTCCTGATCTCGTAATCCGAGCCATTGATCGTTATAATGCTCTCTTTCGATTTCCCTGTTTCAGCAGTGTTTTTCAGTTCGGTTTCTTGCTCACTAAAGGCTAGAGATTTCTTAGATTTTACATCGGCATCACTTTTCACTTGTGATTTGGATTTAACTTGATTTTCGGCAGTTCCTGGTGTTCCACTTTCATTCATAGTATCACAAAGGGATAGTGTAATGCTATTGTTGGCAAGATGTGGAGCTCGTGCCACAGCCATGGGTGTTTGGAAGAGAACCTTCTGCGAACGAAACTCATTGGCAATTGCTGTGCGCTCTTTGCGAGATGTCGAACAGAGATCTTTTGGTCTTCTGGCTACCGACCATGAGCGAATTTGAGGTGTTGCAAATTGAGCATCTGCTTGCTTCAGAGGAGTTTCAATTTCAACTCCTACTGCTGCTGTTGCCGCTACTGAAGATTGAGAAATAACTACGGAAGGTGCACGAGCCAATGTGGGAAGTTGGTTCTCTTGGATTGGTTTTAAAGGTAGTTTCCGTCTTTGTGTTTCGATCTGAGACGCGGGAATGACATCTTCATTCTTCTTTGAAGAAGCAGTATCGTTGAGTTTCATTTTATCAAAGATTTTGAGAAAAGAATCATCTGCTTCTTGATTTAAAGCGCCTTTAGGAGGATTTTGATTCTTCTTTGGCGAATTATCATCATTGTCGCTAATGGCGGGACTCATGAACGATTCATTGAGAATGGCACAGTTGAACCTTTATATAAATAACGGTATATTGCTAATTTGTTTCATTTAAAATTAAGTTTTATTCTATTACCTATCATTTTTGCCCTCATCTTCGTCGGAGTCGGATTCTAGTGGCGGCAGCTCAGAAACTCTTTTGGGTCTACAATAAAGAAAGTTTTGGTTTTCGTAGATCTGCAGTTCATATCAAAATTTGAAAACTTACATTTGTCGATGTTTGAAGGAATCACTGCGGTGTAGTTCTCGGTTTTCATTTTTTCTATAATGATTTTGTTAAAAAATAATAATTAATGTTAAATTCGAAACTGAAGACTGAAACCTACGCCTTTTGAGGTGTTCTATCATCTTCTGAATCTGGTTCTAAAGGAGGAATATCTTTGACACGTCTTGGTAAAAAGGACATTTATTTGATCAGCAGATAGTTTTTATTTAATAAAAAGTAAAATAATTCTGTAAAATTAAATAAACAAAACAAGTTTTAAAAATTCATTTGACAGTTTAACAGAAGGTTTTTGTTAAACAACCCATGTGAAGTGAAGTTGTTGGTGGTTTGAATTTTGGGAGATGCAGACATCTGAATGTGAGATTTTTAAGTTTTACAGTAGAGGCGTATTTTTTACTCTCTCCAGCTACCGCTTCATCACATGTTTAGAAAGGAGAGGCGGAACTAGTTTTGTTTACAACATTTTATTTAAAATTCATCCCAGACGAATTGGAGATGTTAAAAATGATTTGTTTAGGTACAAGTGGCAAAATATGATAATTATTTTAAAAACACAAATTTGACAGTCGTATGTTATTTTACGCACATTTTTGTTTGCCAATTTTCTGTGAGAGTGGGATGCTCTCTAAACCAACGCAAATCATTCGGAACGACGTAGGAACGTTTGCCTGTCAAAATATATTTACAGGGCGATAGATAAGAGTACCCACACCAATGCGACAATGCGATCCAGTGAATCTCATAAAAAAAATATTGGAGAGCCTTAAAACAAGTGTAATTGTATGAGCGTAGAAAGAGATGGTTAAATTCCACCAGCCTATTGTACTCATTTAAGAAAACAAGCTGTTGTGAAACTAAAAGTTGCATATGCAACTAGACTTTTTGCGAATTTATTAGTCCCCTTTCACACAAGGAAACAGAGTTTCCAGCAACTTTCAATTTTTAGGAGAGAAGGGCACCAAATAATAGGAATGAACGGTCTACGATTGGTGGGAATTGGAAATTAAAAGAAAACGTTAATAAATCTCCAGCAACTTGTTTCCTTGTGTGAAAGGGGACTAATATACTTAACACACCTCATAAATTATAGTTATGTCAAATTACATTAAAATTGGTATTTTCAGCACTCACGTCATGGGCACGGTCATTTTATTCTAGGCTCATGGAGCTCTTGAAAACTAAACGCTTTGATTTATTTGAAGTAAAAGAAACACAGATTTTTTTCACACTTCAGTGTCTTGTTGAGTTAAAAAGGAAAACGCCCCATGTGGACGCTGCTTAATATTTGTGTTGCTCAAATGTCATTTTTGTCATATCCAATAATTCATTCCAACCAGTTCATTCTTCATTTTTAACAAGTCACTTTAAAAGTACCGAATAAGAAATAAAAACAAAAGAATTTTATTTCTAGATTTTTTGTTTTTTTCCACCGCTTGATCTATTTATTTTTGTTCATTTCATTGCAATTGCTAGAACTACAAGTAATTTTTAATTTCTTATGAAAGGAATTTTAATAATTGCGTATTATTGATTAAATTATTTCATCTAAAAGTGAACAAAACTGTAACTTGAAATAGGAAGATTTCTATTTGAAGAACTTTTACTTTTACGTCGTCATTTAGGTGCATTTAGTGCAAAAGAAGAAATCCATGGATGAAACAAATGGAAATGCTAGTGAGACTGGTCAACAAAGTAGCACCAGTGACCGAAGTCAGTTGATTGATCCTGGTCAGCAAAACAATGACCGTAGTCAGTTGATTGATCCGGTCTTGACTTCCAATACCAACGGTGATTTTAAGGCTTTGAAAACTGTACCGGCTTTTAGGTGAGTTAAAAACTAGTTATGATGATGATTAATCGGTTATAATATCAAAGACAAAAATTTATTAATTAAGGGTGGTGGTAACTGCCTACAAACAATAAAATATTCACATTTCTAATCAGTTTGATAAGAGAAACAAAGATTCTTTAAATAGAAAGTAGAAGCAGTATTAGTAATTTAGGTAACAGGTCAATCATTGGCAATTGCAGATTATTAAAATAAGTAGGTATTCATGATAGAACTTCAAAAGCATACACAATCGACTTCAAAATCCTTTAAACTTGGCTTTATGATTGGAGGTGTTTTAACGGTAAGGTTTATTTATTCCTGGGATTGATTGTTTCCAACCAACAATAAATCATGCATTTTTCTCTTTCAATTCATACTCGCCTAACATTCTATTGCTTCGCTTTGTTCTCGGCGCTTGTTTTCCTTCTTAAATTTTATTTCTTATCTGTCTAGCGTCGCGAAGAGTTGTTATTCAGGTTTTTTGCACCCGTATAGAGTTATAAGCTCTAAATTGCTGGGCGTACAGCACTGATACAATGAAGAAATGTAGTCAATTGATAGCAATTACCAAAAGGTAAGGCGAAGATGAATCGTCGCTGCATGACGATTTACCAGGTGCTTCGTATGAACAAGGCCTAAATTTGACCAAAAACTCATCACCATAAGACAACGAGATATTTCTGCATAAAATTGTTGTCATTTATGACAAACCCCATATTTTGTACACAAAAAAGCTTGTTATTTATTCTTTAATTCAAATTTGGTTGTTTTAAATGGCATTTTTTGTCAATATTACATAAATCTACCCTATCACATCTCCTATTGTATTTATCGCTCTACCAATGATGACATTAAGCATACACAATTTTTGTATCATCTCCTCCATTTAAATTTCAAAAATCATATACAAATCTATTTTTTTTTGAAAAACTATGAGTTTTGTTTGTATTTAATTTAGCATTCATCTACTTATATCAACTGCAATATCTTTTACTGGAGTTCTTCTTGCAATATCGTCACCCCCAGAAAAAAGATGCCAGGCCTATTTTACAATGTTATATTTGCGTGCCGCATTCTGGGTTATAACCTTTGTAAGTTTCTGCTCTTTCAAAATAATTAATTTAATTATTTAATATGATCTCTCTCTAGCTATTCGATCACTACGTCAAATACCGACATGAGGAACTACGTATGAATGGCTATCATGATTTTCATCGTTCTACTTCAATGCACAAAGGATTACCTCTGCATGTCGTTTCTCTTTGGAATACAGTAATTCTAGCGGTGCAAGCTATGATGCAACACTACTATGGTGAACACTTTGGCGAACATTGTGTTGAAGCATTCCTTTCACCTATTACTTACATATCGGCATTCAATATTCTAGAAACTGCTGTTCTTGGGTGCATTAATGGAAAATATATAGGTAATTTTTTTTTAATTACATAATTTAAAAATATTGAAAATTATTCAAATCCAGTTCGAGTAAGAAAGTTCAACAAGGGTGGTCAGCCTCCAGATGCTCTAACTGGAACCAGTTGTACTGAAGGTTCTTTGGGTCTTCTTCAATCGAGAAATTGCACTGCTGAATTATTGGAAAAACAAGTAAGTCAAGCTTAAAAAAATAAATAAACTGCATTTCAGCAATATTAATTTATTTTGTTTTTATTATAAACAGGCTGATCTTATTAACTTCCTTAAGGATCACAATTTAAAACTAAACCAGAAGCTTATGCAATTAAATGCTCAAGTTCGAACTGTGCATTTGAGTTAAACGAGTGACAAATAACAATAATATTGTTTATTGATTAATGCCCTTAACTTAAAATGTCGATACAACTTGTTATAAGGGCTTAATTATCATACAAAATGTTTACTCATTTTAAGTTTTATTCTACGTATTTTACAAATTTGCTAAATAAATCATATTTTTATTAAAAAAATTGTTTTTACTTTTATCGTCAACGTATTCATTCAGATATAAAAATACATATATACTTGCTTAGTATACTAACTAATCGTCGGAAAAATTGTAAATTTATAATCACCCGCTGTTTTTTGATATTTTTTTTAAATACATTCACCCTTAATCCGTAAGGCGTTTTAGTAAAACGTCATTAAAACGAAACGGCTCCAGAAGCGACAATTAGAGTTTCAGTAAAACGAAAGAAGGTTAGAAAGGTGACGAAAGAAGAGAACGGTAACGTTTTAGTTTTACTTAAAAGCAAAATAACGCTTCTGTAGCCGTTTCGTTTTTGTTAAACACCTTACGGAATAAGGGTGATTAACTTCTAAATATGCAGTTAAAATAAAATAACAAATAAATATTTTTGGGATAAAATTCTCTACAAGATGAAATTGGTGTTAAACTCTTGCGTTTTATATTTTCGTTGACATATAGAATAAAGCCGACAGAAAGTTTATAAACCAAACGAAATCCCAAAATCGGATCCAAAAACATAAACCACCATTTGTTGTTACTAGCGGTGGGAAGGTATACAAACCGCTTACTGCCACGTACAATTTTTTTTGTATTTTAATATAGCTTTAATATTACTTTTTTTATGAAATTTAAGTATAATCAATCGAAAGATAACTGAAATCAAACTCTTACAAACATTTCAAAGGGCCTTACACACCATCAATGTTAATTTTCAAGTGTTATTGGCTGGTTTTTTGTCAGGTTAAATTGATACAAAAGGGAATTGTGCAAACAAAATCCAAGAACTTTACCTCCAGAAACTATAACTGGCAATTACGGTTATCCACAATATCGTCGTTGATCTAAGTCCATAGTTTTAAAAGTGAGAATTGAAAACTTTGAAGCTGATAACCGTTTGTTTGTGCCATATATAGTGATAATGGATCTATAGAATTAACCAATAATATAATAATATAATCAATCAATAATTGTACATAGATATTAGTAGCAATGAAGTATAATATAATATATAAACAATATCCAACAGTTATTAATTTTGTTCATCTGAAAATGGCCAACGGTTTTTTACTTCAGTAAATGTTCGATAAAGACCAGCATCACCGTCCAGCAATAATATTAAAATTAATGAATTAACTTTTTACAATAAATCACAAAAAAAAATGAAGAGCATTCGAAGGTCATCAAAAAAATATATTTTACTGACAATTTTATTATGCAATAATAATTAATAAGATTATAAGTACGCTGTTCGAGGAGCGAAATTGATAATATTGTACCTGATTATTTGTTGTTTGAGGCCTTGGTCCACTCCGGACTGTAGCGCCACCTTAAGAAAGTAAGCAATTATTTGCAGAATTCCCTAATTTAATTGCCCAGGATATTATTGTGTGCAGAAAAGTTACATTAATTGAGTTCTTTTCATGATTGTATTTATTTATTTCATTAAAAAAAAGGCTGTTTTTTTCGTTAGCGTTATTTGTATGTACATACTGGGGCCAGATTGTTCGCTTTTGCCATACAGAATGTCACCCCTGCAATCGCATACGTACATATATACAATTTTTAAGAAAAAAATATTGGTACGCAATTTATTAATGCGGAGTGAACAAAAATCATACTTTCGAAATTAACTTTGAAATTTTTTTTTAAATCTATAATTTCTTTCTTTGGAAAATTTTGATATGCTCTTGCGTAGAGTTTGTTTAAAATCGGTTCAACGCATAATGAGAGATACCGTAAATAAACGATAGATACAAATTTCGTTTCCAATAATATGGTATCGTACTGACTTACATTGATGCCACTATTTCTCAAAATAAATTTCCCTGACCAATTTTAAAGTTTTCAACGAACAAAATAAAGGCAGTAACTCTTTGAGAAACCTAATATTAAATGGTTTATTTCTTAACGATAAATTGATTTAACAATAACAATAAAATAAAGGCTAAATACAATTGAACATGAAACCAAGTAAAAGAGCGAAAACCTATAAGTTTAAAATAATTTAATGCAGAAAATTTTTGGTTGATTAATGGAAGTTTGTTTTTTTTTTTTTTAATTTTGTTTGTTAAAAATAAATGTCAAAATTAAAATAGTAATGACTTCTTAATTAGTTTTGACACCAACGCGATGTAAAAAATGTCAATTTATGAGGAACAAAATTTGAAAAACGTTGGAACGGTTATTTAAAAAAATATTTTTTTATATATAATAATACTTTGTGAACATTTAAACATAATTTTTTAGCATTTATTAATGCTAGATAGATAAAATATTTGTAATATTTATCTCACATTTTAATAATTTTCCTTGAAAATCTCATTGAATAAACATCGATTAAGTCGTTGTCGAATTATAAGCTAATAAACTGGGCAGATCGTTGTGGACTGGGTGTTAACCCTCACAAAACTGATCTTGTTCGCTTTTCTAGGAAATGCAAATTTCCCTTTATAGACCCTCCTACCATCAAATGTGTACCTTTAGATTTCTCATATGAAGCAAAATATTTGCGACTTATTCTTGACAAGAAGTTAAGTTGGAAACCTAATATATACTCTGGCACTCTTCTCATTTTAAAAGGGCAATAAATGGGGTCTCCAACCCCTCATTGCTCACTGACTATACACTTCGGTAGTCAGACCGATTTTAACATATGGTGTGTTAGTATGGTGGACCGCCTTAGATAAAACAACAAATGTTGGGCGCGTTTTTACATTTAAAAAATAAAAAAAAACGTGTCGGCGGAATGCCCAAACAACGTTAGGTACCAAGTTAAAATCGACCCACCCGTTTATGTTGCAGCCGAGAGGACAAACGGCCAGAAATCCGACCCATTTTTGATCAAAATTTCGAGTTAAATTTTTTTTGCAAATCCATAATTTGTCATATAGTACCTATATAATATCGCAATTAAAAATCGTGGGTAGGCGCCTCAGAGAAAAAAAATGTTACCAACATTTTCGAAGGTATGAATCTGAAAATACTTCCAGAAAATTGATATTAATGAAATTCGAATCGTTAAAGTCTTGGAGTCATCGATTTACAGCTCTATTCTGGTAAACCTCACTGACACCTCACAAGTCACAACAACCACACAAGAAATCAACCTCACAAGGGCTTGTGACTTGCTAGCGCTCACAACGCCAGAATAGCCCTGTTAGTTTGTTATTCAGCAGCTTGACTGAATTCAAACTTATTTGAATTAACGTTGATGAAGTCCATTCCTCAATCCTCATCTCTTAAACACTGTAAATTCCTGTGAAATAAAGACCATAACATATAAATGAAACGAGGTTTTTCTTTATTGTATATCTATTATCTACGTTTTCCTTTTATTTATCATTTTTGTTTTATTTTCATAAAGCATTAATTTTTTGAATGTTTCATTTTCTTGTCGAACTTTTGTTCGAGTTTGTATAACATGCATACATGAATATATGATAAACACATACATACATAATAAAATCTGAATCTGGATTTTTTTTTTGTTAAAATTTTCTGTTCATTTCCTAATATCGTTGTTATATCAAATCAAATTATATATATTTTTTGCTGTTGTTTTGTAAATAATTATAATAAAAAAAAAATGAATATGTTGAGAAAATTTAAACAAAACAATTTGGAAAAAAATTAATATGAATTTAAAAAGATAAACATAACCAAACATTTGCAATAACAAAACAAATAAACATTTAAATTTTTTACATACATAAATTTTGGAAAATATCTAACCACATGTAAAAAAAAACAAATTGTTGCACAAATAAAATATTACAAAAGTATAAATGTATAAGTATAATAAAAGATAATTATTGAAATAAAAATTATAAATAAAAAAATATGTAATTAATAAAAAATATAATTTTAATTATAATAAATGGAATTATTTCTTTTTTTTTTTTGTTTTTGTTTTATATTCTGACTGAGAGGCTTTTATAGCAATAAAGAAAATAACATGGAATATAATTGATAATATTGTTCTGTTTCGCAAAATGGTTTAATATATTTTTTTTAAGATAGTAATTTTATTAAATTAAATGTATTTTTTTAAGTCTAAGCATATATACCTTTTCAGATTCAGCTGGTTTTTTTAAATTTAATTTAACAGTTCATTCTATTTAATTATTATTTATTTATTTATTTATGTGTGAATGGGTGTTTTTTATTTATTTAATCCTATCGTTTTATTTTTCTCTTTTAATTTGACACTATCATTCAGTTCCTTTTTTGTGTTTTTGTTTTTTTTTAGTTTTGTTTCCCATTTATCTCAAACTTACTTACAGAAAAATAAACTTAAAGATTGATTATTTTCTATTACTTTCTCATTTTAAATGTTTCATTCAAAAATTGCACAGCGAACAAGTGTTTCTTAATGTCTTCCTGTATTGTTTTTATTCCACTTTTTTTCAATCAGTTTGTATTTTTTTGTTAACTTTAAGAAAAACAATTCTTTTTCATTTACAAACAAAAATTAAAATATAAAACAGCATAATTAATAATGTTTAAGTTATTTCGAATATATCGCGCTTTATTTCATCGTTTTTTTTTTTTTTTTTTCGTTAATTTTAAACCCTTCCTCTTACTCTTGTTAAATTTCTTTAGCATTTTTTTTAAATTTAATTCCGATTGTTGTTGGTTGGTAGGTTACTTTGCTAACCCATATTCTTAAAATATTAAATGTATATTATATAAAAATAGATTCATTATGAATTAAAGTTATGTATAAGTGATTTTGCTTATCTTTTTTTGTATTGAATAAATTTTAACATTTTTTGCTTGCTAGACGACTTTGGCTAGGAATTTTTTACTTTTTTCTTCAATTTCATCAAACTTAGATAGAAATCCTTGAGCTAGCTCTAATTTTATTTTGAGTGGGTTTTTTTTTTTGTGTGTTGGTTGTAGTCGAATGAATGAATTCTATCGCTGTTGTTTTATATGTTTAAAATGCCAAAAATAAAAAACAAAATGATAGCTATGTATAATAGTAAATTATATATATATTTTTGTTTTGTTTTAATATATTGTAGTCTTAGAAACAAACAAAAAGTTGTCCGTTAGTTTGAATTTTTCAGCTTGATAGCAATGAAAGTTGGAGTTTTTTTTATTTTTAAACGTTCATTTCAAACAGTACAATGGCAATGATTAATCAGTTAAATTTATCAGATTTTAATTAGAAATTCATGTAAAAACTGACTGACTGACTTTCTGTTCATTTTTGTTTTTTTTTTTTGTTTTTTTACTATTTTTTTAGGTGTAAAAGTCATATTCTAATAGTTCATCGATTAGAAAATGATTTAAGTTTATTTTTGTTGTTTTATGTTAATTTATTTCATTACGTTAAGTTCTGGAAGGCAATCTTAATCTCCATTTGTATCTGATGAATTTATTCAACATTAAATGTCCTGTAAAATGTAAAATAAGAAATGGTTAAGATTTTTATTATAATTATTATTTATTATATCACATATGTAAAATTTCTTTATCGGGCGTATGCTCTAAAATGGTGCATGTAACGGAAGTAAAAATAATTTGTGCCACAGTTTCTTATAACACTTTAGTTGACGCATGCAGCGTGAATAAAATAGGAGTTCCCAAAGATGAAATGACTCACTAAGTACTTCCGCGATAGTTAAAAGCAACTTGCAAATTTTATGCCTTCTTTCTCCGCACGTAAGCCATAAGTTTTGAAACGCAATTTGCAAACCCGTTGCGATTTTGATCATTTGCCAACTGATTTGCCATAGGTTTATGCTCAGTGTCTTGCACATGAATGTAACTGAATTTGAATCAAACCCCAGTAGTCGTAAGTCTAGATACATAAATAAATTGTGCTTGTCTTCGAAAAAGTGACAAGAATAAACAACTACAGTCAAAATTAAACGCAACAAGGCAACTAACTAGAATCGATCGACAGTGACGAGTTCTAAAATAATTTCGAGTTTATTTGTACGCTAAAATGACAAATCCGTATAAGTTCGCAAAATTTCCTGTCTGGTTTTGTCAATAAAATTATATCCACATACCCATTTATGAAAGTTGAAAGACTTTTACTAAAATTTATAGAAATTCGTCCAACAGACCTATTGTGCAAATCAATTATGTTGGCCTTGTCATAAATATCAAAATTTAACTTAAAGAAAATTGTGGCATTTGTTTGAAAAAAAGAAGACTTTTTCAAGGTGCCGAAAGTGAGTTCGAGGTTTTTTATATTGGAACTGCGATATACGATACACTTAAGCTTAATAAGCATCTATGTCGAGACGCTTCGTATGCAGAAGGCCTTAGAAGCAACACTTGAACTATCGAACATACCACTTTTACTTAAAAGCAAACACCTAAAAGATTCCAACATATTTAGTTGACTCAAATAGAGATCCATGTTTGTCTTCCATAATATGAACACTTTCTTTAATCGTTTTAAAGTTGAGTTGACTTGAAAACAACTGAATGAATTTCTCATCCAAATGAAACACTGCAATGTCAGTCAGTTTCAACTTGATATCGAGTTCGACTTTATTACGAATCCAAGATCCCTTGCTGACCGAGAATTTTTTTATATTCATCTCCAAACACATCCCAAAATGTACGCAAAAATTTATATCATACGTTTGGCTAGACAACTTAAATCTTCAAAAAATATAAAATAATTTTTTTTTTTAATTTTAATTTACTTGTTTTTCCCCGTTAGAATGTTTTAATAAATTAATTTCCTCCTCCTTTGAACGAACGATACTTCTCCAGTTTTCTTCCTGTTCGCGGGCACGAGCTTCAAGCTCTAATAATGTATTCCCCTGCAAAACAAAACAAAATACATACATTAAAATAACTTTACGTATTTGTAATTCAACACATTGAACTTACGGTCTTTGTAACGAGTTTTGTTAACTCTTCTGAGTTCGCTCGCAATTGAGCGTTTTGTGATTGCAGTTTGAGTATTTCAGCTTTGTCAGCAGCCGACGCTGATTCTACATCGCTATTACCGCTGCTGGTGCTGGTGCTAACACTACTACTATTTATAATACTATCACTAATATTTTTTGTATCTTCACTACTATTTAAGTTATTATGATTATGTGAAGAATGATTACTACTACTGTTGCTATTTGTTGCTGGTATATTGGTGGTGTTAGTGCTGGTGGTGTTAGTGGCGGTAGTTGCACTATTTTTACTTATAGATTGTTTAACATGTGTCGCTAGGACCTGCTCGACCCATTGGTCGAACGATAACGAAAGTGCTGATCCAGCATTAATAGCAACTGCATCCGGATACAAACGTTCTAGTATATCACGGATTTGTTTTTGATTAACAGCCGGATCTGGTTTGATTGTAACTGCTTTCTGTAGTTGTTGTTGTTCATGTGAAAGTAGTAATGCATTGTGTTGTTGCTGTTGTTGCTGTTTAAAAAAAAAATATATATAAAATATATAAATTATACTCAATCCATTCTAACAGTTTTTATTAACTCCTCGTTTTCATATATAGGGAGATTTTTAAGCAGAATGAAAAACAAAAAAACTTACACCTAAGCTGTTGCTAATTTGTTTCTTTGCCGTTTCAGCATTTTGTAAAGCCTCAACCAACTTCCAGTTTTTCGTACGCAAGTCCTACGAAAGGAAACATAACAATATAGCATTGCAATTGCTTTTCATAAAATTTATTTACATATTTTTTTTTGTAATACATAGTTAAATTTGAAGAAAAAACAACAATATTAATTTTTAATGATATGTAAAGCAAAGTGTTTAAAATTACAACAAAAATGAAAACTATTTATTTTGTTTAGAAAAAAAAAATTATTGCAAAACTTCATTTTTAATGTTAGTTATGTATCCGGTTAAAACTGGAAGTATGGTATAACACTGATTGATCTATGCAATACAAGCTAGTATAAAAAAATATGGCTTTAGCTTTAGCACCTTTTACCATAGGAATAATGTGCAAATATTAAAATGTAAGCAGTGACATATTTGCATAGTGGTGTGTTTTTGTTATTTTAGCTAAGAAAATGACTAAACAAATGACAATTTATAACAGTTCTGTTTAACAAAGGTAATGTTTATGAGGCTGTATGATGCATCGCTAGCTTATATAAATTGACATATTGCCGCTAGACCCATTATTGAAATAAAAAATGTATTCGCATATCCCAATAATTTGTAGAATTTTAATTTTAGCCTAAGAAGTGAATAAGGAGTCAGCAGGTGATATAGTGAAGCATTCTAAACAAAACCACAAGTAATTCATTTATGTACATTCAGATTATATTCTTTAGGTCTTTTCGGAATGAATGTAATGGTAAAGAATTTACCAAAAAAAAAACAAAGGAAATCTTTTCAATATCACGACTGGCGATTCGGATGGATTAACGCAACTTTTGATTACGCGTTAGCCACGGACCTTGTTGTTTGACTTTATCGAAGAATACACAGAGTTTTGGCTGTGCTATAATCTGATCACATGCCGGTTGTGGTTTTAATCCGATTCAACATGAAAGCTTCCGCAAAAACTCCATTGGAAAGATTCACAAGGTGAAAAATATATATAAATTCAACTCCTTGACAAAAATACAAAATTATTTTGAGAGATAAATTTAGAACTACGAGTATTAGCGACTATTATGAAGAAATTAAGAGAAAATAGACCTGGAAACAAAAAGCGAAGAAAACCAAAACATACAAAAAGTATTTGATTCGATGAAACCTACTTCATAAGCCAAAATAAAATGTTTTCTGAAAATGGTTCTTAAGCCAGACTTGGACTGGAATCTTACTGTTAATCTGAAAAGATCGAAAGTTTTGATTTTTCGAAGAGGCCATAGATGCTATTCGTTGTATGAGAACTTTATCTACAGCGGAAAAGAAATATAATATCGGCACCTTGAAACTCTAAGTGTGATCTTATATTATGGAGAACTGAGACTATTTTTAAAGGTTCTCTTCAGACTTCCGCAGACTACTTCAAAATTACATGTTGCACATAGAAACAGGCCTTCTCACCCATAGGTAAAGCGAGTTTTGGTTTCAAAAAGGCGTAATTGAACGCTAATTGGGTCACTGAGCTAGGTTGCTCCGGTGGCCGCCATTTCTACCTACCTACCTAGAAACAGGCATGTATAAAATAAAGCTTAAACTACATTTCGATTATGTTTTAAAAATACTATTTAGGAGCAGGGTCTTCAGTAATTACACTTTGGAGCTGTATCTGCAAAATGTATCCAACTGGGAAAGCCAAAAACTTTTCTGAGTTACAGCCAGCTGGAATAAGACAAATTGTCTAATTTCACTATGTAAATTAAAAAAAAAGTATAAATTTGTTGAATTTTTTTGAACTTGACTTGAACTCCAGTGGCTAGCTAAGTAAGGTTCTATTTCTGGCTAAAAGTACCTGATCAAGATTTTCGTTGTTACGTTATCCAATTGATTTAAATATTTATTTCAACAATTTGTTAAAGTGTCTACATTTTTAATGATTGCAATGACTTAGAAAGGCATAATTAGTCAAAAAATGAAAATTCAACCACCAAAAAAAATCAAAACTATGTAGATACTAATAAAAAAGTGAACAAAAAAAAAACACTTACATTGTTTTTCTCCTTTTGCTCTTGGATTTGTTTAATGAGTTCATCTTCTTTGCTGGTCAACTGCTTCACCGAAGTCTCATACTCTAACAGCTTCTTATCTTTTTCTTCCAAAGCGGTCTGAAGAATATCCAAAGTATTCTGTAAATCGTTTTGTTGTTTATTTTTCTCTTCGGCCTTATTATTGATGCCACCAATCTCCTCGCTTAGCTCCTTATTTTGCAAATGCAAAGTATCCATTTCCTCACGCTTGTCACCCAATTCATTCAATGCCATATCCAGTTCAGATTGTTTAGAATCCAATGCATTTTGTAAATTACGAAGTTCTACTTTGGTTGCTTCAAGTTCGGCTTCGATGGTCTTTGCTTTTTCTAATTCATATCGTTGCTTATTTATGACAACTTCGGCTTCATCCAGTTTTTGTTCGAGCACCTGGATGTTGTTGACTTGAGTTTTAATAATCTCGTTTGTCTTTTGTTTACCATCTTCATTTTCCTGATGTGAAGCATTAACCAAGCATTTCATATCATTAATACATTGATCTTTTTGAACAATCATGGCATTCAATTCGCTAAATGCCTGTTCTTTGTGAGCCAGCTCAGCTTGCAGCATGGTAGCACGTTCATTCTCGCGTTGCAATTGAACCAAAACCTCTTGAGAACTAGCCTGCTTTTCAAGACGTAATTTATTCTGGAATTGTTGACGTTCCAATGTGAATTTGTCATTGAGATTTTGTATTTCCTGAGTCATTGCGGCTATTTCGCTCTTTTTGGCTTGAATTTCTTCAATATAACCCTTTACTGTAGCATTCATTTGAGCACGCTCAGTATTGATCTCTGTACGCATTTCACGAAGCTTAGCTTGCATACCACTTGAAGAATCTTGTTCCTCTTGCAATGCTTTTTCTCTCTCTTCCAATTGCTTCTTCAATTTCTGAACAATGTCATCGCTCCATTCAGAATGAGAAGCTGGCATATCTTGCTGTTTGTTCAACAAGTAATCAATAAGAATCTGAATTTCACTACGGTTCAATTCGGCCCGACCAAAGAGGTTCATCAACAGATTCACACCAATTGTATCGTTTTCGTTAATCTTGTCCAAGGCAATGTTATCCTTGTCGTTTTTCTTCTTATTTTGTTGCTTTAGTTTATTGCTTTGACTCTTGGGTGAACCAGTACGTACTGGTTTATCTTCCAATTGTTTTAAATCCTTAGAAACACTCAAAATTTCAACCGTACCGACAGACTCTAGTGGTGTTTCTTTCTTGGGCTTGTTTGTCTTTCTTTGATCCTTAGGTTTCTTGTTATCAATAGCTTCTTGCTTCTTTAATTCAACAGCATCCTTGGGGGGTTTGCTTTCGAAATTATTCAACGCCGGTTTCTCTTCGGTTGTGATGGAAATTTCCTTCACCAGAACATTCTCGTTCTTGTTAGCCAAGATACCAGCGCTTTTAGTATTGGCATTCTTGCGCTGCTTGTTGGATTTGTTGGTTGTCTTTTGATTGTTGCTATCGGCACTGGAACGTCGTTGACCGACATTGCTTCCATTGTCAGAATCAACAATTTCGGCTTCTGGAGCAGCGAATTCAACATGGACCACAGGCTGAACAGCTTTCTTCGAAACTACCTGTTGCTGTTGTTGTGGTTCTTCGGGAACATCCTCAATCGATGGATTCTCAGATTGAGCATCGCTGTCATCAACTTCGGTCGTATTATCTTCGCTTTTCTTTTGTTGCCTCTGACGTTTTTCTTTTTTTAGTTCTTTTTTGCTTGGCACCTTGGCACTACGAGCTTGCTTTTTAGCTGCTTTGGCAGGCCCATAGATTTTTTCAGTCATTGCTTTCTTCTCGGCCACAATTTCTTCAAATGTTTTCCGACGGAAAAACTTGTTTATGAATAACAAAGAAAACAAAGATGCCAGGAATACACATGCGATTATAATTAAAATTTGAAAATCCATTTTTGCATATCTTCTACTGAACAATTTTTTTTAAAACTAATTTTAACTTTTGAAACTCCTAAACAATTTTGTATTCTGTAATGAGAAAAAAAAAGTGAAAAAATTAATTAATAATTCATTATAATAAGACACAAATTAATTTAAGATTTTGAAATGTAATTGTATTATTAATAGGTTAGGTAAACGCGAGGTATTAATCGATATTAATGATATGGATTTATTTACTTTAGATGCCGTTTAACACTAAGTAATTTTAACTGACAAATGAACAGAAAAACAAATTGTGAAGGATTTATGAATAATTATTTTAATTTTATTCATTGTTCGATTTTTTGGAAAAGATAAGTGTATTGATATGAGTTCAAGGTCTGTCAACGAACTTGTACCCGATAGTAAAATTACTTGAAAAATTAAGTCTTTATATGTATATGTACATAAAAAGAAATACTTGTGTGTTGGTACAGTGGTACCTGTTTATAAAATATCACAAAACTGAATCAATGACGAAAAAATACCAAGCCGCTGAATTACATATAGAGTGATCGTCCACAAAATTGTGCGCCTTTATATAGAAAGACCACAACACAGATTTTGCGCGATTCACAACAATTAGAAATTTTAAATAGATCCAGAAAAACCAAAGATAAATCTCACGCAAGTCCAAGAAGACCTCAACCAACTTGGCGTGGGAAACAGGGGAAGATAGAAACGAAATAGCTTCTTGATAACGCCCTCGTACATTCAGGACTACTGTTCCCAAATTAAGTAAGTAGGTAAGCAGTTGCAGTTGCATTTGCAGTTGTAGTTAGATAAAATTCATTCTGAGAAAGTATTCTTTTAACGTGTATTTGTAGTTCCATTTGACGTTAGTAGGTATTAGTCCGTTTAACTTTTTCCCAAATTTTATTTTGAAGCGATAGTTGTCTAGATGAAGGATTATTGGGGGAATGTATAGTAAATACCTATACATTTTCTTTCATTTAATTCATGAATTGTTAATATTATCCTCTTCTTTCTTCACATTTTAACAATTAAAACACACTTTAGTCATGGAAGTCCTTCATTTTTCAAATGAACAAATTTGCAAAATTTAGACATTTTCTACAGAACACACAAAAAATGGGAATAATATAAAAAAAAGACAGGTATCGCTCATAATGCGATCCACCACGCTTTCTGGAATAGGCTGAATTCGAATCATCTTGCGAGGAAGTTACAAACCCTCCAAGAGTATCTCTTTTCATAATAAAGTGTCTCTCATCCTAGCCCTTCAGAATCGGAGATCGCGTCCATTTCTACCCAAAAAAGCTTACATGAAAAATGTAATAAAATCTATAACTTTGTTGGAGACAAAGAATTATTCAATTATAATTTGTAATTTATAATTTGAAATGAATATGGAATGTCTTTGTGAAGAAAACAGCTTTTACCTTACAATGTACAATGCACATTAAGTTTTTTAAAACAAACCTATTATTGTTCAAATAATAAATAGTTTATAGGGAGGAACAAAATAACAGACTAAAGTTTGTGGTCTGGTCTGTCGTTATTCAATTCAATACCGTGATCTTTATTTTGTGAGTATGAGGCAAATTACAAAAATACGAATTCCAAACGCGTATTTTGATATTTGGATTTTTTATTTGATTTTTAATGTGCCAAATAGAACCGTTTAGTTTTTAATTTTGGCATAACCAGTAACCACCTTTCCCAATTTGTCACAGACATCCAAAAACTAACACCTACGTTAATATAATTTATTAAAATACCAGTTATTCAAGAAAAAGGTGTGACATTTTTTTTAATTATCAAATCAGATACGCTCGTGTGAATTACTTTGTAAGAATTGTGAATGAATTACTTTCACAGTATATGTCATTAGGTTCTCAAAAATAATATTACATCTAAAATTGCGACAACGAGAATGACTTAATTAGAGAAAGAAACATAATTTTCTCCATCAAGACAATGAAGTATAACTGAATATGCGTATGCATGTATATTATGTAGATGCTAGTAGGCGATCCAAGTCTAAAAGTGATACACTCTGCAAAAATGCTGTTGTCTCTAAATATAATTTAATGACGACTTCATCGACCCAACGGTAGTGAATCATTTATTTGGATTTTACATTAAATAAAAACTCGATTAAATTATAGTCTATTAGGAAAATTATTGCTGTCGAATTTTGTTGTGTATCGAAGAGGATGTGCACTGTGCAGGTTGGTTGATTTCTTAATATTTATTTTTTTTTTTTTTTTTTTGAGAAATCTGATATGTTATGCTGTAGAAGGTGTTGGAAGAGTATTAATGAAATAAATGACTTATGAGATTGTCATCACAATATTGATAGAAAAATATATGGGGAATTCGAATCATATTAAAAAGAAGGTGTTATTACAATAACTTAAAAAAGTTTATTTGTGTCAAGTTTTTGAGGATTGAGTTTATAGTTTAAAGTCTCAATGAAAGTGATACTGCTAGCGTCTGTCACAATGACTAGTCATTGATAATATTTGAATTGCAATTCATTTTAGAATTCCTGATTCCATTTTCGTTAATTCCGAATTTGGTAAGAATTTAAATATGATTTAATTTTTGTTTGTTTCACAAAGAGAGAAGCTAGCTTAAAATTGATAATTAACTGGTCATATGTGCTAAAATTAACTGGTGGTGCTTAAATTGTTTTTGATTTACAACAAAAATATTTGTAAGCAGAGCGGATAGTCCTTGGATTCACGTGATATTTTGTAATCGGGAATATGTGAAAAGTGAATCTTACTCATACGACCGGATTCAGTAATCATCAGGATGATTGTCTTCAAAAATTCTGAAATTTCTCATCAGCTTTTGTGTCTAGTAAACTAAAAATCAAATTGAATGTGATTTAAAATTTCCTTGTAGTATAAATATTTTTGATACTATTTTTAATGAATTTATAAACATATGTACTTTATAATAAGCGAGTGTTTTGGCTGTCGGTTTTTCTTTAATTGTATAATAATGATAACTTAAGGAGGCCATTTTTTGTTGAGACGAAAATTGGAAAATTGATAGGTTCTACTGTGAATGGGCCTTGTGCAACCGTAGATCCATTAAAAATCTCTACAAATCTTGAAACCATCTTAACCTGTAGGCTTTAACTGTTTCATCATGTCGTTTTCAGAAAAAACTTAAAAAAATTTAATAAATTAATTTGTTTTGAAAATTCCTCTGATCATTAAATAATTAAGATAATGCTGCAGGAGGTCGTCAATATGTGTAGTTAAATAGAGAAGAAATTGGAAAAAAGCCGATGAAACATTATGTACTACCATGACAAGATCATTAACATCTTCTTGATCTTAATACTTTCTAGTCAAAAAGAATATTTCGTAGTATTTAGACACCTCAGACGCCGTCAGAAAAAATAAAATGAAAAAGCATTAAATTCCTTTTCATAACCTTCATCGTTACAGAGTATTTCTTAAAGCTTTATTTTTTATTCTGACCTAATATATACTCAGTTGTTAAAATTCTACTTAAAATAAAATAAACGCTTTGTCTGTTGTTATCAATTGCGGCAATCACTAAAGTAAATACATAATAAAATAAATTTTTGTTTATTTCTTCACTTTATTGTCAACGACAACGCGGATTAGCGATGCCTTCACAGAAAAAAAATTAGTTTTTATACAAACTATCGATAACATGTACAGTAATTCAAGCCGGTAATACAGTTTTTCTGCGCGCTTAAGTTAAGCCCCGAGAATTCTCTGGGATAAGCTAAGCCCGCAGGAGATTAGTTATTGTTGCGTTTAACACGCAAATTGTTAGACGTCGTTTTTTTCATCCAATACCACCCCCCCCCCCCCC
Organism: Epistrophe grossulariae; assembly: GCA_929447395.1. Classification (NCBI taxonomy): domain Eukaryota; kingdom Metazoa; phylum Arthropoda; class Insecta; order Diptera; family Syrphidae; genus Epistrophe; species Epistrophe grossulariae. Next base: position 43,568,913 of record OV839567.1, on the reverse strand, counting down.
CGGGGTTTCAAAACACGTCTTTTATAATTTCAATCAATCGTAACAATTTGTCTACGTTTCTACGGAGTTTAGTGATTCATGACTTGTTGACGTGTATTTTGTATCTTTTTACTTTACAAATGTCAAAGTAGAATTGACAATTATAGCTTCTTCCGTTAGGGTTAAGACCACTGATCTCTATATACACTGGATAGTGTATTCATACAAAAATTTTGAGGCAAAAATAGAGTCGTTAGTTACAGCCGCAATGCTTGTTGACATCAACTGATATCAAATTAATGCTCAATTTCGGCAAATATCTTCAATCTCTTTCTTCGTTTGTATAGAGCGAGATATGAGGTCGTGGCCGGTACCCTTTAAAAAACTTGCCTCACAAAAACTGTAATACACTATAGGCTATTCACTATCCAGTGTATTATAGAGATTAGTGGTTAAGACTTTTGCGCCAACTTGTATAAACCCCACCATAAATGGCACACCGCTCCATATTATGGATAAGGTAAAATGTTTTGGTTTAGCTATTGATCGTTTACTAAACTGGAAAGAGAACAACAAAAAAATAAAAACATAAGCTTTCCAAACTTACAGTAAAATTTGTGGTAAGAGAATTTTTTGTGAACTGGTTCAAATAGGAATATTGTTATTTCATATGACACCTAGGCGGCGATCAGAGCCATTTCTTAAAACTGGTTGATCGTTGCCGCAGCGAATTTTTCTTTGTTAATGCCCCATTAATTAAGTTTCAAAAATATAACTATGTGCATACATATATTCACTCTTATTATTTTGAACACCACTGTAGGTATATGCAAATTTTTACAATTTTTAAAACTTTATAAACGTTTGTAGTGTGTGTATGAAATCTGTGGGAGTACCTAAAAACAAAAATAAAATAATAATACAAAAGTATATGATAATGACAAAAAATTAAAGAAGCTATTTTGGGACACTTCACTCATTGTAGAAACAACAAAATTATCACAAATGATTCGACAAAAAAATATTTGCAGTAAACAAACAATCGCACAGAGATAAAATAGGCTTTATAAGTTAGTTAATTAATGTGAGGGTTCTTGGTATTCAATTGTGATTTTTATTGAGTAAATATTTCGTTCTTAACTTGAATTTTTGGGAAAGTTTGAGAATACGAATTGGGATCCAAATACTTAGTTGTCTTTAAAACGGACTCTTTGCTTAAATGGTGTTTAATTATGTATGTTTATGTGACCAATTCTTTATATGATTTAAATTGTGGTGTTGAAGTGCGATTTTTTGGTCAGATTATTTAGGATGCAAATAAAAACAGCATACTTCATCTTTCCCAACATTTCGTCGATTTTCACCACTTCTTCAGGGGGTTAATCTTTAATGTAAAATTTTGTTGTAATTACATTTTTGGATTTTTGTTTGAATATTAATTTGAATTTACTAATTTTTGTATTGTTGTTCAAATAAATTAACACAAAAAAACAGTACTTGATAAATTAAAACAACTGCGACTAGACATACTTCAAAAACGAAATATTAATTTTATCACAATATTGTTTATGTTTTATGACTAAGCGTTTTTATGGCTAAGCGTAGCTTACAATAGTGTTCTCCCTGTCTTCTTTGGAGTTCATTATTCTTTTTAAATTTTGTTGGATTCGTAAGCTCTCTTAAGTAAACCTACCATTAGCTCTCTTTCTTTGTCTAATATTTTTGTGTCGTCATAATTAGGTGCATGTCCCCTTTCAAGCATGTGCTGTGAAAGACCTGCCGCTTCTTTTCCCAAAGGGCGTTTATTCACAAACCTCAAAATCTTCACGTTAATGAAACTGACTTTGTATAGCTATTTTTGAAAGTAAAATATAGTAAAGGCATTGTGTGAGATTTATTTCTATAAAAAGCAATCATTTTGTAATAATTGAAATATACTTTAAAAATCAAAATATGACCATCGAACACTTCTTTAAAGATTAAAGATCCACCTTTTACTCTAATTTGTAATTTTATATGTCACATTGACGTTGACAAATTCGAAAAGTTCCCTATCCATTTCAAGAATATTTCTATGACGGTGTTCACACTCCCACTCCCACACCACAACGTGAATCCGACTTCTATAGTTCAGATATAAACTAATTGTTGTTAAAACAAAACAACAAATCTGAGCTCGATGAAGGATTGAATCTTTTAATCACAAAAATAAAATTTTATTAAAATAGTATGTACAGTACAGACGTACAGATAAAGTACCGACTTCAAAAAAGTGGAAGGGAAACGAACTAAAAAAAAAATGTTTGACCGTCCATAAATTACGTCACACGAATATCACAAATTCTTCCTTCTTTGTCACAAGTTCTGTTCATTGAACCCCCTTATACTGTGACGTCACACTAACACTATCTTTTAAACTCTATAATTAAATAGTTGTACGGAATTTTTTTTTTTAATGAATCATTTGTTTATGATCATCAGATTTTTGAAATAAATCTTACGCTTCCCAAAAAAAAACAACAACAAAAACGTAACGCTTTGATATCACGACTTTCCAAATTTTTATCGGTGTCGTATGGTAATTGTGTGCATGAGCAATGTTATATATAGGAAAGAACTAAGTGTATCAGTGAGGATGAGTGTATCACTGTATACAAGATATGAAACTTCTGTAGTAGATTAAATAATTGAAGTTAAATGATTAAAAAAAAAAATGCAGTCGCACAGTGTAAACATAATACAATAGCAGCGATTTATTATCTACGTATCTGGATCAGGATCATCCCATGAAAATAAAACGATGCGGATCCTAATGACAACAGTGTTGTATGCTCATCTCTTTTTTTCTTATTTCTGTTTATTTTTCATGTAGATACTGTATTCTTTCTTTACTCTAATGTACTCCTTACCGACTCGCTTACCCGCACTATTGCGCATTGTAACCGTCACATATGCGCAGTGTTAACCAATTAATTCATTGTGAACGCACCCTGTTTAAATCAATTATAAATAATAATATTATGTACGTTACACAAAAATGTAAACAAATTATTTTGTGACATCAAAATCTCCGGGACCCTCTGTCACATTGCATCACAATTCTGGACAACCCCCCAGCGATAACCGCTTCCATCGACTTAAACGGATATCATTTGTGACCGCAGTTTTATGACCTAGCCGTTAATCAGTGTTACCACGATCCCGGAAAGATGAGTCAGTAGTGCCCAATTGGTTAGTAACTGCATTAAAAACGCTCATAGAAATACTGAGATTATCCGTTATGTCAATTTTTTATTATTATTTGTATTAATTATAAGTAATCAATTTTTGGTGAAAAATTAATACATACTGAATAGCATACTTAAGCATGATTCAGACCTTGCATTTACACTGTATTTTGTTTCATATTATATACACATTTGAATAGCTCTTCCGTTAAAAAATCCTAATTAAGTGACCAATTTAACTTGTAGTAAAAATAAATTATGAGCCTTCATATAATACGAACTTAATAAACAATATCACTGAACCCATTCACAAAAATAAAAAACAGAACACAAAACAATTCAGTAATTTTCTTTTTTTTGATATTAAATGAAAAATACTGAATCAATTACATACTGCTTCTCTGGCTGGCCATGAGTTCCTCATAATTATTATTGTCGTTGGAAATAAATAACAAATTAAATACAAACACATAACAGAATTATCATACTTTCGCCGGATCACTATCAAAAAATGCACATTCATAATATTACCAACAAATATACATATAATAAAAAAAAATAAAAGGTGTCATTTTTTTTTCTTAAAAATAAATTATAACCCTGGTGATAATGGAAGTACCTACATATGTATTTGTTGGTATTTATTTTGCTTTATAAATGGAATTTGCAAACGTCGGCATTTTACTGAAACAAAAATTACCAGTTGTCTACTCAAAATTTTATCAAAAATAGAAAGAACCTTGACGTAATAAAAAAAAAGAACAAAAAAAGTACAAAACTGTGTGCGTGTGTAGAAATTAGTCTGAGAATTTTTCAAGTGACGAGTGGATCAATTGAAACTACATCTACGTCATTTAACTGATCGTTATTATGATTTATTTAAATGTGAATGACAAATAAAAATGATCATTTAAGTTTTTATCCAAGGAAACGGCAACTAATCTAATCAGTAATCATTCATCAGACGATTCAGCCTCATTCTCATGTATTATAGTAAAGTCAATGGAAATAAATTAAAAAATATTGTAAATTTAAATTATGAACTGGTGAAAATTATTTTATTTCTCTCTTTTTAAAAATAAATAATTCATGAAGCACTCACGTTATACGTACATACATTATGTGTATATACATAATGTATATGTATTTACGTTTAAAATGAATTATCGTTTTTGAGTTAATTCATTTTGTAGGTCGTATTTACAATTTACTGGAAGATGTTTTGATTGTTCATCAAAGTAGATAGCTCTTTATACAATGCAATAATTTCCATTAACAAGCTGATTTGGTTTTAAGTAGTTTCATTTTTTAAAATAGATTTATTCAAAGTGAAAGGAACCGACTTTTATTTTGTATTTATTTATTTATTTACCAGAATTAAATAGGCGAACGATTGGGAACTGTAAAACTTCATTTGGGGATGTTTCTATAAATGAATCAGTCATTTAAGAAAAAAAAGTGACTGTATCAGTATTTACATCCGCAAGAAGTGAAACTTCTATGAATTATTGTTGATTGATGCACACAAGATTACTGTAGTGGATTAAATGATTTAAGTTAAATAAGTGTTTAAGTGTTAGCCACTTCTGAAAAATTTAATAGCTACTACTAGTACCTCTGTAAGTTACAGTAAATTATGTTAGATCTTGCCATTGAATTGACACATTTTGACAGCTATTTGAACGACACGTTAATTTACATTTGTCTTTAATTGATACAATTTTGACAAACGCCTTAGTCAGTTCATTGACAGTTTTTTGATTTACTTGCATTGTCATTTCAGAACTGACGCTAATTGTCAATGAATAAATTTTCGTTGTTTCTTTTTTTTGTATGCTCTGGAATATCATTTTCTGAAGAATTCGATGGAAAATAATAAACCGCCTGGTTACTCATTTGACTGATTTTTTTTTTTTTTATTTCAAACAACAATTAATTAATTTCAATTTGATAAAGCTGTCAATTCAGTGTATTCCACATGACAAAGGATAACAAAAAGTTGGAAAAATGTTTTTCTTTTTCAGTCAGACAATTTGACACTTGGTTTTTCAAATCATCTTTTTCCACTTGTCTTTCAATTTCGTGAACTTTTATTGAGTTTGTCAGTTTAAAGACAACTAATTGAAAAGTACATATTTTTTTATTTATTTTATTTAGCCATTTCTGTATAAAAATATTTCTCTTGTACTACACTTAAATCTTTCGTCAGTTGATAAACGACAAATGGAAGCTAAGCATTAGGTAAGTTAAACCCGAAGCACATGAAATCATCTCTGAATCAGTGAATTCGGAACGGTTGGTTCCTTTGCATCCAACTGTAAGAAGAAAATCCTATTTTTATACAAAAAAAAAACAGAAAAAAAACATTTTGATTTTTCATCGCTTGAGGAAACTTTTTTCACACAGCGAGGTCGAATAGCGTATTCAATGAATGAGTTGGAGGAAATCCTCTGTAATAGTATTAAGAGAAGCCTTATTTCATACCTAAGCCAGATTTTGAGTAACCTTTACACTTCCGAAACGATTGGTCTTTTTTGTATAAATTTTTTTCAAAATGTGTATACAGTTAGATAAATTGATTAATTCTTTAAAAGTCGGCAAGCATGGTTCATTTTAGAACTGATAAAATCCTTATAAAATTATATAAATCATGGTGTGAAAATATTTTTACTCTTTGCTTAATTCAAACGCAAGTGTGTTCCGTGGTATAGTGACATTGAAGGAAAAGATAAAAAACATTTCCAATGGAACTATGAAGGGCAATATATTCTTATCTTATCTATCCAAATCTAAACATATAGCGTAAATTGACTAACTGTGCTACATCTAGGTGGATGTGGCACATCTATAATGAATAATGAACAAATGATCTTCATAAAATGAAGATTGGAAGGTTTATTAATGAAACTATCTTACTTAAAGATATCTTCATTTGTTTTTGAAATATATGGCGTATTGAAAATAAATACATATATATGTATACTTCATACAGCTGCGAGCAAAAAAAAATAGCAGTGCAATTGAAAATATGTCTAAAATAAAAATAAAAACAGGTTTGATCTTAGAAATTATTATAGGTAAAACTTTTTACGTTTTATTGAAATGTTTTTAATATGAATTGAATTGTAATTAATTCATCATGAGTTAAGCAATAATACAAAAACAAAACAGATTCAAAAATAAAGCGAGCAAAATAATAGCCGTGTTTGTTTATTTTTGTGTATAGTTTAATTAAAATAAAGGTACAAAAAGTTCAATTAATGTTCATTTCAAGAAAGCTTGTAATTGGTATCATGACCATAATTTTTTATCACAGCTTGGCAAAGTTTTATTGAGTCTACAAGACCCTCACATATTTGCGGTGTTATTGATCTCCAAGACTGCTCAATTACGGTCCATAACTCTATGTTTTTTTTTTGGTTTGGCATTTCAGACTGCTTTTTTTATGTTCGCCCAAGGATTTTTAAAAGGATTGAGAGCGGGAGACTGAGCAGACCACTCCATGACTTAATCTTGTTATCCTGAAAACCATAGCTTAGCTGTCCTGCTGGTGTATTTGGGGTTGTGAAACTGCTGAAGATTCATTTAAGCGGCATTTCGAAGTCGGCGTATGGTATAGCATGATGTTTTGCAAAATTTTCACGTACGAGATGCTGGTTCATTATATTTTTAATTCAATATATTGGACCAACTCCATAGAATGAGAAGCAACCCCATACCATGATACTAGATCCTGCGTGTTTTATCGACTTTGTTTTGTATCTATGATCATATGCGGTATTTTGAGTTCGTCTTACATACTTCCGAGATCCACAATAAAGTACAACTTTACTCTCGTCAGTCCAAAGAATATTCTTCCACTTTTTGGAAGCCCATCCCAAATGCCCTCCCGCAAACTTCTTTCTTTTTGTTTTTTCAGAAATGGGACTTTTAATGGACTGTGAGCATTCAAGTTGTGATTCCTCAATTGTCTTCTCACTGTATGGACACCGCATGGTAAATCAAGTTCATCCACAATCTGTGTAGCTGTTGCAATAGTACCTACATATGTATTTTTCAAAACCGTACAACACGTTTTATATAAAATGGCGTTAAAACGTGTTCAAGCCCCCGTCGAGCGTTTTCTTGAATGTGACAGCGTTTCTTAACATTTTCGCCGAACACCCAACGAGTTCCTGAACTTCCTTATAAGTTTTGTTGTCCATATATAACATTGTAATAAGTTGGCGTCTTTCTGAAGTCAGTATTCATTGGTTTTAAAAGGAATTCGGTGGAAATAGATTAGTAAGATAAAATAGAAGAACATGCTTACTTTTTATTATATTTAGATCAAAATTGAAGGAAAAAAAACTATTTTTCAAGTACAACCTGTATTATAGTTATTTAGATCAAAATTGAAGGAAAAAAAACTATTTTTCAAGTACAACCTGAAAATCACTGCTATTATTTTGCTCGCCTAAAATACTCGAAGACGACACACAAAGTGACTTTTAAATAAAGCAGTAAGAATAAACCCTTAAATTTTCACTTCAAATGGTGAACTTAATTGCCATGAGTACCACACTACAGTAGAGTTTAAAAAAAAGTGACTGTATTTAAAGATATGACAAATTATAATTTTTACCAAATTCACTGCTATTATTTTGCTCGGCACTGTATGTAAATAATTAAATATAAAGTAGATTATATCTTCTTTAATTTTTGATTCTAAACATTTCTTAAGAAACACGTTTCTTATGTTTGCAATTCCCTGTTATAAATCATACGGAGAAAAAAAAATTAAAATGATGTGTCACATAGTTTAATCAGCTCCAAGAAAACCATTTCCATTGCCTTCAAACTGTTGATTGTCGTCAATTTGCACAATTGGTCTTTTTTACCTAACAAAATCAATAATAATAATAATAAAAAAAAAAACAGTTATCTGTTTTAAGTTTGTATAAGTCAACAATTGTACACATATTGAGATATGAATAAGGGAAAGTATATATTTGTTTTTTGAAATGTGTAAGTAAACACTTTTGCGTGAAGTTTATATTCCTCCACCATCTTAACGTTCTTTTTTTTTACCATACATTTACTTTACCAAAGCTTGGCGATTGATAAAACAAAAAAATAAATTATAAGAGAGAGGAGATGCATTGTTGTAGTTGGATTGTACTCAATGTTCATTAGATTTCCCTAGCGTCCGACTTTGTCGTATAGTAGAACCTAAATGATGCCATGAATGTGGCGGCACAGTCTCGAAACACACACAATAATTAATCAATTTAGCCCAATGTTCTCCTCTACTCGTGGTTTTGTTTCGCAAAACTATGATTTTAAAATGGGTTACAGTGCTATTAACCTGAATTTATATTTATTTAATCTATACGTTGCACTTTCAGCAAGGTAATGTACACAAGACGTGTATGAACAGTGTACACATTATTTGGTTTTCATCTTTTTTAACGTTTGAAGTTTTGACAAAATTAATATCATTCTCATGGAAAAGTTCGAAATTGCTTATGGCACACCTCGTACTGCAGAGTCAAGAGTAAGTCAATCAAATTGAAGGAAGAAAGTAGGTAGAATATGATAAAAATATAAGAAGCTACAATAAAAGTTAGTTTTACGAGTTGAGTCTCTTATGAATTAATAAAACTAAAATCAGTTGCAAGAAAATTTGATTTTATAACTAAAATAAATGTATGTAAATTAAATTTAATTGGAATAAAATAGTAACCATAATACCAAAAGTTCGGATCTTGTCAAAATGATGATGCAAATTATCAAAATAAATAGTAGGACTAAAAAAAAAATTAAATTTGAGGAACAGTTTAAATTATACTATGAAGACATTTAAGAATTGGAAAATATCATGTTGTAGCCGAGACCGGCGAACGTTATCGGCCTATTATACAGAAACTACGCCTTTTCTAGAGAAATGGCAATTTAGAACAGGTTTAATAGTTCATCGCCATTGAGAGACTTGAAAAAAAACTCTGTAGAGCCGACAATGAAACATACCATGGCTTAGTTAAAAAATAAAAAAAAAATTGGTGACGCGGCAGTTCGTGGAGAACAGAGCCTAGTGACTTACAACACTCCTGTTTGTGTATTATCAACAGGAATAGAGGGGACCTTCAATTTTCTGCGGACTCCAAGCTAATAAGCTGAGAGGCACTTTTTCATGATAAGAGATACTCGTGGAGGATTTGTCAATATCTTGCAATAGACATGATCCGTGAAATAGCATTTGTTTTAAGGTGGCACAAGCTGGGATTACATTCCCGGAACTTCGGGGTTACAGTTCTACAGACTACTCCGGGATTAGTCTTAAAAGAACATAATTACCAAATGATTGCTTTAAGGACATTGAATATGGATAGAATTCAAACACAAGAAATGTGGAAGAGACTGCAGTGGGTGAATTTTATTGAAACCATTTCCTTAATTTTCCCAGCACGAATAAGAACAAACTCTGAAAAGAATGGAGAGCATTTTACAAATGTTATCGCTAACCCTTTGCAAGTATTTATGTGTCGAGTAACTAATCTGACATTCTTTAACAGGACCCAAATGCTGCAGGCTGACTAGGAACTCTCGTTTGTTAAAAATAAACTCGTTACAACAACTTTTCATTCAAAGTTCTTAAATGCGAGTATTCGGTGCGAGATGTTAACGTGAGATTGTTAAAAACGGGATTTTATTATTTCCAGATTTTGAAAGGCAGGATTATTAATTTGCGAGATTATATTTTTCGAGAGTATCGTTTGCACGATGTAGGTGTGGGATGAGAACTATTTATAAGAATCAAATTCATATCATAGAAATAACCGACACACACGTTGCCTCTCGCACATCCTCAATTGCTTTGTTTTCAGTTGATCGTTGCTACTAGAATCTACATGTTTAATTCAAAGATTTTGCAATAAATAACAAGATTTCGAACTTCATACTGTAAAGGGAAACCAGTACCCGACAACTTTTTAGTAGTAGGTGAAAAATTTAACATTGAAAAATACAAATGAATGGCATAATTAATTCAAAAATTAATATTATGTTTACGTTAATAAGAGAAATTCTTTTCAATATGAACGAATTGAGAATTATAAAAATCGTCCAGTGACCCGAGATGAGTCGTCCTAAAATCGTGATCATAATGAACAATTCACAGATTATTAAAGTGGGTTGATTTCTCCACAAGTACTTTCTATTTTATGTTTCCAGCCAGTGTCGAATAAGTTTCTTTGTATATTTAAAACCTTCACTAAGAAAGATATTTCACTATCTTCAGTTTTTTTTTTTGTAATCGCTCTTGACGTCAATAAACTTAGCCGTGTAATTAAAATATATCTCTACCCATAATAAATAGCCACGTAACATCAGTAAGCAAATATTCAACAACGAGGATCACTAGCAAATTTCTGCAACAAGAAAAAAATTATATACAGATACTTTAACCCAACAATAAGTCAATGCGAAAAAAACCACGACCAGCTTAAAGAATTTTATATAAACTCCATTGCTATCCGGTTTTTTGTAGCTTTCTTCGCATGTAACTATCTCTTCTTAATATTCTTACGTTTTTTTTTTTGTTTTCTGTTGGTTTGAATTGGGAATCACCAAATTGTTTACTACCAGCTCGGTAAGCAACAACAGTCGATTGGGTCGAGTGTAAAAAACAAAAAAAAATCACAAACTTCTGCAATAACCTTTCATGTAGGAGGCACACTTTGTGTGTATTGGTTTGTGCACAGGTACAGGTATCTATCAGTTGGTACAAGCCACTATAAATCACATCGAAGAATACACACGTCATTGTGTTTTTTTTTAAGTATTTTATTATAAACCTTACTTTAATTTAAGATAAGAATTTCAAATTGATATCAATACCTAATTTGACATAGCACAATCAGCACGAATTAGTTTATGATTGCAAAAAACTGTGGGAAAATCCATCAAATAGTAAGATCAGAGTTTTTTTTATAAATTCGGCTTTCGTGATCAGTGAGGCCATATATTTTGTTTTTTTTTTTTGATACAAAAATTAAAGTGTTATTATCGCAAGATTAATTCCAATAAATTAAAAAATTCAACCAAAGTTGCTTAAGATTAATTTAAATCGTAGGAAATAATTTAAGGATTGTCCGTATCTCAAATTAAAAAAACAACTTAACTCGAAATCAAATCAGAAACCGATTAGAAGAATAATGCTGTTTTTATGAGTGACTGCCGTGAAGTTAGAATTTTAGCTAACCCATAGTATTACAGTTTAAGTTTAAACTCAAATGGACAATTTCATAGTGGTAATTGAAACTAAAGTTTAGTTATAATCCTCGGGTAGAAATTTAATTTGAGATGAAATTTGCAGAGAAAACTAAAATTAATCTGAGAATTAAACGAAGATAGGGAAGATTGCATGAAAGTTATTTCGTACCAGTTTTTTTATTTGGCAGGAATACAATTGTTCCCGATTCCGGACCGCTTAGATCTGACGCACTTTATCATAAAGTAGAGCCTTAAGTTAAAATGCAGATTAAATCTGCATATAAACCAAAAAAAATATAATTGTGGCAGATAATTTGAAAAAATCCCCCCCTTTTTTTTTACACATAATTAACACCCCGAATCATATGCTGCTCAGACAAATAATGACATGAGAGTTTTAGTCGTGTTAAATTTTATTTGTTTGTTTTTTTTTTTTGCAATTATAGAATCCTTGCATACATATTTTTCCGCGGTATTTTCAAAAGCATTTCTTCTTCTGTTGGAGACCTGTAGTGCAAAAAAAGGGAAACAAAAATATCGTCGGCTAAATACGTAAAACAACTAAGTCCACTTTCGAAAATTTTACAGGAGCAAAAAAACAAAAAAAAATTGCACAAGGCTCCATACAAAAACTGATTTTCTCTTTAAGATTCTGCAACAACTACAAAACATTGGACAAAAGTGATTAAAGCAGTTTGTGCAGAATGTGTTTCTTAATTAAATGGCATCAAAATCTCAATTTCGGCCAAAAGTGGAAAGCTTTACGCACTAAGCCGACGATAAATCCTCAGAATTTTGACAAAAAATTTTCTTCCTGGGTAATACTGTTTATGAAATTGCTGAGATCTCCGAGATTTTCTTTTCCTGAACATGCCAGCTGATCGTCCATATTTTATTAAAAAAAAATATTAATCTGACATCTCAAATATTTTGACGTTTCTATACAATTTACCGACATCAAAGTGGTAATTCGTGGCGATAATACAATTTTTATCGATGTTAAGAATAATTGGGTTTTAACATCGATAAAAATCTGGAGGGAACACAAGATGAAAAAAACTATATCGGAGATTTATTAACGCCATGACAAATTATTGAAAACAAAGAATTAATTCCCACCAGTAACACAGTTTTCAAGGGATAACCCCGAAATTATCCGGCTCAGCTAAGTCCATAGCGGGTTAGTTGTTTTTGTAAATTTTTTAGCCCCAACTTAGCTATTTGGTCCAATATCCTCCGGAATTGGAAAAACCACTCCTAATTGTGGCTACTCGTATGATACATATAAACAAATTATTCAGTTAAACGTCACATCTTAAACCCCAATTTGTACAAAATGTACAAATTTTGTACCGCTGTATATCGATAGAAAATAATTATACTGAGCTACAAATCTTTTTCTTTTTTTTTGTATCCAAAAATTTAAAATAAAATATCGACATCCAGCCTAAATGGGCTTAAATCATTGTAAGTTTGTCGCATCAAGATACAAAAACCCGATTTATTTCAGATCGATAAGGGTGGATTGTTTGGTTTCAATTTGTATCGATGCGTAAAGTTATCGATGATGTAACAGATCATGGTAAGGCTGTATTGAAAATCGTTAATTTTAGTTTGTTAGGTCTATGCACTCAAAATAGGAGCGACTGTGTTTATTTCGTTACTCGCGATAAGTAATGTTTGTTTGTATGGCTTGTAATTTGTTTTATGGAGATATAAGTAGATTGTAAGATTTCCGTTGTGTATTTTTTATAAGTCATTTAATACAAGAGAGCTTGGGCTTTTGCTTTACTTTTAACAGTTGCGTCACAAAATAATATATTATTATTATTATTAGAAAATTATGTGGAGCGTTAATCGCTTCAATTCAATTCAATTTAAAAGACAGCATCAACACAGAAAGCCCACTGTCTTACCTAAGCGAACGTTTAATTGAATTGAAACTCAATACAAAAAAAATTGTTCAAAATACACACAAAAAGGGGGCGTGGTGAGACTTTTTATAAGTGAAATGTTAAAAAGAATTGTAGGTACCTACTGTAGGTATCTTTATTTTTTTTTTTTTTTTTTAACAACCAATTTTTATTAATTTAATAAAATTGAGCAAAAAATAATTGTTATGATTGCTTAACTCATAATTTATCATATTATCACTTTTTAATGATTTAAGACCGTCTCTTAACCGAAACCATTGCGCAGTGTGACAAAACTTTTAAATAATTTTTTCAAAAAAAAAATTTAACATTTAAATGTTCGTTCAGAAAAATAAATAATTTTGTGTATTTTTTTTTTACCATTTTTAAGAAAACTTTAATCTGGTCACACCAATATTGACGTAGTTGATTTGTACGTTATAATTTGTTGTTGTGTCGATTGATAAGAGGAAATAAATTAAGTGCAAAAAAAAATAAAAAACAAAATCGGATGTAGCTACATATTTTTGTTTATACAAAAAAAATATGAACCTACAAAAAAAAATATCACTCGACAACAAATAGACGAGATAAAAAATAGATTAGAAAAACTTTTTTTTTAATAGGTATAAAGAAACCTACCACGTATGCAATTGGAATGTTGGAATTTTTGTTTTAATGGTGACGACAATGACACAGTGGACAGAGATAAATACCAACAGCCGGCTTTTATTTTTGATTTACAAAATCATCACCCGTAGGTATGACAGAACAATGATGGTGTAAAAAATCTGAGAATCAGAGAAATTGTAGTCACATGAACGAAAAAAAAAAACAATAACCCCAGTTTATAAGCAGCAGCACCAACAGCAACAGTATCATCATTCAATTAAACAATTTTACATTTACAATGAACAGAAAGAAAAAAGCAGAAAAAAAATACACGACACCATTGATGTGGTGGAAGCCGGCTAAGGTCATCAACCGGAAGATGAACAAGTAGCCGAGACTGTGAGAGAGAAAAGAAAGTCTCCACGTTCATCGTCGTGGTGATCGTTTCGTCAATCGTTCGTCATTGCTTAGACAACTCTTCCCAGGCAACCTAAGCATGAATGTATCTATATGCAATTCATAATTACTTATTACGAGATGTGTATATACAAATTGAAAACAAAAAAGGAAGAGAAACTGTATATAGGCCACGACAGACAGCGGTCGTCGGCGTAAGCAGGACGGCCGCGTTTGCGATAAATATGCAAAGTAGCAAATGCTGTCGTCGTCTCGTCCGTCGACGACGAACCGACGAAACAAAAGAATGGAAATTGTTCGGTCAGCCAGCAAGAATCGGCCCGTCCATCCATCGTCCCAATTGCAATTAATAATTTCTGATTGGGATTTTCGCACCAGCCAGCGCCTGCTGCCGCAGAGTCGAGCGGACCAAGTTGGGGCTTCCCTGAGTGACAGGCACACAAGAGAACAAGAACTGTGTCGCTGGCGCTGCTGTTCAGCTCACACACAAAATTGATGATGTCACTAAAAATAACTTTTAGCTCTGTGAAAATTTCTTCCTCCGGCGTTCTACTTTTTTTCCCTAAATAAAAATGTATTTACACCATAAAACCATTCAATGCTTTTAGAATTCTTTACTTCAAGACAAAGAAAACTTTAAAACCAATTAATAAAATTTAAAAATCATTCACATATATCGATGGAGACAAAAGAAAAGACAAGGATTTTTTCGTGGCAATTTTTGACGTTTCTTCATACAGGGCTCGGTGGCTGGCTCTTTAGTTGGTTGGCTGGCCAACCAACTAACCGCCATTGCGATCTGTGCCGCTGAATTGAAAAAAAAAATATTCACTTTAGCCGATTGGGATTGGGAGACTTTTTTCTTCTTCCAAGTTTTTTTTATGATGAAATTATGTGGCATAGAATAGATTAATTTTTAATATGAGTAATGAGAATGATTTGATAAAGTATCTTTTTCTAATTTATTAATAACTTACAAATGCGTTTAGAATATATTGAAGAATATAAATTCACTGGAATTTTTCTTTTTTATTATAATCACACTGACATGCAAGCAAAACCAGATTACACTTCTTCAATCAAAATTGTCCAACTAAAAACCGTACCCGACCAACACACACACAGTAATAAAAAAAAACAGCTCGGCTATTTTTTCAGTTCAGTGGCTTCCACCAACAGGAACTATTGTGAATCATTTTGTGTGGATTTCCAAGCACGAGTAGGAGGATGCGTTCCACGGTGTTTGAATTTTAATAAATGGGCTGAACGAATTTATTTTCACTAAAAAGAAGTTGTTTACATGTAAAGGCCTACATAAGCCAAAAAAGTGAAAAAGTAAAAAAGTGAAAATTTTCAAACTCATTTTAGGATAGTGTTTCTGACTGGAAAACTTATAAAAATGATGCAGAAAGCTTAAATTTTGGTTTAAAAACAAATTTGTGTATTCTTTTTCACAAAACAACGGCGCTAACGGTAAAAAAAATATTTTTACTTTTGTACTTCAGTACTTTTTGGCTTATGTAGTTAAGCCTTAAAGCCTCAACTACAAGCCAAAAAAGTGAAAAAGTGCAAAAGTGAAAAATTTCAAATTGATATTGTGATAGTTTTTCCGACTAGAAAACTAAAAAAATGATGAAGAAAGCTTAAATCTTGGTTTAAAAAACAATACTACGCTAGAAGGAAAAAAAATATTTGTACTTTTGCAAAAAATGGCCAATGTAGTTAAGGCTAAGGGCCAGTTGTACAAATATTTAAACCGTGGTTCAGCAATTTTTATCCATTGATTTCGGCGGGTTAATTGAGTTTCAACAGTGGATTACTGTTCAAGTGTGTTATAATAACCAATTACATACTTGAACCAGCGTTGAACGTTTGTTAATCCGCCGAAATCGGTGAATTAAAATCTTGAACCGAGGCTGAACCACTATTGTACAACTGGCCCTAAAGAACATATTGGCCAAACTTTATTTATTTTTTCCATTTTGTGGATCATTAGAACACAGCCCAGAATGGTGATAATGATCAATTATGGCACGATGCGATAAAGTTGATAATCTGACCAACTTTTTCGCAACATGAAGTTCCGTTCAGTTTCATTGCGCGCGGTGTGCAGTTCCACATACCACACTCGGCGGAAATGCACTTCAGCGACAACGCGTGCACTTTCGCACGAAACTGAACGGAACTTCATGTCGCGACAAAGTTGGTCAGATTATCAACTTTGTTGCATATAGTGCCGCGCCGTTAAGTGCAGTTGTCGCTTATAGTGCGATATTGCTCATACAATTTCCTACAAATAAAGATTCCCCAACACCAACGCGAATTTTCGGTGTCGCCGACAACCACGTATTTTATTGTTGTTTTCGTAGTCACCACCGAAAATTCGCATCGATGTGGGGAAACTTAAGTCGTGAAGTTTAGTTCCGCCGAATGCGGTAAGACTGCAATCGGCGGAACTGCACTTCAGTGACACCGCGTGCATATTCCCACGAAACTGAAGGAAACTTCACGTCGCGACAAAGAGAAATTATCAACTTTGTCCCATAGCGCCACGCCGTGAAGTGCAGTTGTCGCTAAGTGCGATATAGCTCATACAATTTCCTACAAATAAGTCGTGAAGTTCAGTTCCACTGGATGTGCGGTCTCACATTTACCTTTAACCCACTGTAATCAAACTGGTCCTAGGTCTATCTCATTGGGCTTTGCAAATAACTTTTTAGTACTTCCCAGAGGATGAAGAATGGAACCCTTTTCATTTTACTAAAAGTAAAATCTAACCTGAAAATAAATAGGGGTATTCCCGATCCGATGTAACTGGTTTTGTATCATTGCATAAATGCAAAAGTGTAAAATTGCTATACCCTGCAATGATGCAAGACCAGTTTGCATCGGATCGGGAATACCCCTATTAAAAATTTCAAAATTCAATGTGTAGAAAATAGAAAGAGAACACAACAAAAAGAAGCTATTAACTGCCAAATTAAATTCAAATTATCTTTCAAACCAAATTATCAAATTTGCAATAAAAACACTTTTCTGTAATTTACGAAATTGCCTCATTTCGGCTCCAATGAAAACGTAGTACTCAGGGATGGGACTTTTTTAAAAAATGTCCGAAGTAGATTTGAAAAAAAAACGCAGTAGATTCAACTTTTTCGCAGTAGATTTTTATATTTTGAAAATAAAAATAAGAAATAACATAAATAAACATAAATAATTTAAAATAATAAAATATATATTCTGTTTTAGCTCTGATCGTTCAGGGTTCAAATTTGTGTTTCTTTTTTAGTTCTGAGCATGTTCAGGCACGCTCTGTGAGCTCAGAATAAAATAGGAGAGTAAACGGAGTAAAATGCTGAAAACAAACGAGATGACGGGAAATTAAAAAAAACGTCGTCAAAACAATAAAAAATGGCGGAATAGGCTGGTTGCTCTAGTGGAGAAGGTAAAATAATAATAATAATAATAAATAAATAATTTATAATCATGACATTTCAGTGATTAAGTTGTTTCATAATTAAATCAGAGAACTCTGAACATACTCTGCTTAAAATTTATTCTGTTCGCTCAGACTTTGCTTAGTACTCAGCTCAATCAGCTCTGATCTAAAAAAGAAAAACGCCTATTGAATGATTTTTTTTCGTAAAACCAAAAGTGCAGTAGATTTAATTTAAAGGCAGTAGATTTATTTTTCGAAAAAAATGCAGTAGATCTACTGCAATTGCAGTAAAGTCACAACCCTGGTAGTACTATTATAAGGGGTATTCCCGATCCGATGCAACTGGTCTTGTATCATTGCAAAAATGCAAAAGTGTAAAATTGCTATACCCTAACCCCATTGTAAAAAAAACTTTGCACTTTTGCAACGATGCAAGACCAGTTTGCATCGGATCGGGAATACCCCTATAGATTTCCGTATGTAGTCTGTTCAATTCCAATACGAAAATGTATGTCGTGCTGAATGCAGCCAACATAATTTTTCTACATCGGACGACGTTGACATCAGTTTTTGTATGCCACCCTGTAAAAATAAAAGGAATGTCAAACGTCACTTCTTATTGGTCTAATTTTAAATTCCCATTGAATTAAAAAAAATAATAGCAATCTCCATGAAGAAACTTTAAAACTACATAAATCCAATCCAAAATGATAGAAATCACAGCAAAATTAATTCGAGCAGATTCTGCAATATACGCAGCTGGTGAAAAAGTTGAGTGTCTAATTGAATTTACCAACCGAAACCAAGAAAATGCCAACGAAACATTCAAGTAAAATTGGAATAGTTTCAAAAACAAATGTTTAATTGAGAATTTTCTTATAGTGATCATTTTGAAAACCTAGCTTGGGCTTCCGTGCAGATCCATTGTTATCGCAAAACCACATTCTGTGCAAATTCCGTCACTGATTTAACCGAAATGATTGGAAAGACTGCCCTAGATGCAGTCACACAAACTCCTGGCGAGATAATTGTAGCCACAAAACCAAAGATATTGTTTTGTGATCTTAAACTACGACCAGCAGAAACTAAGATATGTGAGTAGAAGCAATCTGAATTAAGAGAACTTTTTAATAAAGGAATATGTCATAGATTTTTTTAATGATTTCGTTCCCCGGGAAGGACCACCAACTTACCGTGGCCACGATATCAAGTATTTCTACAAAATTACAATTGCCACACAGAGGGTAAAGTCTAAAGTACAAACCCTAACTGTTCCCATACGGGTATTACCTATACCAGTCATCCCAAGACCAGAGGAGCTCGGTACGGAGACCAACGAAGAACTGACTCCCACAAATCCATTTCTAGAGAAGAGAGAAATCACTGAATTAGAGGTTTCTTGGCATCATCTGAAGGTCAATTTCTTTTTATTCCTCAATTTTGAATGCCCTATTCCAAAAGATTTTTCTATTCATAGAACGTTACAGCTCGAAGATCACCCAAATTCTATCGAATTACCAATAAACGTGGCTATGTGGGACGCTTCTGTTTGTTCAAAACTGCTTACAAACTTGGAGAAGACATCGTAGGTAGTCTAGACTTTGCCAACTTCGAAGTTCGTTGTGTGCAGTTTTCCGTTAAATTACAATCAGAAGAGATACTTTTAAGAAAAACCATTCCAACTAAAGACGAAAGCGATACAGCTTCGCTGAATTCATCGTCAGACCACAGTAGTATTGCTGCTGTTGAAGGATTGAAATCAAACGTAAATGAAGATGTATCGGGGAAATTCACAACTTATGCAACCAGTCATCAAGTTTGCTATTCCATGTTACAAACGCAAATTATAATTCCCATTCCATTGCATGCGGCTCCATCTTTTAGGACAGATTTAGTTGATGTAAGATGGCGGCTACACTTTGAATTTGTTAGTAGTACGATGATGGACATTGGAAAACCGAGTGTTGAGAGTGGAGAACTGACAGCACCACAAGAAATTCCAGTGGAAACTATGATTTGGAATTTGCCAGTGACTATATATTCGACAAACCCACTTCAGATTTTTTCACCAAGTCCAGCGTATAACTTGTTGATAAGATAAAGCAATAAAGAATTTAGCTAAATAGTTATTGGACCAACATGGGTTTTGATTATATTTTGGTAGTTGGATATTTTGTATGTTTTGGTAGAGTGTGGCAATTTATTTGAATGCCAGCATGAATGCGAGTTTAATCAAGGTTGCCAAGCATGAAAATCTACGGGAACTTCAATCCTGTCAAAGGGCAAACGATTTTGAATCTAAAGTTTCTAAAAATTTCATGCGAAGCTGGCCGGACCAGCTAGTTATTTATAAAAATGTTGGAAAGACTTTAGGTAATCCAGTTTCAATAAAATAAAAGTAGGAAAATTATAAAACAATTTATTGATGGTTTGAATGAAACAACAACACTTGGATGAGCTACCAAATTTGTATAGGCTGGAGCTATAGCTACCAAATTTGTATAGGCTGGAGCTATAGCTATTTCACGATTGCCACGCCGATCATCAGACTCCTTTTAGTGGAGTTTGGTCTATTTGGTCAATTTTATATCGAAACACTTTTGCCGTCACTGATAGTCGATCGAACCAAATCAAGCTTCCTTCAGAATTAAATGCACTACCCACTGCGCTATAACTAAGTTCCATTTCAGCTAGGTAGAATACTCATAATCGAATTGGGTAACAGTTTCAAAAATGTCAATAAACAAATTATGAATTTTTATAGAATTCATTGTTCTAAATTGTTCTTTCATTTAAATAAGGACGTAGACGAACTGAAAAGTACTATAGGAATTATCAAGATTTAACCATGTTGTACAAATCTCATTGTTTTATAGATAGACCGACGAGTTTTAGTTCTAAAGTTGGATATTATGTTAAGTTGGTTAAACTTTATTATAAAATTCATTTCAATAACATTGAACTTTAATTATGTATATGCAAAAATTGATTTAAAATTTTACACTCACCAATAAACTCGAGTGAAACTTTTAAATCCAATGTGTTTTATAGAACGATAAAATAATTATGCATCTACTATTTTTATATTTCTTTACTTAAAATAGAAAATGAGATAATTATAATTCTTCTTCTAAAATCCAACTTTTCCCAATTTCGTATCGGTCTTAGGATTAGCAGTAAGATCTTGAACGCATACGATGGTCTCATTGATTAGAGTCTGTAGCTGACGTAAACTTTGTATTTGAAGCAATCGAAGAATACGTACTGGATAATCCAAGGCAGGATCGTCAGCAACTTTGTCATTACCTTGGGAAAATGGAAAAGGCGTTCCGGTTATTGGTGCTCGTTTCCTTGCCTCCGGAGATAATCGATCATGTACTATTCGAACAATAGCTTCTAGTTGAATCAAATGATTGGGGTGATGAGCGATTTGGAGTTTTTTAGCCATTGCACGAACTCCACCGATAAAGTCTTTGTGTTGAACTGTAAAATAGAATATAAATTTTATAAAAAAAAAATCGAACTAATTTCCTCTCGTGACTGGGCTTACAGTCGATGTTATCAAATAAGTTTTCAGCTTTTATGCTCGGTGCAACCGATTTACTATCACGTTCTTGTATATTCTTTGAATTGATGTCTTGGTAATTTTCTGGAGCATCCAAAAATTCTAGTCGAACAGCATAGCTTAGTAGCCAAGATAACTCCTCCAGGGGCGAGTCAAACTTGGGAATTCCTACATCAATTTTATAGTGCTGATATGCCTTTTCCCATTCCGGTATGTTCTCCACTTTGCGCAAACCAACGCGATCTTCTATTTTATATTGACGAATTTTTTGATCCTCTAACCAAAGGACTGTGCTGGCAAATACTTTGCGATCTACAATAATGAATGAATTCAATGTTGCGAGCATTTCCATTTTACCAATACAAATTAGATTGAACTTACCTTTAATATTTACAGAGTCTGGGCTTGGGTGCTCCAATGCTTCTAGTTTCATTTTTAACATTTTGTATTCTTATTGGTTGAATATTTTTTTCTAGAAAATTAATTTTTATCCTGCGCCGGAAGATGGCAAAAATTGTTGCAAAAAAAATAAATTAAAGAATAAATACGCTGTCAAAAAAGGTTTGTTTTTTAATGTAGTAGATGGATACTACCTAGTCGACAAGTCAACATTTTGCTTGAGGACGTTCCCAGCTTAGAATAATTAAAATAAAATAAATAGCACTTTGGGGGAAATTTCTATTTTTATTGAACAAAGCAAAAAGTTGATTTGGTAACTTGAAATTTTTAATAAACTTTTGTGACAGACAAATTCAAAGTTAAACGAAAGTACACGAATGAAAAATAAAACAAACAGGATCACAGTGACAGCCTGTGTATAGTTATATGTTTTTAGATATGTTCATGTTTTTGTTGGCTACCTACACTACCTTACCATACCAAGAATAAAAAAGTACTAGTACAACAAGGATCATGAAATAGATCCAGATAAAAAGCAGGACTACATGTTGTTTTTGTATTTACGTGTTAAAATTTGATTCGGATTAGTATAGTAAAATCCAGCTATTAGCTGCAGCTGTACTGGTTGCTAAATAAAACTAAACAAACAAAACGCAGTTACTTACCTTCTTAACTACATCCACTGGTGGATTTAAAACGGACTAAATGGTTTCGATTGGTTAGATGTCGGCTGCATCAACTAGGTTTTCAAAACGGATCACAACATAAACATTTTGGTTTGGTTGGTTAGGCACCCGAACGCGTTCGTTCACTTGTTCTTGAACAACCCCACAAAGCAGCCGTACCGACAGCTTTGCAATATTCTTCTGCTACAAATTTTTGAAGTAAACATACACACGTGCATGATTTACAAACGTCAAAATTATTTTTGTTTTCTAATATCAGAAAATTAGTTTTTATAAAAAGTTTGAATAATCCTTAAATATGGCAACGAAAGCTCTAAAACGAAAAGCACCAACAGGTAAATTTTATAAATTTTACTAAAAAAAGAAATAACCCAATTATTGCTATTATTTCGTAGTCAGCCGCAAAGAGAAGCCAATTGAACAAACAGAAACAGCTTCTGAGGAAGAAAATAATTCAGAAACAGAAGGTCCCAGTGGTAATGCGGGCTGGGCCGATTCTATAGCTAAGGTTCTAAACACAAACAAGCCTAAGACAAAAAAGTCCATCGTTCTTTCGAAAGCTAAGAAGATTATTCCCAAATCAAAAGATGCAACTGATGCTATCAGTTTTGAAATCGACGGTGAGATCAAGGAAGAAAAACCAGACAAAGATGTTATTGACCAGCAAGTTAAGAAGCTAAAGAATCAACAGCTGGCATTAAGAGTTAAACCATCAACAGATGAATTCGAACGCGAACGAGCCCTTCGAAAAATTGCCACACGAGGTGTGGTGCAGCTCTTCAATGCTGTTCGCTTACAACAAAAAGATATTGACCAACAGTTAAAGGAAGCTGGTCCATTAGACTCAAAGAGAGAGGCTGTTATGAACAACATCAATAAAAAGAAGTTTTTGGACGTGTTGATGGGAGGCAAACGAGCCAAGTCCCAAACAGTTGATAATCCTGTCAAGATTGAATCAAAAACCGAGGAACAAGAAGACGACGATGATGACGGTGATGATAAAGTGAATAAGAAGTGCTGGAGTGTATTGCGGTAAGATTTTAAATTTTTTCAAGAAACTTCGTTTATCAAAATTTATATTGCAGAGATGATTTTATGACAAATAAAAAGATAAAACATTGGGACGAAGAGGAAAGCGCGGATGAAGGTTCAAATGGTTCTTCGGATGATGAAGACTAAACGATTATTTTAATTTACACTTTACATTAAATGTTTATAAATAATAGAACTGACTAAGATTTATCATTTTTTATTTTTCCTTTGAATATGGGGATGTTAAAGAGTCTTGCAATACCCAATGAAACAGCTCCTGGAAGAGACAAAAAAATGTAAAACGATCTAATGAGTGTTCAAGCTGATAAACTGCACTGTACCTCCAGAAACTAGTTTTATAATGTTGGCTTCGAATTTCTTCCTTTTTTGTGCTTGGGAAAAGATATATAAACCTATGGCTATAACGCCAAATCCACTTATAAGTCTACATTCTAGACAATCCTTTTTTATTTGATTGTCATCTAACATTCTTTTTTAATTCTTACCTACTCGTTTCAACAAAAATATGAATTCATAAAATAATTTTATCAAGTTGTCAATTGGACGTCAAAACTGTCATGGATCATATTGATTCAGATACAAGACTTTCAGAGGGTGTTCTCTATAAAGTTTTTTTACACACTTTTTTAGTGTCGTTTCGCATTGGTTGTTCGGAAGGTTTCATTCCTTTTTGTTTCCATTGGAATATGAAAAATCACTATATACATGTAGTGATATACTAGTAATATAAATTTTGAGGTGAGAGTTGATCATTAAAAGAAAAAATGACAAATGAGAACAGAAAGAAAATTGAACACATTTCATTGGAACGATTGTGTTCCACTTTTATGTTCGTTTACTACCAATTTCTAAGAATATTAAACCATTTTTATTGATCTTTGACAGACCTAAAATTGGTAGAAATTGTCATTTTTGGGAAATAAATGAACAGAAATCTTGTTTAGTCATGATTTCTCAACCCTGTCAAACCAGCAAAAAACAACAAATAGTTATATAAAAAAATACAAAATGGCTCTTGTTTTATTTTAGTTCTATTTATATTGGTAGAGGTGAAAACTTGTTCTTTTGTTTTCAGTTTTTAAAGAAGAAAATAGAATAAAAGTTGTGTATTTCTTGTATATTGTACAGTGCGTCTTAACATTGTATATAAAAACTATAGTACTCTCATGGAACAAAGAAAAAAACTTTGGTTCCGCCTCTATTGGTGGCGTTGTCATCTGCAAAATTGACGGTGGAGACTTCAGAATATGGTTAGGATAGGAAAGAAGAACAAGTTATGTTATTTGAGTTTGGTTATAAATAAGTGGAGTAAGGGAGATAGTAAAATCAGCTGTTGGTGTCATAAAACGACAAGAAAAAGGCAAAGGAAATGGCAATTTGTTTGTTTTTTTTTTTTTGTTTTTTCATATGGTTTCTAGCTATACGTATTTATATAGGTATGCTATACTGCTATTTCCCAGCTAAATTCCTATTAGATTTTAAATTTTCAATTTTTTTGAAAAGCCAAAAGCAACGTTGTTAAATTTCACTATATTCTAGTGGAATACAACGTTGCTATATTTTAAGCAGCATATTTGTATAGGTAGGTGGGTTTTGTATTCCTTATGTATTTTATGTAGGGGGGTATTCCCGATCCGATGCAACTGCTCTTGTATCATTGCAAAAATGCAAAAGTGTAAAATTGCTATACCCTAACCCCATTGTAAAAAAAAAACTTTGCACTTTTGCAATGATGCAAGACCAGTTTGCATCGGATCGGGAATACCCCTTATGTATTTTTATTATTATTATTTTTGTTCTTCAAAAAGGAAGAAAATTTTTGAAAAACAAAAATAATAATTATTATGATAACTACCTACAGTAATTTTTTATTGGTATGTATGTATATGTAGGTACTTATAATTTATAGATAATTTTTAAAACAATAAAACAAAAAAAAAACTATAGGTAGGTGGGAACCTACTTACAAAATTATTTTTCAAAAAAAAAAAATTTGGAAAAATTTGCAAATTTGAAGTCACTAAATAAATACACAAAATTATTTCTTTTCTAAAAAAATTAAAGCACAAACTTGTTTTTCAAAAATATTTAAATAATTTTTTTTCGAAAATAAAAGTTAAAAAAAAAAAGAAAAAATTCGCAAATCTTATTTTTTAAATAATTTATTTTCCAAAATAAACATTTTTGAAAAAATAGAAACAAAAGAAAAAATTTGAAAAATTACTTAAAACACAAAATTATTTTTCAAAAAAATTAAAATAATTTATTTTCCAAAAATAAACAGTTTTGAAAAAATAGAAAACAAAGAAAAAAATGCAAATAAGGAAAATCATTAATATAAATGGTAGGTAGACAAAATTTTGAAAAAAGTCAAAAACTGAGAAAATTCAAAAGTTTTGAAAAAAGTCAAAAACTTTGAGAAATTTCAAAAAAATTGAAAAAAATCAAAAAAATTTAAAAAAATGAAAAAATTCCAAAATTTTGAAAAATATAACAAATTTTGAGAAAATTCAAAAATTTTGAAAGTGGTCAAAAACTTTGAGAAATTTCAAATCGCTCCAGTAGTTTAGGCTAGAACCCACTTCTTTCGTGTTCTCTGTCATCGTAATATGGTAGGTAGACAAAATTTTGAAAAAAGTCAAAAACTGAGAAAATTCAAAAGTTTTGAAAAAAGTCAAAAACTTTGAGAAATTTCAAAAAAATCAAAAAAATTTAAAAATATGAAAAAAATCCAAAATTTTGAAAAATATAACAAATTTTGAGAAAATTCAAAAATTTTGAAAGTGGTCAAAAACTTTGAGAAATTTCAAATCGCTCCATTAGTTTAGGCTAGAACCCACTTCTTTCGTGTTCTCTGTCATCGTAATATCAAGTTTGAGTGAAATCTCGAGTACCATATTGGTTACGAATTCAAAACTTGCCCTATTGATACCTACCTATATCTCGAGTAATAAAAATTCTTAAATTCGTATGCTTTCAAAACTACTTTTTAGCAATTTTATTATGAATTTACTGATAAAAGGTACTTATTTAGCGACAATACTGATATTTCTTAAATTTTCTGACAAATTTTAGTAAAATTGGTCAAGTTGATTTTGAGAATATTTAAAAGTATTAATAATTGTATTGTATGTACCTATACACAATTATATGTGTATTTAAAACTTGATTTCACAAAAGACATAATAATACCTAATGAATAATATTTAACTAAAATTTTAACAAAAATAACTACCTAAAAACATTGAAAAAATCCTTCGCTTTAAATTTCATCAATCAATTATTTATTTCAAACAAAATAATTTTTGCGAGTGGTAACCGTTAAAAGTTTCATGCAAACATACCTCACATTTTTGTTGTATTCAAAAATACACGTCACAGCAAAAAAAAAATTAACCTCCTTTTGATCAATATTTTATTACCGTTCTTTCCCTATACGCAAGCAAAAAATCCTCTTTTGTATAGAAAATGCTAAAGAGAAAAGCAGAAAATAGTTTTTTTCTTGTCTCCCTTGAACCCTCGTCGATTTAGTATAGGTTGTTCTCTATTCTCTTTTTCCTTAAGCCTTCATAATTATTCTCCTATCTCTAATTTCTTGCATCTTTTCAACTCTCCACAACTCTACTGACGTTAGTACCGTCCCGCCTCATGTAGACGGCGCGTCGGACGTTCCACTTCATGAGAGTACTATAGTTTTTATATACAATGGTATTTGAATTTCTTCTACTTCTGCTTTGCTGAATTTGGGATTTTATTAAAATAAAAAAAAAGAAACAAGATTATGAGATAAAATAATCTTGGAGCAGATAGTAAGGATTTAATCTTTGTATATAAAACCTATAGTACTATCATGAGGTTGAAAATTTTATCTTTATGTGTGGACGCTACGTGGCGCTTGAATAGCAAAACTTGACAATGGAGAGTTAAAGTGGAAGAAAATACTAAAAGGAAAAGCAAAAAATAGAAGGAGAGGGTTGTATTATTGTGATTCTGACAACAATAGGGGGAATAAGGGAGATAGCTAAATCAGAAGTTATCGTCATGACAACGACAACAAAAAACTCATGTCCATGCTGTGAAAACGGTATATACATATAAAAATATAGCTATGACAATTTTATATGTATTATACGGTATACCTATGCACAAATTAAAGAATACTAGATTACACCATTTGATTTTCTGTCTTCTTTTTCTGACGTATTTTAAGAAGAAAAAATTTTCCAGCCGAGGATCTTTCGTGTGAGAATAATAATAATTTGTTCAAAAAACTTACATTTTATGTTTTTCAAAAATAAAATGAGAATTTGTTTAACAAATTATTATTATTCTCGCACGAAAGATCCTCGGCTGGAAAATTTTTTCTTCTCAAATGACGTCACAAAAAGAAGACAGAAAATCAAATGGCGTAGGTAATCTTGTATTGGATTATATGGGTCGAATTTGTTTTCGTTGGTAGGTAGGTAGGTACATATATTGTTCTTTTTTTTCGTTGTTGCCTTTTTTCACTATCTAGGTAGGTATAATCTATATTATGTCGTATGGGAATGGCAATGTTGCGAAATTTGGTTGTTTTGTTCTATTGGTAGGTATTGTAATAACATAATTTAGTTTTTCAAAAACGTCACATTTTATTGCAACTTTTGGCAAAAATATTATAAAAAAAATCAAAAATGTATATTTTTTTACATGTAAACACATGTAAATTAAATTCTTTCATTTTTATCATTTTTTTTAGAATAAGAATAAAAATATACCTTATAGGTACCTACCTAACTTATAGTCTAATAAGTCGTTAGGTACATAGGTACCTATAAAGAAAATTTTATTATTCGCAAAATAGATTTTCATGTTGCAGGTGCTAGGTATATGACTTACCTTTTTGTATTTTTTTCCACATCACCCAGTGGGGTAAAATACTAGATGCGTTTTTTTTAGGTTCCCCGATAGGCCTATTTCTCTCTATTACTACGTTATAAATTATGTATAGATATATAAATATATATATATAAATAATATATAAATATAAATGTTATGTTTAAATAATAATAAAATATCAAGATAGATAAAGATAAGTTGAACACATGTAGGTATTAAAAAAAGGTTTTTTTACAGGTGGAAATCTTCATGTTAATAAGGGATTAATTTAAAATTCGTTTTTTTGTTTATCATTTTTTTTGATTCAAAGTTTAATTTTATCATGCTGATAATTTTGTAAATATCAAATTTTGTAAACATTTTTAAGAAAAAAAAAACTGGTACGCATTTTTTTAGTAACAAAAACTAATTAAAATTTTTTTTAATTCAAAATTTAATTTTTTTTAATTTATATGCTGATAATTTTTATACCTAGGTATATAAAATTTTGAAAAACATTTTAAGATGAAAAATTTGTACGCAATTTTTAAGCAACAAAAACTAATTTAACAGCCACTTACTTACGCCCATATTATTCACTCTATACATCCAGATTAAAACTTAAATCTGAATTTAAAGTATACAAATTCAATGTAAATACACCTGGATTTATGTTTCAATCTGGATATATCGAGTGAATAATATGGGCGTTAGACACGGTTGTCTAAACCTTGTAACGTGTTTTATATACCTTTGTCTGGCAACTTTGAGAATACTCACTCGCATCTAAAACACCTATTCAGTGAGACGAGGAAACAAACGTATTCAACGAAAAATTTGCAAACACAAATTAATTGTAAAAGAAAAAATTTTGGTTTTCTTCCTCATTCACTATTTGAGGAGAGAGAGAATCCTTCAAACCAATCCACTTATCTAACAAACGAGGCCAAATTCACTTTCAGCGATAGGTTAAAAAAAAATCTAAAAAGACAAAAGATATAATTTGCTGATCCTCTATTCTCTTCCCAAAGTTCCCCCCCTTACGACCTATCCCACCTTTATGACCAATGCTTACAGATCCATTGGCCCTTCCAGGCAGGGGTCGAAAGGGGTGTCCAACCGCGTTGGTAACCGAAGGCCTGATAGTTGCCACGCATAGCTCGTCGATGGGGGGGGTCGTTGTTACTCGCGATAGGACGGTGTTACATTTACAGGCCTAAGTCTCAGGTGACATTCGACCAAATTATTTTTCCATCTTTATATGGTGGGACCCGAAATTAATGACTTTTACTTTCTGTTTTTCACTTACATACTGAGGGGGGAGGACATAGATCGTCGTGCCCTCGGAGCGTCTTTACCCGCCCTTTTTAATATTCCCAAACAAAATATTTGAAAATATTCCAATGCCGTTGCTAAAGCTCCATCAAAAATTACTACAACAGCCCTCATCGAAAGAGGAGAAAGTTATGAACTTTCCCCTACAACTTCATCAAGAACTCCCTTTAACTCTTCACTTCCCTTCCTTCACTCCCCAATTTTAACCCCTTACAACTCCATATCGTGATTATTCATGAGTAATCTTATATTCAGTTCTACTGATCATCAAGCCTGAATCCTTCATAACTCAAAAAAAAACTTTAATAAAAACGTCGATCAAAAAACTCAATTACTTTATAATTCCTTATCAAACATTTTTATTCAGCAGAACGCTTGTCACTTAAAATTATCTTAAAAACTAATCAAGAATTCAAAAATAAATTCATCCCCATACATCGATCGTTAAAAAAAATAATGAAAACTATTTATTTTTTTTTTTTTGATTCTCACCAATTCAGAGACGTTAGACAAAACTTGTTCTTTCCCGGAAATCATCAAATGAAAACATTATTTCCAACAAAATTCAAAAAGATGCAATTTTACCACCAACCAATTCGAAGTTACTCACAATTTTAAGTAAACTCCTCGCTCATGTTATGATATTCAATGCCTTTTAATCTTTTGTTTGCATTTCATTATTTATAAATATATATGTACCTACTATATCATAACAAAAAAAAATATTAAAATGACTTACCGGCGCTCCATGTTGTGCACAGCATGTTGAACCTGATGAATCTGTTAAGATGTTAAATTAAGTTGATATTTAGATGCAGGATTTTAAACTTTGCAGGAACCAATGATGACATATTGTTGGTGTTTGAATTATTTTACTTTGCACTTTCATTTTTGTTAATAACCAAAAAAAAATTAATGATCCTAACGACCTCAATGGATGGGATGTCACAATAACAATTTTTCTTATTAATTAAAATTTTTTTGTTTTATTATTATTACACCAAAAAGGTGATTCTAAATCTCGATCAACAATCAACACTATTGCTTCTTTGAAATTACATGTAAATACCCTTTAACTGAACTACTTACTTCTCTCAATCTACCTTAACAACAAAAAAAAACAATTAACTTGAGGAATCGTATTTCAATTCATGAAAACTTTAATCAAATTTGCTTTTTTTTTTCTCTCAAATAAAGATTATTGTTATTTATTTTTTTTACTTAAATTTCAAAAATTCTTGTAGAAGCAATAGTGTTTTTTTTTTGTATCTTTTTTTTTCAAATCTCTAATTCTTTTTTTTTCTTTATCAAATTAATTTTATTTTTATTTCAGTTTTAATCTTTACATTTTCTTTTCAGCTTATCTTAATTTATTGATTCTTCACCTTTTTTTTCAAATTTTCTTATTTTCTTTTCTTTTTAGCTTATGTAAACTAACTAATTTCCTTTTTTTTTTAGATCTAACCTTTTATTTCAATTATTTTCTTATCTTTTTTTCTTTTGATTTTTTGTATTAATCAATTAATTTCTATTTTATTTCCTAATGAAATTATGTTTTATTATCTCTTGCACTTTTTATCATAGGTTATTTATTTTAATACTTTTTTCTTCTTTTTATAGACACTGCACTTTTCTTTTTTGCAACCCCTAAAGGACTATCTCGGCTACCTTACCATCAATATGTGTATATGTATATTTTTTTTTTTTTTTTACTGTTTTGTTCACTTTTTGTTTTGTTTTTGTCTTGAAGATTGTTTCTGTGGACCTCGTTCTGTTGCACTGTTGGAGCTATTCAATGGCTCGAAGAGTAACCGGAGTTGCTTTTTCTATTCCTTCAAGTAATGACATTTTGTCGAATCTTGATTCAAGAGAAGAATCCTACGTTCAAAAAGAAATGTGTTTTATTAGATACACCCCTATGATGAATATTGTCTATTTTATGTTACCTTACCTTCAAGATAAATTGTATTCTCTTGATTCAAGCAACTTTCGTTTGCTTTTTGGAGACAAGGAAGACCTAGCTGAGACGTTTTCCTATACGAGTTTTGTTTTTTCTTGACCAACTCTCGATTGCTCTTGGGGCACCACGATTATACCCTGATCAACCAGGATTGTTTGAGAAACGCAGAAGTGGACTTAAATTCGTATCCCTGTTGATCGGCTTTTCACTTAAGTCTTAACTACTTTTGTGGTCATGAATTGAACGTCACGACAAAGAGCTAGACCGAAGCAAACCTGTATTACGATCTAAATGCAAAATAAATGTGTGTCGTTTTTATGACCTATAACTAGGTGAACTCAATTCTTACCAGTGTCACGTGCGGTTTGATTTTTTTGGATGTGAACCCACAAAGGATCGTTCTTCGATCAAGATTTTGACCAAAAAAAAAAGTTTACTCCGAGAGGTGGAGAATATTTTGACTGTTGAATCGTTTCAACTCTCGTCTTACCGAAATTCTTGAATTTATCCGAGTCTCGGTCGAACAAAGTAATGTCTGACCTGGCAAAAAGAATAAAACTATATGGGATACCCACCGCTGCTGCTGAAGAAAATAATTTTGTTATTTCTGAGATAGAGATATTTCGTTTCTCTGAGGTATACTTACTAATTGTGACTGGAGGATCGCTTCTCACAGCGTCCTCCTAGGACAATAAATTTTGGGGATAACACCGTGGTCTTGGCCACACACCTGATTAAGTTATCTTTTTTTTTTTGCGAAATGTAATTGATTAATTAATTCTTTTTTTTTATATTTGCTTCTTTTTTGCACTTAAATTCTTTTCTCTTGAATTTAGTTTTGTTTTTTTTTTTGTAACTCTGATGGAAATTACTAGCTTCGATGGCGGCTCAAGATAGAAAGATCGAGAACGAGAACTTGGGGAAGCTAACACATTTTCCTTTTCGAATGGAACGGCGTGGAATGGAGTGAAACAGGAAATGCGAAAACATTTTGCATGGGTTTACTTGAAATACAGGGTTGTTCATACCCAGTGTGCCACCCACTGAATTTTTATGCTGCACACACAATGTTGCTGTGAATTTTTTTTTATGTTTTGTACCTTTAATATTCGATTAATGTTTTCGACTAAAATAAAATTATTGAGTTTGATGGTAATTACTATTATATGATAAGAAATTGATTAATGAAAGATTTCAAGAATGAAAATCGGTATGACAATTTCTTTTATGGGCCGTTTCCTACACATCATATTCTTTTGGTAGAAGAAGCCCTTTACAAAAAGGATATGAAAAGAAACGCTTATCACTATTATTTTTCCTCCTATAGAAGGGTCTCATGCACAGCTGAGTTGGCCGGGTATACGAAATTTTGAAATTCAACAATATGTACATATTCCTATTTTTTTAAGTCTTTTGAATGAGTTACGGATTTGTGGCCTTTGGCGTCTACGACTTTATATAAATTATTACCTATTTTTTTGCAAACTGTCACTTTAATGAATTTTGGACACAGCTTTGCGTTAAAGTGTTTGGCTGCATTGCTCAAAACAAAATTCCTTTTGTACAAGACGTCTCCCACATCATATGAAACTACCCTACTTCTCAAATTGTATCCCTTTCTATAAGATTCGTGAGTCTGCTCTATGGCAGATTTTAAATAGTTATGCAACACGTTCATTTTAGCAGTTTTAGGGAGCCAATCAATCTCTGAGTGGTTTAATCCCCCTAAGCCACGCAGTAATTTATAATCCGCTCCATGCTCAATGATACGATGCCCAAATAGAGCTTCGAAAGGTGAGATTCCAATAGCGGAATGTACTGTCGAACGCAACGCACTTCCGATCGCAGGCAAATGAAGGTCCCAATTCGACTGTTTTGGATCAATGTAAGCTCGGATGGCTGCGAGGATTGAGCGGTTTACTCGCTCGCTCGCATTAGCCTGCGGGGAGTATACTGCAGTCCTGTAGTGAGTGATGCCGAAGGTTTTTACCATTTTGGCAAATTCTTGACCTACAAATTGACTGCCGTTATCTGATAGAATGCTTTCAGGTACTCCGAAAATGAAAAAGATGTCTTCCTCTAAAAATTTTATTAACGTTTGGGCGGTAGCTTTTCGAAGTGGTTTTATCAAGACGAATTTTGTCAATTGATCTAGAGCTATTACGATCTGAGTATTTCCCTTTTTCGATGTTGGGTAAGGTCCCAAGAAATCAATATAAATATGTTGAAATGGTCTTTCAACTGAAAAAGATTTTCCCATCTCTGCTCTGAGAATGCTGTTGGCTGGTTTTGTCGTTTTACAGATTTCACAGTTTTCGATAAATGTTTTCACGTGAGATGCCATATTTGGCCAAAAAAATTGCTGGTGTATTTTGTAAAGAGTTTTCGCAACACCTCCGTGTGAAGCTCTGGGTGGACAATGAGCCAATGAGATCAAACGGTCTGTCAGCGCCGCTGGAATCCACAGTTTCCAGACTAAATCGTCTTGGAGTGGATTTCCTGTACAATGTCTGACCTTCTTGTAAACGAAACCGTCCGAAACTTGAAGGTCAGGAAGCTGGTCTTTATTTTGTCCGATGTGATCGATAATTTGGAGATATTCTTCTGACTTAAAACTCAGATCCTCCAAATCGATATGCAGAACATCGGGGTTCGTTGACATCGTCTTCGGTGGACATACAGTTGAATGCAGCGCCTCTACCTCATAAACACGGGATAGAGCATCTGGCACCACATTCAAAGTACCCTTCCGATGTTCGATGCCAAAATCGAACCCTTGTAGTTTTAGACTCCAGCGAGCTAATCTTCCGGTTGGGTCTCGCAGACTCATCAGCCACTTCAGGCTTGAGTGGTCTGTTATTACCGTGAACCTATATCCTTCGACATAAGGTCGAAATTTTTGAATACCCCTTACCGCAGCTAAGCATTCGCGTTCGGTAACCGTATAGTTGCGCTGGGCCGCATTCAACTTTTGAGAAAAATAATAAATAGGGCGTTCCGCTCCATTTTCGTCTCTTTGACATAGCACGCACCCAATACCAGATGCTGATGCATCGCATAAAATGATGAATTCTTTTGTGAAATCAGGATTAATGAGAACTAGGTCTGACGTTAAGGCCGACTTAATTGCTTCAAACGCTTCTCTTGCCTCCTTACTAAAATCAAACTTTTTGTTTTTCCTTAAAGTATCTGTCATTGGAGCAGCAAGGGTCGAAAAATTACCTACGAATCTTCGGTACCACCCAGCCATACCGAGGAATCTTCGTACTTGTTTGGGTGTCTTTGGGACAGGAAAATCAAGAATTGCGGTGACCTTCGCTGGATCAGGCTTTAAACAACCCTGCCCTACCACATAACCGAGGTACTGGAGTTCCTTGAAGCAGAACTTCAACTTCTCGACGTTTATTGTCAAACCTGCTTCAAGTAACCTTTTCCCTATAACTTCAAGAATACGCATATGTTCCTCGAAATTTCTGGATATAACTAGCAAATCGTCTAGGTAGACGAAAACTTGTTCTCGTAGTTCCGAAGGTACTACTAAGTTCATTAAATACGTTAGACTTTGGGCGGCGTTAGATAAACCAAATGGCATCACTTTAAAATGGTAAAGTGGCCTACCAGGGACAGTAAAAGCCGTCTTCTCCCGCGAACTTTTCTCCAGCGGTACCTGCCAGTACGCATCTTTCAGATCTACACTTGAGATAAAGTGTGTTTCTGAAAGATGCGCTAACAGTCCCTCTATATGAGCAATCGGGCTCGCATTCTTCTTTGTTACTTGGTTCACCTTCCGAAAGTCCAAGCACAGGCGATTCTTTCCAGGTTTTCGTACTAGTACGACTGGAGAGGACCATGCGCTGGAACTTTCTTCGATGACCCCCAAAGCAAGCATGCGATCCAATTCCTCATACACTAGGGCTTGTATCGCCGGAGAAATGGGATAGTGACGTTGCTTTATGGGCTGCGCTTCTCCCGTGTCAATGATATGTTCTATCAGATGAGTTTTGCCTAAGCCTTTTTTTGTAAAAGACGGAAATTGATCAATTATCTTAAACAGTGTCTCACGTTGTTGATCGTTTAGATCACACTCAATCGCACTCTCTAATTTGTTGGTTGTTTCATTTATTAGTGATATTTCTGAAACTATATGTGGAGCTATCTCAAAAACCTTCCAGAAATCTACGCCCAGATACAATTCTTGGGTAAGAGATGGTACGATGAATAAATTCAACACATTGGCTTTGCCTTTGTACTGAATTTGAGCCGTAACCATTCCGATTATGGATTGCTTCTGACCATCTGCGGTAGAAATCGAAGAAGTGAAGCGTTTATATGGAATTTGATTTTCCTTCAGAAAATCAAGAGCTCCAGTTCCCAAACAACTTACGCTTGCTCCTGAATCAAGCAATCCCCGAATTTTTTTACCAAAAACTTCAACTGTTAGGTATGGACGAGGATCGTCCTCTGAACAATTTAAGGTAGTGGATGCTACTGATTTATAAATTACTTTCTTTTTCTTCATTCTGTCTCGTAACTTCAAAACTTTTTCCGATGTGGAGGGAAATGTTAAAATTCTTTTTCTTGCTTCGTAATACTCCTTAATGCGTTGGTGAATTGATTTATTTGAAATATTAGGTTTATAATTAATTATATTATTCGGTTTATTTTGTAGATCTTGTCTACATTTTATCTCCTCAGGAGATAGTTGGAGTATGGCAATTTTAGATGGACTTGGTTTTGGTTGAGTTATTTGCCCGGGTTCTCTGTCTTCGAGCGATTCTCCCCGGTCGAAGGATTGCCCGATGACCGGTTTCCCGAACATCTTTCACACCTAGGTGTTATGACGTTATCACGTCCACATCTATAGCAAAACAAGTTCCGTTTAGGATTGTCGCACTCTCTGAATGTATGCCCCTCTACTTTGCAATTCCAACATTTTAGTATATTGGCTTCCCTTTGGTAAGCCTCAACTACCGCAGGAATTGCAATGTCAGAGTCTTCAAACAAATTTTCCAGTTCATTAATTTGACGTCGTGAAGGTTGAGACGTGTTATTATTGAATGGATATTTGGTCTTAAGCGGTTCATTTCCGTTTAAAAATTTTTCAATTGTACGACAAACGTATACCATCTCTGGTAAACTGTGGGTACTGAAAGTTACCAATAATTCGCCCATCCTTCGTCGCACATTTTGCTTGATGAGCTCTATTAACTCTTTGACTGGTTTTGGTACTCGTAATCTCGAATTAAACTTTATAAGATCGTCATAAAAATCGTCGAAACTCTCATTCGGCAACTGTTTTCTATCAATCATTTTTCGAGATAATTCACTATCTGTCTCTAAACCTCTGTATTGCTCAATAAGAGCTAAACGTAACGTTGACCAATTGGCACGAGGATTACTCTTCAAGAACATCCAGTACCACGTTTCCACACGACCACTAACGAAATGGTGAAAATTTTGCACAACCTCGACCCAAGTTACATTGTAACAGTCCTTTACTCTTTCCAGGCGAAACAGAAAATCGTCGATAGACATGTTTTTGTGATCAAATTTGATACCCCATTTGTGGTAATGCGGGAAACGTAGTACTGAACCAGATGGAGATGGTGCTGGTACTGGCACTGGATTGGTTTGATTTGAAGTTAGAGGTGAAACATTCAAGTTCAGATTGCTCAATTGAGCTAAAAAGTTGTCTACATTTGAGCCGCGCGCCATGTTCACAGGATGAACACTTTGGTCATTTGTCAGGTATGTGGCAGAAGTGGGGTTATTTGCGTATCGTTGTTCTGAATGGCCTTCAGTAGGTTGCCCTACTGGTGTTGTCGGGTTACACAAGTTCCGCGAATTTTGAGTGTTTGGCTGGGGAGCAGGAGTAGTATTAGCGAGAGTTTCTCTTACTATTGCCCTTACTTGTGCCATCAACTCCGTATTGCTCCTTACCAACTCCTCACGTATGAAACGTTGGTCCTCGGCACGATTGAGACCTATTGTAGCTGTAACTACATCTTGTATGTATGCCTCAAAATGTTCAGCCTCTTTAGAAGTGTTACCATTTTTAGGACTAGAAGTTGTCCTGTTCTCAGTTGCGTCTTGGTTATGGGACTCGTTGTGAATCCCCGTAACATTACCGCCTGAACCTGTTGGTACTTCCTCTTCTACTTGATTTTCCCTTTCAACATTATTCGAGAGTGATCGCTCCCTCCCTCCTTTTTCACGGGAGTTCTTGCGACGTCCTCTACCTCCCATTATGATTAAAAGGGGAACCTAAACGTGTTCTATATTAATAATTTATTGCGAAGTTTTTAACTTGAACTATTATTGTTAAACATGTACTTTATTCTTTTGTAATAAAAAAAATATCTTGGTATATGTATAACTTTTTTCTCCTTTAATGACCTTTTTAACTTCAAAATCTGCTTAAAAAAAAAACTCTAGAAATACTAAAAATAACTACGGCTAAAACTCAAGCAAAAAAAAAAAAAACGTTAAACTCTTTCGTTCAATTTTAGTTAAAATATCTTATTTATCTTAACAGATACTCAAAAAAAAATTTTTATAAACTTAATTTCATACACGAATCTAGGGAGTGACATCAGGGTGTGAAGAGATCCCCAAGTCTCAAGAAGATAACTCAATGTTCTTCTTAAAAAAATTTTCTAAAAATAAATTAATCTCAAATGAATTGTTTTAACCCTAAGTATGTATGTATGTCTCTCAAAAAAAAGAACAAATCTCCATCCCAAAAATCATTTACTCCAACCAAACGAAACAACTAGTTGAAGCCAGAATCTATTTATGTTCTTAGCCTACCGGATAACGAAAAGTTTTCTACCTTTTTGAGATGAGATGGAAATAAAATTGTCAGATCTTCAGGAAATGTTAATGGGTTCAAAAAAAAATTGTGGAAATATTCCTCCTAACCCTGAAGTTTCAAGTCCTTGCAGCAGTCACAGATCAGGTAACTTATCCTTAATCTGCCGGACAAAAATCTTGACCTCCACTGAGAAAATGAAATATTATTCCATAAAAATTGCTTTCCTATAAACTTGCTTCTCATCACTGCTATCAGCTACTCAAAAATGTATCAATCTAAGCACGGACACTGAAGAACGCAAGAATTAGGTGAAAGACATAATAGCACACCATGTTGCAACTGACAGGAGTCGGAAAATAAAAACTCTTAACACCTCGGACAACAATGGCTGCTTGTTATGTACAGGTGACAATAACACCAGGAAACAACACCACTAACTTCAAAAAAAAAATTTTTTGAATACAATTTCAAAAATTTTAATTAGCTTCCTCAAACTGATCCTAATAAAAAAAGTCGGTCAATAATTTCGGGCCCCACGTTGGGCGCCATCTGTAACGTGTTTTATATACCTTTGTCTGGCAACTTTGAGAATACTCACTCGCATCTAAAACACCTATTCAGTGAGACGAGGAAACAAACGTATTCAACGAAAAATTTGCAAACACAAATTAATTGTAAAAGAAAAAATTTTGGTTTTCTTCCTCATTCACTATTTGAGGAGAGAGAGAATCCTTCAAACCAATCCACTTATCTAACAAACGAGGCCAAATTCACTTTCAGCGATAGGTTAAAAAAAAATCTAAAAAGACAAAAGATATAATTTGCTGATCCTCTATTCTCTTCCCAAAGTTCCCCCCCTTACGACCTATCCCACCTTTATGACCAATGCTTACAGATCCATTGGCCCTTCCAGGCAGGGGTCGAAAGGGGTGTCCAACCGCGTTGGTAACCGAAGGCCTGATAGTTGCCACGCATAGCTCGTCGATGGGGGGGGTCGTTGTTACTCGCGATAGGACGGTGTTACATTTACAGGCCTAAGTCTCAGGTGACATTCGACCAAATTATTTTTCCATCTTTATATGGTGGGACCCGAAATTAATGACTTTTACTTTCTGTTTTTCACTTACATACTGAGGGGGGAGGACATAGATCGTCGTGCCCTCGGAGCGTCTTTACCCGCCCTTTTTAATATTCCCAAACAAAATATTTGAAAATATTCCAATGCCGTTGCTAAAGCTCCATCAAAAATTACTACAACAGCCCTCATCGAAAGAGGAGAAAGTTATGAACTTTCCCCTACAACTTCATCAAGAACTCCCTTTAACTCTTCACTTCCCTTCCTTCACTCCCCAATTTTAACCCCTTACAACTCCATATCGTGATTATTCATGAGTAATCTTATATTCAGTTCTACTGATCATCAAGCCTGAATCCTTCATAACTCAAAAAAAAACTTTAATAAAAACGTCGATCAAAAAACTCAATTACTTTATAATTCCTTATCAAACATTTTTATTCAGCAGAACGCTTGTCACTTAAAATTATCTTAAAAACTAATCAAGAATTCAAAAATAAATTCATCCCCATACATCGATCGTTAAAAAAAATAATGAAAACTATTTATTTTTTTTTTTTTGATTCTCACCAATTCAGAGACGTTAGACAAAACTTGTTCTTTCCCGGAAATCATCAAATGAAAACATTATTTCCAACAAAATTCAAAAAGATGCAATTTTACCACCAACCAATTCGAAGTTACTCACAATTTTAAGTAAACTCCTCGCTCATGTTATGATATTCAATGCCTTTTAATCTTTTGTTTGCATTTCATTATTTATAAATATATACATATGTACCTACTATATCATAACAAAAAAAAATATTAAAATGACTTACCGGCGCTCCATGTTGTGCACAGCATGTTGAACCTGATGAATCTGTTAAGATGTTAAATTAAGTTGATATTTAGATGCAGGATTTTAAACTTTGCAGGAACCAATGATGACATATTGTTGGTGTTTGAATTATTTTACTTTGCACTTTCATTTTTGTTAATAACCAAAAAAAAATTAATGATCCTAACGACCTCAATGGATGGGATGTCACAATAACAATTTTTCTTATTAATTAAAATTTTTTTGTTTTATTATTATTACACCAAAAAGGGTGATTCTAAATCTCGATCAACAATCAACACTATTGCTTCTTTGAAATTACATGTAAATACCCTTTAACTGAACTACTTACTTCTCTCAATCTACCTTAACAACAAAAAAAAACAATTAACTTGAGGAATCGTATTTCAATTCATGAAAACTTTAATCAAATTTGCTTTTTTTTTCTCTCAAATAAAGATTATTGTTATTTATTTTTTTTACTTAAATTTCAAAAATTCTTGTAGAAGCAATAGTGTTTTTTTTTTGTATCTTTTTTTTTCAAATCTCTAATTCTTTTTTTTTTCTTTATCAAATTAATTTTATTTTTATTTCAGTTTTAATCTTTACATTTTCTTTTCAGCTTATCTTAATTTATTGATTCTTCACCTTTTTTTTCAAATTTTCTTATTTTCTTTTCTTTTTAGCTTATGTAAACTAACTAATTTCCTTTTTTTTTTAGATCTAACCTTTTATTTCAATTATTTTCTTATCTTTTTTTCTTTTGATTTTTTGTATTAATCAATTAATTTCTATTTTATTTCCTAATGAAATTATGTTTTATTATCTCTTGCACTTTTTATCATAGGTTATTTATTTTAATACTTTTTTCTTCTTTTTATAGACACTGCACTTTTCTTTTTTGCAACCCCTAAAGGACTATCTCGGCTACCTTACCATCAATATGTGTATATGTATATTTTTTTTTTTTTTTTACTGTTTTGTTCACTTTTTGTTTTGTTTTTGTCTTGAAGATTGTTTCTGTGGACCTCGTTCTGTTGCACTGTTGGAGCTATTCAATGGCTCGAAGAGTAACCGGAGTTGCTTTTTCTATTCCTTCAAGTAATGACATTTTGTCGAATCTTGATTCAAGAGAAGAATCCTACGTTCAAAAAGAAATGTGTTTTATTAGATACACCCCTATGATGAATATTGTCTATTTTATGTTACCTTACCTTCAAGATAAATTGTATTCTCTTGATTCAAGCAACTTTCGTTTGCTTTTTGGAGACAAGGAAGACCTAGCTGAGACGTTTTCCTATACGAGTTTTGTTTTTTCTTGACCAACTCTCGATTGCTCTTGGGGCACCACGATTATACCCTGATCAACCAGGATTGTTTGAGAAACGCAGAAGTGGACTTAAATTCGTATCCCTGTTGATCGGCTTTTCACTTAAGTCTTAACTACTTTTGTGGTCATGAATTGAACGTCACGACAAAGAGCTAGACCGAAGCAAACCTGTATTACGATCTAAATGCAAAATAAATGTGTGTCGTTTTTATGACCTATAACTAGGTGAACTCAATTCTTACCAGTGTCACGTGCGGTTTGATTTTTTTGGATGTGAACCCACAAAGGATCGTTCTTCGATCAAGATTTTGACCAAAAAAAAAAGTTTACTCCGAGAGGTGGAGAATATTTTGACTGTTGAATCGTTTCAACTCTCGTCTTACCGAAATTCTTGAATTTATCCGAGTCTCGGTCGAACAAAGTAATGTCTGACCTGGCAAAAAGAATAAAACTATATGGGATACCCACCGCTGCTGCTGAAGAAAATAATTTTGTTATTTCTGAGATAGAGATATTTCGTTTCTCTGAGGTATACTTACTAATTGTGACTGGAGGATCGCTTCTCACAGCGTCCTCCTAGGACAATAAATTTTGGGGATAACACCGTGGTCTTGGCCACACACCTGATTAAGTTATCTTTTTTTTTTTGCGAAATGTAATTGATTAATTAATTCTTTTTTTTTATATTTGCTTCTTTTTTGCACTTAAATTCTTTTCTCTTGAATTTAGTTTTGTTTTTTTTTTTTGTAACTCTGATGGAAATTACTAGCTTCGATGGCGGCTCAAGATAGAAAGATCGAGAACGAGAACTTGGGGAAGCTAACACATTTTCCTTTTCGAATGGAACGGCGTGGAATGGAGTGAAACAGGAAATGCGAAAACATTTTGCATGGGTTTACTTGAAATACAGGGTTGTTCATACCCAGTGTGCCACCCACTGAATTTTTATGCTGCACACACAATGTTGCTGTGAATTTTTTTTTATGTTTTGTACCTTTAATATTCGATTAATGTTTTCGACTAAAATAAAATTATTGAGTTTGATGGTAATTACTATTATATGATAAGAAATTGATTAATGAAAGATTTCAAGAATGAAAATCGGTATGACAATTTCTTTTATGGGCCGTTTCCTACAACCTTGGCTAATATAACACTTTATTTAATAAAATAAAGCATTTTTCTAACTATTACGAACTATTTTGATCTGTTAAGGCACTGTATAACTGAAAAATCAAATAAATACGCCTGTTAGATTTTTGTTTCGATTGGCAAACAACCAATATAATCGAATTTAGATATATAAAGTTTTTTTTTTTGCAATTTTATTTTTAAATATCTTAAAAAAAATTAAAAAAAGTTTGTTCA
Source organism: Epistrophe grossulariae (assembly GCA_929447395.1). NCBI lineage: Eukaryota > Metazoa > Arthropoda > Insecta > Diptera > Syrphidae > Epistrophe > Epistrophe grossulariae. The sequence continues at coordinate 43,525,811 of OV839567.1, read as the reverse complement.
TTTATTTTTGTTCTCAAAATTTTATATTATTAATAATCAATTTTTTGAGAAAATTGATATAAAAACAAGTTTCTATACTTTTTTCAGTATAATTATTATGCTATGTTATGTTGCATCTTTATGCTGACGATGTTCAAGTGTATCTATCTCGTCCATTTAATTTATTAGAAGACCTAATTTGTAGATTCAATGAAGATCTTTTTGGGATCTACAACTGGAGCCTATGCAATGGACTTACTTTAAATCCTGCCAAATCGCAAATAATTGCAATTTCTAAAAAGAAATTTGATGTAACAACCCTTCCCCCTGTCTTTATTTCACGTTTTGAACTTAATTTTGTAGATTGTGTCATGAATCTAGGCTTCAAAATAAATCGGACCCTTTCTGCTAATGATCATGTAAACCTCTCAGTCGGCCGTATTTATGGTGGTCTCCGAAAATTAAACCTCTTCTCTAACCTTACACCTATAGATACTAAGCTAAGACTTGTTAAATCCCTGTTACTGCCTATCATTGATTATGCTGCTGTAGTTTACTGTAAGCCTGATTCGCACTCATTGCATAAACTATCTGTTGCTTTTAATGACATGGTTAGGTATGTTTATGGATTGCGAAGGTTTGACCATGTTTCTCAATATCATCAACGTGTTCTCGGATGCTCGTTTATGCAATTTCTTGATTCAAGATGTTGCATATTTCTGCATAAGATAATTCAAAGAAAAGCCCCGTCATATCTATTTGATAAGCTCCGCTTCGCGCAGTCTACCCGAACCATGAATCTCACCACACCCGCATCAAAATATTTAAATTCTTCGAGACTTTTTTTTGTATATGCCATTAGACTTTGGAACTCCTTGCCAATAATGATAAGACAAATAATAGGAGCAACTCACTTCAAAAAAGCTATATTTCAGAATTTTTAGTAGAATGTAAAATGGAGACAGCAATTTGAAAAAATAATAGTTTAAGTTTTTTATTAAATTTTTTTTTTTTTTAATTTTATAATATATGTATAGTATACTATTAATTTCATTTTCCTTGAAGTTGTACATATCTTTAGGTTATTATTATTATTATTAGTTTATTGTTACCTATTGCTTATATTTTTTTTTTTTTTTTGCCTTATTAAATTAACTTTTTTTTTCTTATTTTATAAACTTTTTAGTATTAGTTTTCTATCCGATCTAATATGTATTAGCTTTAAGTACTTAATAAAAGACTATGTCTTACTTGTACGCCATAATAATAAATTGAATTGAATTGAATTATAGTCATTTTGGCAGAAAACTTGATTTCAAGAAGTAGCAACCATAGTTTCAATTTATATTTTTTCATAAACATATATATTAGGGTGGAGCGTCGATGTATGGAGAAAAATAAAAGTTGTTGTATCAATTTCGTTTTGATGAGTAGAATAACTTGACATTAAAAAAAAAGTTTGGATTAAGTCTTTAGCCCTCTACGTTAGCTCAAAGTTTCGACTTTTTGGAAAAAAATTTTTTTTTCGGAAACGGTAAAATTATTTCACAAGTTTGAAATAAATTATATGATATCATTCATGAAAAAGGAAAAATACAAATTATAGTATATTAACTTTATTTAGACAAATAAATTAACACAAACTGGAAAATAAAAACTTAAAAATTCATAATACGCCATTCAGAAACTAACCCAATTACGCAACTTTTTAGTGCTATTCGAAAAGCTAAATCGAAAAAAATAATATTCGACCAACCCCCTAACAACCCTGCAACCAACATTCTTCCTTTTCTGCCAACCTCTTCTTCATCAAAATTAAATCTATTAAAAACAAAAACAATTCACGAAATTGTAGCATCCTTTTTTCCTTCCAACTCTTATAAATTTTATATACTGTGCTCTCATTCTATTATTATCGCATTTTCTTCTTTGGATGGCAATTCTTTAGTCTCCGACCCAACTCTCCGCATTGTGGAATGTGGATAGTAAGTATTTACATGTGTGGACGCATGGTGGCGCGTCGGGCGTTTGTCACGATGATAGTACTATAGGTTTTATATACAAAGATTTAATTACAAATTTCTGTAATATCGAATTGAATAATGATTATCGGTAGTATTTCTAAACGTTGCCTAACTTTGCACAGCCGTCCAAGTTATAAAAGTAGAACCGCACTAGGCGGAACTATACTTCAGCGACAACGAGCACACTTTCGCATGAAAGTGTGTGTCGCGCCATGAAGTGCAGTTGTCGCTTAGTGCGATATAGCTCATACAATTTCCTACAAATAAGTCGTGAAGTTCAGTTCCGCTGAAGTGTGGCGGAACTGCACTGCGGTCTTAGCTTTAATAAACACTTTTAATTGTTGTCTAACCGCCATATTATTCATCCATATTATTCCATCCAGATTAAAACTTACATCCTGATGTAGATTAACTGAATTTAAATTAAATCTGCATAAACCGAGTAAATAATAGCTCTGTTTTATTTTCCCCACATCCGAACCAGGGGCCTTAAACACAACGTGACATGTACTTGTCGGACAAGTGAAAAGTGACAACTTGTCCAAAGAAGTTCTGTAACACATCGCTACAATTAGTGACAACGCGATGAATGATCAAAACTTGTCACAATAAAATATTCCAAGTGGACAATCCTTTGGTTTTGTTATTTCTTCAATGAGTGTAACAGATTTAAGTGACAAGACGTGTAAAGAATTTTTTTTCATATGAATAACACAACATGACTTGTCCGAAAATCTAAATTCACTTGTTAAGCCTAGTACGCTGCTGATGCGAAACGAAAAATCCCATACAAAAATGACACAACGAAATCATAAACGGAAAATTTCGTTCTGCTTTTCGTTTTGCAGTACGCTGTTCGAAGAGCGAAATTTATAATTGTAGCATATTATTAGGAGAAGTCTCCGCTCCTTTTTCGCACTGAATTAATTATACAGACTATTTATTGTTTGCGAAAAAATGACATTTGAGTTTTTTTTGTTTATCATTTTCTTACATCATTTAAATGAATACAGACTTGTCAATTTAAGTTATTGAATTTATTATATTTTTTAATATTTATTATATTTTTGAGTCTTAAAAGTTCGAAATTTTTGGAAATATGTTTTTGCATCAAATAAAATATCAAAAGAGTAATTGTGATTCTTTGTCTAGTATGATAACTCTTACTGCCATACTACTCACTTGGTTTATTGGTAATTAGACAATAATTAAAACTGGGCCTTAAAATCGAATTTAGAATATCTAATTTATTGCGACGCTTTTTGGAAAATTTCCATCATTGTACTTGAGTTGTGTTTTTGTTTTTATCAATTATTTTAAACTCTTAATTTACTGCACTTAGTTCTTTAAGAGAAAAATAGAAACATAAATCAATCACCAAAAATATATCGTAAGTCAAGTAATGTGGAAACTATAATCTCATAATCATAATCATTAATAGATTATTGAACTCCATATTTTATTAGGTTTCAAGCAGCACACTATATAGGTGTGTCCTAAGGTCGCGGTATGTGAAATAAAAACATTAGATTGTTGAACGTAAACGATATTTTTTATTAGAATATCTCATTAGTTAAATATGTAGAAGTTCAGTCTTATCGAAAATAATTTAGCTAATGAAATGAAAATAAACGAATTGAATTCGATTAGGTATACTGAATCATCGAGACGAAAATTTCATTTGAAGGAACAAAACAAAAGCTACTCGTATATAATCAGAGATCACAGGACTGTGCAAGATTTTCTACACAATTATTTAATTTATTACAAATTTACGTACTTATTTATAAATGTATATCATAGAATTATTATGAATTTACTGCATGAAAATCATTTTAGAGATTTGATTAAATTTGCGGGTTTTTTTTGCAAACCCGTTTTGGATTGACAAAAAAATACGTCCAAAAATACGTGATGCCAATCGACATAGGACAGAAATCTTAAAACTAAAAGAAAACACAAATAGAAAATTACTCAACCTAGATACATGCCTAGCTTATTGCTGCAATAAAAATAAGCTGAAATAAAACATAAAATCAAATACAAGACACTGCTCAGCGATATTTTAACAAATAAAATAAAATGCACGACTGGGTCGCAAGAACTTGCTCTTACCCAGGGGCTCCATCAGCAATACTTGAGGAAATAAATTGCTTGGCTCATTGCCATTGCTTTTAATATTGCTGATGGGGACGCTTTGGCAATGGCAATGACAATATTGCTCGGCTGATGGAAGGCAATTATTGATTTCCATCGCTGAGCCAATAAATTTTGACGTTTCACCTTTTTCAAAATTGTATTCTCCGCGATTTTGAACGAATTGTGCTTCGTTTTGAATTGTTTATCTATGTTTATCTATAACTTCGACGGTTGTCCAAAGTAAGACAATGTTGATAAATAGGTACCGTTACCGTTAATATTTTAAAAATTATACATCTGATGAAATTGTTAAAAAATCAATAATTAGAAATAAATTGGTTAAACAACCTCTTAAATTGATTTTACATTAACGTCAGAAACACCATCTGGTTTCTTAAACAAATCTCAATTTATGAGAAAACAATTTTGAAAATCTTTGGAGCGGTTTTTTTAAAAAATAATATTTTATATTATATGAAATTTTTGAAAACACTTTTAAGAAATTGATACGCAATTTTTTAGCATTAAGGTATTAATGCCGAGTTAAAAAGTTAATTTTGAAAAAAATCATTTACCCATTTACCAATACCCAAATTTAAAATTTTTTTTGAAATACAAATTAAACTTATTAGAAGCTTTTGTGTAAAAAATTTCATTAAAATCGGTTTAACAGATAATACGATAGTCGAAAACCAACAAAATTATTGGAAATACCTTATTAATCGATAGATAATTTTTTTTTTCAAAAATATATTATGATATATTAGCTCACATTAAATCAATTTAAATCAAAATCGTAGGAGTTGTTTTTGGAAAAAATAAAATTTTCCTTACCGGTTTTTAAACATATGGGAGCTACCGTTATTTTTGGTTATAAGAATAATTTTTATTTAAAATCTGCTCACTTGATGGTTTTCTCGAATAATATTTTTTGATTGATATTTTTATGGCACGATATTTTATCACCTGTTATAATCCTGGAATGATATATTTTTCGCATGATATAATTCTTAAATATTTTTCTTGCATTACCTATACAATTCCCGCATGATTTATATTTCGTATGATATATTTTTCACATATGTAATATATTTCTCGCATGATATATTTCTCTAATGAAATTTTCATCGCATGATATTTTTTTCAAATTTTTTCTCTTGAAATTTTTCGATTAATATTTTTCTGGCACTGAACATTTTTATTTCTCGCTTGATACTGACAAATCTTATAAACCAAACAAGGAACCCGACAATCTGGCTCTCAAAAAAAAAATGTTTGCATGACAAATGCAGAAAATGTGTATGTATATACAGTCAGTCGTATTTATTAGATTTTTGTCTACCTAGACACTGTCTAACTGTCAACTATTTTCAAATTGGTGGAAATATGCTTTATTTAACAAAAATAAATATCACATTATTCACGGTTAAGACAATCATATTCTTGTATGTAAGTTAGGCGGCTATAAGACAACAATAAACAAGGTTTTTGAACACATTTTTCAAAGTTGGACAGTTGTCTAAAGTTAGACAAATTTTATAAATAAGACCTAGTATATCTAATGTTTTTTTGTCGTACGTATAATAGCTACATATGTATCTATTATGTACGACAGAAAAAATTTCTCACTGTTCTAAATGACACATCTACGAAATACAAAACTGTAGTCAGCGATTCAAGTAATTATTTATGCGAATGAATTTATATTTTTTTTAAAGCATATAGTACGCAGCTGAAGCGAAACGAAAATTTTCATACAAAAATTGAAACAACGAAATCATAAACGAAAAATTTCCTTCTCATTTTTGTTCTGTACATTTGCCTTATAGTACGCTGCTGATGCGAAACGAAAAATCCCATACAAAAATGACACAACGAAATCAGAAACGGAAAATTTCGTTTTGCTTTTCGTTTTGCAGTACGCTGTTCGAAGAGCGAAATGTATAATTGTAGCAGATTATTTGGAGAAGTCTCTGCTCCTTTTTCGCACTGAATTAATTATACAGTCTATTCATTGTGTGCGATCATTTTCTTACATCATGGGTTCCTCTGATTTTTTGCGTTTATGTTTGATTTTGTTTTTGGAATTAGTGAAACTCTCCAAGGATATTTTCCGTTGTGTTTTCGCAAGCGTTTCGTTGTCTGTTTGGATATCACAGGAAATTTTCGTTTCGCATCAGCAGCGTACTAGGCTTCACGCTGTTAATTAATAATTGTAGTAGATTATTTGTAGAAGTCTCCACTCTTTTTCGCACTGAAATATTTGCACGAACCATTAATTGTGTGAGGAAAAATGACATTCGAGTTTTATTTGTATTTTTGTTTGTTGTTTCCTTGATTAAAGCGTACAGTAATTCATATTGTAGGTTTCTGTGATTTTGTTGTTTTTTTTTTTTATTTTTTTTTTTGAAATTAATTTTTTTCAACTGTCGTTTCGTTTACGTTTTCGCTATTGATTTGGAGACCTAAGAAAATTTTCGTTTCGCTTCAGCTGCGTAGTAGGCAATTAAATGAAAGTTTTCCCAAAATTGGTATACAATCCGACAACCTATGGCTACTCTGTCGCAACCTTCTATAATAAGTTGTCGGACATGTACAAACAAAACTCTCCAAATGATTTGAGCCTATTAATGTTTAAAGTACAACTTGTTTCCCGTGACGACACAGAGATCACATTAATTGCTTTTTAAAATCCTCTTGACGTTAAAACAATTAAAGTACTCAAAATTATAATTTTTCTTCACTGTCATTGGACCATTAAGTGGATCGTTATTATAAGTTCTCATAGTACAAACCTTTTAAAAAAATACTTCACCGTTCTGCAAATATGCTCCCGATAAGAGTATGATTATATGTATAAAGAATTGTAAGAAAGGAAAGAAATTGCCAATACCATTGATATACTCATTACAATTATTATTTTATATCGAACAGGGAAAAAATATTTTTGTTCTTAATGTTAAAGATAAGATAAGATAAGCTAGACTTTGAAGTTAACTGCTCCTCTACCTTTATATAAAACTAGGCGAAACTCTTCTGATACCTGCCATTTCCGTTTATTACCTTCACATTTAAGATACTCAATATTTTTTCATAGTTCGAGCTTAAGAATTAATTATTTAAAAAAATGAAAACAATTAAACTTAGCCACATTATATTTTGTTTATCAATAATAATTGCATGTCTCGTTTGTGTTGACAGCCATGGAATGATGATGAAGCCTGTAAGTCGTGGTTCTCGATGGAGAATCGATTCGACAGCACCTACAAACTACGATGACAACGGATTATTCTGTGGTGGATATGGTGTGAGTTTCAGATATTCGCGATGTATCTTGCGTTAATTTCTAAAAAAAACAAAAATATTTTCATCAATCTACATATAGAATCAATGGTCAGTTCATGGAGGAAAATGTGGACTTTGTGGTGATAGTTACGGTGAGGCAACTCCTAGACCCCATGAAAATGGTGGAATTTTTGGTCAAGGCATAATTGTTGAGAATTACATTGCTGGCCAAACTGCTGAGATAAGTATCAAAATTACTACTAGCCATAAAGGAAAATTTGTCTTTCATCTATGCAACATCGATTCTCGACCAGAGTCAGAGGAATGTTTCGCTGATGAGCCTCTTCAACTTAGTTCAGGAGATTATGAATATAATTTAAATTCCTATGGTACGGGTTTCTATAATACTTCTGTGATTATACCTTCAGATATAGTTTGTAATCATTGTGTAATAAGGTGGACTTACTTCACAGGTGAGTTAATATAAAATTTGAATTTTATGAATTGAACTTATGCGAAATTCTGAATTTCAATATTATCATTTTACAGCAAATTCATGGGGAACCTGTGAGGATGGAACTGGTGCTCTTGGATGTGGGCCACAGGAACAGTTTAAAAATTGTGCTGATGTTGCTATTTTCCCTCCGCAATCATCACTTTATAATTAAAATACTATAGATCAATAAATATTTAAGGAAATTTGAAAAAAGAGAAATTTGTTCAAAAATTTATAAAAATGTTAACTCCGTATGTGTTAAAGTGAATAAGAAATAAAATCGTCATCTGATTGCAAGAAACATCTAACTAAATTTCTTAAATTTTTGAAGTGCTTGGGTTTTTGCTACCTTCAATCAAACCAACCAGTAGCACAGAAAAAACATGGTGTTATTATTTTATCAGTACTATCACGCAAAAAATGGAGCCTGAAAAAGAAGCCAAAACGTTTTTGCGACTTTCTCAATTAAGTCTAGTACGCTGCTGATGCGAAACGAAAATTTTCTGTGATCTCCAAACAGACAACGAAACGCTTGCGAAAACACAACGGAAAGTATCCTTGGAGAGTTTCACTAATTCCAAAAACAAAATCAAACATAAACGCAAAAAATCAGCGAAACCCATGATGTAAGAAAATGATAAACAAAAAAAAACACAAATAAAACTCAAATGTCATTTTTCCGCACACAATAAATAGTCTGTATAATTAAATCAGTGCGAAAAAGGAGCGGAGACTTCTCCAAATAATCTGCTACAATTATAAATTTCGCTCTTCGAACAGCGTACTGCAAAACGAAAAGCAGAACGAAATTTTCCGTTTATGATTTCGTTGTGTCATTTTTGTATGGGATTTTTTGTTTCGCATCAGCAGCGTACTAGGCTTTATTTGAAAATTGAATAAGCTGGTTCTTGCAAACAGGTGACCATATGTCTTCTAAAGGCTTAAGGTGTTGCTCATTTAACCGTTGCGTTGTACATATATAATCACTAATTCCAAAATCAGATAATCTTGTGGAAGAGCTTAAAATTTTTCAAAAATATCTGTGATGCGTTCTTTTTTGACTATTGTTGATGTGTCAAAAAAAACCGTTAAAATGTCATTCTTAAAAATATTAAAGTATGTAAAATTTCATTTAGGAACGATCAATGTGAAAAATAGCCTAATTTCTTTAAGGTAGAACTAGAATAGGCGGTAGCTGTCGGAAGCTAGTGTCAAAACCGAACGAAAAATTGCTTTCCAAAACGTCAAATTCATAAGTCACCCATAATGCACTTGAGTGGTTTTAAGTGATTTTTTTGATTTTTGAAGCTAGCTGTCAGTCCACTTACGAAAGAGCGGTCCGTGAGCGCTCTCACGTCCGACGACAAAAGTTAACGAAAACTAAACGAAAAGTTCCACATAGCAATTATGTGCGCCTGATATGAATTTCTGGTTTTCGCTTGGTTTCGTACGACCACGTACGTATGGCTTCCGCCTATTCTAGTTCTACCTCTAGGCTCTACTTTGAAACTCTATGCATTCGTGTTATTTTTTACACAAATTTCTGTCAAAGTTCATATAAAAAAATAATAAAATGTGTAGAACACAAATGAACAGAGTTTGAAAGTAAAGGAACAAACCAAACATTGTTCATCTGTCAATCGAAAGGGGTGGAAAAAAAGTTCGAAATAAGTTAAGAATTGGTCAGTTTATATTTCTGAGATCTCAGAAATCTCACAAATATAAACAGCAAAATTTCTCAGTTTTTGTGTCAAATACCGAGGAAAAAAATTTTGGATTCGTCTGCTCAATTTTTGTCGGAGGAAAATTAGTGAGGACTCTGAAATATAAACTGACCAAATGAATAATCAAATTCAGCTGCTTTTGACAGTTCAACATTTCATTTAATATATCGACGAGGTGAGTTGAAAAATTGGTACAAAGTGTAAAAATCTGACACTACCATTGAATTTAGGAACGATTTAAAGTCTTTATAATTGGCACGTTCAGAAAAATTATATCTCAGAGAATATTTGCTCTCTCAAAAAGTAAGCAAGCAAATCCAAGATGTTTTTTCCTCATTATTTTGACAACAAAACTGAGAAATTGGGTTAAGGAATCCTAATCATGTATGTAACTGCGATTGCTGAGATCTTCGAGATCGCATTTTCCTGAACATGCTTAATCTTACACAATTGGCGTGTTCAGAAAAATAAGATCTCAGAGATTTTCTCACTCAAAAAGTGAGCAAGCGAATCCAAGATTATTTTTACTCAAAATTTTGACAGCAAAGCTGAGAAATTTGGTTAAGGAATCCTGTTCATGTACTCTTTTCTTCCTCCTTGCTTTGTCTTTGTCCTTGTTCTTATACGAATATAATACTTTTCCATCCACTTAAAACAACATTACGGTTTAAGAGGCAATTGCCAAAACCATGTTTAACATGTTGATCAATATTAATATACGGTTTTCTGATAGTGATATGTAGTGAGATAATAGTGTAATATTGCATTACGATTTAGTTCATTATGCAAACAAATATTACGTATACGCCATGTGTACTTGTGTGTACCATGTGTACATTGTTTTTAAACAATTGGAAAAATATAGATATTATATTAGAAGCTTCTTATACATTGGTATATTTTTGTTAATTGTAGATAATACAGGGGTATATATGTATATCTGTCGCAGCGACCGACGACGAAAACAATAGCTGCGTTTTATTTTTCCCCAGATCCAATCCAGATTCGATCAGGAAAATAAAACAACCCAGGATCTCCGTGACATACGTTATATACCCAACTCTTTTTTTCCTTTGTTTTTTTTATTCGTATACACCCTTTGTCTTTTTTCTTTACACTACTAACGACATTTACAAATTAAGGGTGTGTGTTCAAAATGGATTTGGAAATCCAAATTCCAAACAAAGTTGGATCTTGTGTTGTTTTTGTAATACATGTATTTTTGTAAGCAAATACAATCTGGTTCGGATCTTGGGGAAAATAAAACACAGCTAATAATAACAACGTGTTGTTTTCATTGACAACCACGTGTTGTTATTATTAGCTGTGTTTTATTTTCCCTGAGATCCGAACCAAATTGGATTTGCCCTCGAAAATACATGTATTACAAAAACAACACAAGATTCAACTTTGTTATGGATTTGGATTTCCACATCCGTTTTGAACACACACCCTTAATTTGTAAATGTCGTCAATAGTGTAAAGAAAAAAGACAACGGGTGTATACAAATAAAAAAAAACATGACAAGTTGTCACTGAGATCCTGGGTCGTTTTATTTTTATGATCTAATCTGGATTGGATCTGCGGGGGAAAATAAAACACAGCTATTGTTTTCGTCGTTGCCGTGACAGTTTCACGTTGGTTTGGGGGAGCCTTAATTTGTATTTTTTGTTTGATTGTAGTGTTGGTGCAAATACATATCAAGAAACGTCAAAAATAAGAATAGTGATTCAATTAAACCAAAATTTCATTACAATACATTGCATAAGGCACTGTACTTTAGCGTATCGATCTCACTATTAATAGTTTAAGTGCCAGTTTCACAGTGAAGTAAGTGTCACTTAAGTGCCAAATATGGAATAATTTAATTCCAAATTTCACAGTGTAAACTTATCGGAATAAGGGCCAGTTTGTTCACAGTGGGTTAAATCTGCACCATCACTTTAACAGGCTCTAATTAATTGGTGCTAATCAATGAAAATCGTCTGATTAGCAATTTCCATGATTAACACCTCAAATTTTGTTTTCCCTAACAAAAATTTTGGTTAACATGCACATTCTATGATTTACCAATTGCATTAATCCTTGATTAAAGATAATCAACCGTGAACAAACTGGCCCTAAGTGACACTTAAGTCTCCAATGTTGGCCACTTAAGTTCCACTTACTCAGGTATAGAAAAACTGCGGCTAAAGTACCAAAATGGGAAAATTAAGTGCCACTTATTTTGTTAAGTGTGCACTGTGAAACTGGCCCTTAAAGCTTAAAAAAGTATGTAGTATATATGTACATCATCAGGGAATCCCACTTCATCATTAGACCACAGAGCAACAGACCAAAAGAATGGGTTTGAATTGGCATAAGAATTTTCCCCTAAACTAAAGGGATTACCCCAGGAACTTGAAGTTTTTTTTCACAATTCCATTTTGGACAATTTTTTTTTTCGCAGATGATAGGCGTGATTTTTTGCAAGCCCGAGGGGAACTGGATGAAAAAAGCGACGTCGCGTCGGTGCTAAAAAAATTACATGTAAAATGCAACAACAACTAATTTCCTGCGGGCTTAGCTAATCCTAGAGAATTCTCGGGGCTAAACTTAAGCGCACAGAAAAACTGTGTTACCGGCATGAATTACATACATGTTATCGATAGTTTTTATGAAAACACCATGTTTTTTCTGTGATGGCGTCGCTAATCTCCGTTGTCGTTTTTTTTCAACCAATTACCCCCGGGATTGCAAAAAAACACGCCTGATCTGAACTTTGCCGGAAAAGAATAACTCTCCTAAACTTAACCACAATATAAAATCTTGTATCTACATCTTTTAATATGAGAAAGGTATAAGATAAAATGACACATATTATGTATATGTATATCAGGGTAAGTTTGAGCGATGGCATGGGTAATTTTGATTTTGAGGGTACCGGTCGTTTACGGATTATTTTGATGAGCTTGAAACCCTATGATGTGATGTGTTATTAGAAATATTAAAAAAAGTGCGTTGATTTATTTTGCTATACAACCCACGCACTTTAAATACAATCTTCGATCCCTGATAGTCTAAAAAGTACACAAATTTTAAAACACTTGTTCCTATTCTTTAATTACATTTGAACACAAAATTCAGTATCCAATAAAAATATTTTTACTATAGATATATATTTACATACATATGAGGTGTGTATGTAAGCATCAGTGGCGGATCCACGGAGGGGAGGTTTTCGGGTCCGAACCCCCGCATTTAAACCAAATATTTTTATATTAATTAATTTATTTATTAAATATTTATTCCTCCTCTTTCTACATTTCACCTACTTAATTCCAAAAAGTCTATCTTTTTATAAAATTTCGACTATAAAAATTTCTTCAAGTATAATGAATAGGTATACTACCTCAAAAACTTCAAATGCATCTTAGTGAAAAAAGGAATATATCCACTTACATTATAGATTGCCTAACTGTTTTATGAGGGAAACTTAGTTCAAGAGCTGAAGGTAGGTACATAATATGTAAGATTTTGAAGTCAATTTATCATACCTCGCCAAGGCAAGGGTATTCACGCAATGATGTAAAACACTGGATAAGTTTACCATTTGGTTAAGTTTAGCATTTGGTTAATGAACTGTCAAATTTTGTATGAGAAATGATTTACACAATTTGGTTAAAATTCTCCAAGGATTTTGCTGGATAAAATTAACCAAATTTTTTTGGTAACCTTAACCAAACGTCATTGTGACTTTTAGAATTGGGAGTGTTCAGAAATATGATAATTAGGTGTTTCAGAGAACTAAAAAAAACTCTGCCCGTGTTCTGTAACTATCGCATTGAGATTAGTTGGCGATAAAAGTTGTGAATAAAAACAACAAAAAAAATAATTAGGACATACACATTTTCCGACTATTATTGATCAGCATTGTTTATTTACACAAATCCATATAATGGGCCATATGGATATACAAAAGTAAATGCTTTTACTTGTATTTGACCATTTATTTTTTTATTCCTCTTTCATTAAATTTCAGTTGAGTTGAGCTCAGGACACCTTTAACTGCCGAAAACGAAAGTGAAATAAACTAAAGGGAAAGTAGATATCCACCATTATGGGCGTGCCATACGATTTTTCTTGTATTCGCTCATTTTCGTTCGATCACTGGCATGAGTTTGCGACTATTACAGTTCTACATTTAACCCTCGTATAATGCCAGTCAGGTTTAACAAAAAAAACAGTTTTTTTTCGTGTACCTTGCATTTTTTTTCCGTTCCGAGAAATTCTGCTCCGATTTCAAGTTAGTTTGGGAGAGGTCCTACATTTAAAAATAACTTCGAAATCCGAACACGCTTATTTGTATACTTATTTTGAAGTTTCATATTTGACGTTAAACTAACAGCTGATTCAATTACACTGCATTTAACCAAATGAATTAAAAGGCCGTTCACGCAAACTTTTGTATAAACTTATCATTTTACATAATTTGTAAACTTACGACGTTGCGTGAATACCCTTACTATTCAACATTATAAGGCCAAAAAGAAATTAGCACCGCCATTTTTGATTTTCGTAACAAAACGGTTGGGATTCGACACGCCCAACTTATGCTGCCATGTGCCGTAAAAAAAATTTTTAGAGACTAGCCATATTTTTAGCGCGAAGTTAGCGACGCCATATTCGATTTGAAAAAAAAAAATTGACTGTATTGTGCTCAACTTGTGCAGCGATGTGCTGTAAATATTTTTGAAAATTTCGCTAATTTTCAAATTTTGAGGATGGAATTTTTTCCAAAATTAAGTTTTTTTAAATACTTAAAGTTGTGCTGTCTTGTGCGCATATTTGCAGCTCATCATTTTCGATTTTCAAAAAAAAAAAAGTTGTGCTGTGTTGTGCTCAACTTGTGCCTCCATGTACATAGATACCTCAATATTTTTTTTTTAAATTCGCAAATTCGGAAATTTTAGGGACGATTTTTTTTTTGGAAAATTACGATTTTCAAAAACATCAAAGTTGTGCTGTATTTTGCTCAAAAAATGATTCACATATTTATAGCTTTTAGGGCCAAAAATAAATTTATGGAAAACGTGATGTTAGCACGGCCATTTTCGATTTTCAAAAATGAAATCAAGTTGCGCTGTATTAAGTGCTCAATTGTGCCGTAAATATTTTTTTTTAAATTCAAATTTGCTATTTTTTTCAAAATTACGATCTTTCTTTATGTTTTAAGCTCAGTTTGTGCTTGTTTGTTTTTTTTTTTAAATTGAAAATGGCGGTGCTAACTTCACTCACATGAATAATATAAAACAAAGCCTGCGCAAGTTTTATTTATCTTGAAGTTTTCTATTTGTAGTTGGACACCCCCCCCCCCCCATCCTATGACCAAATCCTGGATCCATCACTACACGGATGTACACACTATATAATGTACGAGTGTCGAATGGATCTACATTGATCTTAGTGTGACGGTAACAAGATCAACTATCAGCCCACTAATCTAACCTAATGTACAAGTAAATAAACAGAACATAATTGCCAATTATGGGGTGAAATTTTAAGTTTGTTAGGAAAAATTAAACAAAAAACACCTAAATACATATTTACACAATATCTACACATGTACTTCATTTCAGACGCAATATTTTCACAATTTTAAAGAAGATAGAATTTAATGTATGCGAAGGGGAAAACCGGCAAATTATGTAGATCCATATGTTATACACTGTACTGTGTACATAAACTAATTTTTTATTAAAATAACTGAATCTTCTGGGCCTATAAAAGCCGAACTGTTTTATTTCAATATTCATCATTGTAATCTATAACTTCTATAAGAATTGAAGTTCTATAGAAAGTAATTTTAATTAATTTCGAAATATGTTAGGCCTCAAGCTTTGCTTTGTCGTTTTATTATCCATTGGATATGAAAATTTAACTGGTGTAAATAGCCATGGAATGATGATGGATCCTGTTAGTCGTGGATCACGCTGGCGAGTCGATAAAACTGCACCTGCAAACTATGACGACAATGGTCTATACTGTGGTGGATACGCTGTAAGTTTTTAGTTTCGTTTTTTTTTCAATTTTGTAAGTGAGTTTAAACGATTTACTTTGGTGTCGATTAAATCTTATATTAGGTACAATGGTCAGCTTATGCAGGAAAATGTGGAATCTGCGGAGATAGTTACGGTGATAATACCCCAAGGCCTCATGAACTTGGTGGAACTTACGGTCAAGGAACAATTGTTGCCAAATACAAGGTCGGGCAAGATATCGTGATTTCAATTAAAGTCACACAAAACCACAAAGGAAGATTCTTTTTCGAATTATGTAACTTGGATGTTCAGCAAGAGTCAGAGGAATGCTTCAAGGCTAATCCTCTTAAGCTAAGATCAGGAGATGTTGATTATTATTTGAATTCCGATGAAAACCGAATGTATAATGTTTCAATGACATTGCCACCCAATTTCAAATGCAATCATTGTGTCTTAAGATGGACTTATGGAACAGGTAAGTGTTTGTTTTTTTGCAAATATGTATAGGTATATATACATGTTTATGTTAAGCACTGATGTTTAACCAAATAAACGTTAATATTGCAGGTAATTCTTGGGGAACATGTGAAGATGGCACTGGTGCCATAGGATGTGGACCACAGGAGGAATTCAAAAACTGTGCAGATATTGCTATTTACTAAAAAAATATGATATAATTAATTATATGTAATATAATATATGTACATATGTAAATATATAAATGCTGTGAGTGAAAAAAATGGTGTCATCTTTATTTTTAAAAATCTAGCAGTTTTGTCTCAAAAAAAAAAATATAGATAGTTAATTATGAATAACGATGACTTTATATTTTCAGAACAACTGCAGGCAGAGCCTTATGTTATAAAACCTATAAGGCTATAAAGGCAGGTGCCTTAGGGCCCTGCGCGGCACCTACATATGTATATAGGGATGTACCTACTTAAATTGTTTCTTAATTTTTTTTAATAATAAATTGAATTAAGCATACTGAATTCAAGGCAATTATATTTAGAAAAATGAGATCTGCAGAGATTGTGCTTCGTCAAAAAGTGAGGAAGCGAATCCAAAATATTCTTTCCTCAGCATTTTGACATCAAAACTGAGAAATTTAACTGAAAAATCCTGTTCATGATGTATAACATGCAGATCCCATTTTCCTGAACATGTCTTTTGTGACACATATATAGATAACTTTGACAGTCCTCGCTTATTATTCAGAAATGAAGCGTGTTTGAACTATATTTACGTTTGTAACCCCTTCGTATAGGTTATTTTTCAATATTATAGTCATTAGTCAGAACACAGGCGGGCCATAAAGCTTTGAAAATCTCCAGCCTCCGGTGTCAAAATTTAAATAAATATAAACTGTATTTAAATTTAATAAGTTTATTCATGCAACGTCGGAAAAACATCGTGAACGTGGTAAACGTTAGCTTACGACGTCGTAAACGAATTGTCAAAATTTGTATGAGAAATCTTTTCCAACAAATCACTTTCTGACACAAATTTGTGTGTTAAAAGAAGATGGTATAAACATCGTAAATATGATAAACTCTTGTAACGGTACTAATTTGTCACAATTTTTCTTGATATTGTTCTACACGGGTGAAAAGTTTTTATATTAAATATAATTGCACTTATGTGTTGATCACAGTAATAAGCATACTTACCATCATTTTCGCAAAATAACTTAAAAATTATAATAGCTCAATGAAAGCAATTTGTTCATACAATTGTATAAATTTACATTTTTGGCTTATTTTGGGTATTTTTAAATTGCGGATGACAAATTTTACGAATGTTAAAATTTAAATTAAATGTTTTAAGATGTTTGACGTTTAAGGTACAGCTAATTTGTTTACCATATCGTTCACCACATTTACGCAAAATGTTTTTAGGTGCGTTCATGAAACGTGTGTCGGAGACTTTACGATTTTAAGGCCCAGTTTTACATTCGAATAAGTATCACTTAAGTGCGCCAAATATGGAAAACTAATGCCCAATTTTACAGTGTAAACTTATCGGAATAAATGACATTTAAGTCTCCCATATTGACCGCTTGAGTACCACTTACTCAGACAGTAAAACTGCGGCTAAAGTACCAAAATGGGAAAATTAAGTGCCACTTATTTTGTTAATTGTGCACTGTGAAACTGGCCCTAAGACATCGTAAAGTTTCCGACATGAATACCTCTAATATAATATGCAATGAAATTTACTGAGGTAGCATTTGAAAATGCATTGTGAAAAACTGTAAACAATCCCATTCCACCGCATTGTTACTTTTTAGTTTGACCACAACAACTGATACTATAGGCTTAACCAAACTTTGTTGAATATTCACAAAATAGTCGATGTAATCCCTGGATATATTGTGGTAAACCAATTTACAAATTAAAAAAAAGAGAATGGATTTATTTTTTTTACCAAATTCTATTACCTAAATTTAGCATTTCAAACCAAATTTTATATGAAAACATATTCAAAAAAGATGAAAAAAAAAATAACAAATTAATTTTTTAAGTGCTGATTTTCCTGCTCATACGCTACTCAAATCAATTTGAACGAAATAATTTCCGAGGTTATATGAACATGCCCAATTTCAATTAGTTTTAAATGTATTTCCGTTATATTAGGTATACGAGAAAACAGTAAATTTGTATATGAATTTGAATTCCATTAACATCATGCTATACTTCTTAGAATTTCCAAACGTCAACGGAAAACCCTATCGCCTTCTTTTGAAGTACCTAACCTACATAAAAACATTTTCATATTTTTCAGATTTTTTTTTTAAACTACATATACATACATACATATGTATGCATATATAGTTGATAGTCATCTTTAGAAATATAACGTTTATATAATGTATATCTGATGCTTTCGGTGCTCGAAGCGTTTATCGCAGCTCATAAACAAAAACACACCTTATACTCAATTCAGATTTTTGGGGTCTTTGCATTCACAATGTTTGCATTTTGAAAGACATTTTTGAAAATTTTGCAGTTTTGACCTTTTTTTAGGTCTGTTTGAAGAACTCAGTTTTGGGAAATTTTGTGAAAGGCATTACATGAACATTTATGAATAGTTATGTTTTTGACTTTTTCTGCAACGCCGTACAGGCTTCTCCTTCTGTCAAAGTGATGAAGGTAAACTTGTGAAATCTCGAAGAAACTTGAATCGACTAGTTTGAAAATTCAATAGGTAACAAAACGTCAATGCATTTGAGAAATCATTATGTAGTAGTTCGGGAAGCCTATATATCAAAGGATATGTGATGACCAACACATATGCCTTCTTACTCGAAAATGAAACCGTGTTCTATTTCACGAAATTACAATTACAATCACAAATTTTTACTTGTTAACTACAGGTTCAAGTTTGTAAAAAAAAAAAAGAAAACAATTAGGGAAATTGTAGTTCTGATTTACAAATATACAAAAATTCGTTTCACTGTTTATTTGTCAGACTTGTAAACTACACCTCTTTTATTTTACAAATTTCTAACTTTAGGTTTTACATTTTGTGAAACAGAATAAATCAATTTTTTTACAAATTTGTTAAAAAAGGGCATGTTAATTATAATTTGTAAGTTGTTGAAACAGGGCACTGAAATATTTTACAAATTTTTATTTAATGTAGAAATTACAATTTATGTAGAAGAAATTAAACATGATTTTTGTTCTGTAAGATTTTTTCCACAATTCAACAAATTTTGTAGGAAGTCTTTTATTTGGTGAAATGGAAACTTACAAAAAAAAATCGATTTTTCACAAATATGTAGGCACATACATACATACTTGTAAACTACAAATAAAATTCCCACAAATTTCTCTTTGTACTAAATTACAAATACAATTTTGGAGTACAAACATTTTGTGAAATGGGCCACAGGGAAGTGTATTTTACAATTTTTGAGCTACAAACTGAAAAAGCTTGCACGACTGTGGTTTTACTGATGTTTGGATTACAACTAGGTATCGTTCGCAAAATAGGCCTACTAAACTATAGTAAGAATTCAAAGTGCAAAATATTAAAATGAGTTGGTTGACAAACAGTATTCCTAGGAAGATGTACCTACAATATACACACATACATATATACATAATTTCTGCCGTCGTATTTGAACAAATGGTTTTGTTTTTTCTGAGAAAAAAAATACATTTTCTATATAAAGAACGAACAAATAAACTAAAACATTTAAACAAATTTTTGAAATAGCTTTTTTAATAGATATGTGAGCAACTAATGCGTCTTTTGAATAAAGCTTAATTTAAAGAAGTTAACAATATTAGGCGTGGAAGAGCTATCCGTTCTATAGTAAGATTTTACATGTATTACAAATACAACATCGCCAGTAGTACCTATTACGTCCGATGAAAAGCTAAAATAGAATCCTATACCTACTGTCAACATGTGGATAGTTTGACGTTTATTCGAGTTTCGATTTAGATTTTGTTGACGGTGTTCACATTGGACTAAAAAAGTGGATTTTTTTTTGACATTTCAGTATTCACATCTCACTTCAATGAAGGAGTGGGAGAGAGATGTGAATACTGAAACGTAAAAAAAAATCCAGTTTTTCAGTCCAATGTGAACACCGTCGTAAGATTTGTTCTTAGATGTTCGTACGATTAATTATAATTGAATTGTATCTAGATAGATGTGTTCATGGAGTAGTTATAATTGTTTGATAGTACTAAATTTTAATATAAAAACCAGGCTACTGCCGATATATTTTTTTTTTTTAATTTCTTACTTATGTATAAATTCCCAAAAAAAAACACGCCTATTGTTTCTTTATCTACAATAGTGAATTTTGAAGAAATGTTAATCTTAATATTTTATACATAAATGTGGCTGTATCATGCGAACGTTCGTCATTCCTATAATACATTCTAAAGTTATGGGCCAAAATAAAATACGATTTTTAGAATGATTCATGTTATTATTGGTGATAGGTATAAACAGCTACATTTTAATTGTTTTATTTTGTTCGTCTTTACTTGATGGATAACCTTTTATTAATTTTAAAGAAACAAAATATTTGTTTTTGATAATTCCACTTTGAAATTATTTAGTCTGAGCAAGGTACTGTGTGCCGAAACAGCTGTAACTATATCAAATAAAATAAAAATAAGTGGTTATTAAAAACAAATATTTTGTTTCTTTAAAATTAGCTACATTTTATTAAGTTTATGGTGACTTAAAATTCGTGCAAAAGAAAAAGTGGATTTTCTCATTAGATATTGGCAGCTCGGTTTTGAGCTAAATTGAAAACTTAAATATAAAAAAAAAACTGTTGGAGCTACAAACTTCAACTTAGTGTAGAAAAGTTACATCTACGAAGAAGTTGAAGTACCGTACTACCAAGTTAAGCCTAGTACTCAGTTCGAGTGTAAATGAAATTTTCATACAAAAGTGACGCCTAGTTCATTGGTATAAAATTCACAACAAGAAGTGAGTACCAAAATATGAAAGTGAAATATGAACCGGTTCTTCAATCAATTAGGAAAAAACTAAGGTAGTGTGGAAAATTGTGACATTAATTGTCAATAAATTTGTTTTGCTCAAAATATAAATTTTGAAATAAAAAAAAAATGTTTCGGTAATAAAGTATTGTCTTTTCTATCGTTTTTATTTTCATCGAGGAGGAAAAAAGTAAAAACACAAAATTTCAACACCCTTTGCGATCCATTTTAAGATTCTTGTTGACAACCATTCAAATTAATAATATTTTTCATTCAAAGTGAGTATTAGAAATTCAAAACTGAGTACCAAAAATTAATGTGAAGAATTAATTTATGGGTTCATATTGAAGTTTAACGTCTGTTTTGAAACGTATTTATTTTTCATTTCACGGTAGATGAGTACAAGCCTTCAATATAGAAATAAATTTAATAATTATTGTTTTTACTTTACTTTTAGTACTTTGTATTCTTAATCTATAACATTTTGTTTTTTTTTTCATATTCAGTAACGAAATTAAAAAATATTGGTTTCAATCATTGTTTTTTTTTCGTCAAAGAGTTATTATTAGTTGTGTTTGTTAAAATTTAAATTAAAAAACACGAAAGTAAGTTTTAAAATGTAATTGGTAGCATAACCATTATCCAAGCTTAGCAACAACGTTTCCTTGAGTTTACAAGGCCTTACATTTTTGCGGTGTTATTGGTCCCTAACGCCCATATTATTTATTATTCACTCGATACATCCAGATTGAAACTTAAATCTAGATGTATTTACATTGAATTTGTATACTTTACATCTGGATTTATTTTTTAAATCTGGATGTATCGAGCGAATAATATGGGCGTAAGAATGCTTAACTACGGTAAATAACCCTGTTTATTTTCTTGATTTCGCATTCCAGACTTTTTTTTTTTTATTTTGGCCTAAAAATGTTTTAAAATGTTCCTTGCAACTTTGTTGGTAGAGGATGCCAACGACAGGCGGAATTTTATGAGGATCCATAGAAGGAATCTGCGGGATAACACGAATCCCTTTGATATGCCCGAAGAACGGTTTCGGGAAGTGTATCGTTTAAGCCGAGAAGTGGCGCAAATTCTGATGGAGGAGTTGCGACCACATATGGCTCAGGGAAGTCGAATAACTTTCATCCCCATACCACTCAGAGTTTGCGCTGCTCTTCACTTTTTTGCGTCGGGCTCATATCAGAGGGATGTCGGGCAAGATTTCTCTTCCGCCATGAGCAGATCAATGGTCTCCCGATGTATATCCGAAGTTTCGTCAATCCTTCGGGATAAGCTAATGGAAAAATGGGTAAGGTTTCCTAGCGTGGAGGAGTACGAACCCATTAAGCGGAGGTAAAATTCTTGATGAATAAATATTGAAGTAATTACAATTTATGTAGAGTTTATATTATTTGCCTATTTGTTTTCTATTTATTACAGATTTTTTGAAAATACTGGGTTTCCGGGAATAATTGGTGCAATCGACTGCACTAACGTCCGTATTCAGAAACCCAGTGCAGAGGTCGAAGCGTGTTACTTGAACCGGAAAGGGTATCACTCAAAAAATGTTCAGTTGGTATACAAATAAAAAGTCTTTTAATTCCAAAATTAGTTTCGAATGTACCTTTGTCCTTTTTATTTCATTTAAGATTTGTGATTATGATTTGAAAATTCTTGGAGGTTTCGCTCGATTTGGAGGTGCCGCACATGATGCATATATATGGGAGGGATCACGAATAAATTCATTGCTTGAAAGGCGATATGAAGCTTCCGAGCCCGGCGAGCATAATTCTTGGCTTTTAGGTATTCAGTTCATTTATATTTTTTACAGTTATCGTTTTAATTAATCTTTTTTGAAAATCTAGGTGATTCCGGGTATCCACTGCGCCCATGGCTGATGACGCCATACCGCGGTTCATCTGAGGAGAATGAAAGGCGTTTTAATACAATTCACTCAAGGTCACGCATTTGCGTCGAAAGATTGAATGGTGTACTTAAATCAGTATTTCGGTGCCTGAAGCTAGGGCTCTTCTACTCTCCAGATAGAGCTGGTAAAATAATAAACGCTTGCACCGTACTCCATAACTTCAGGCTAAGTCATGGAATTGATGATGTATTGATCATCGAAGAAGAAGTTGATGATGAACTGATGATATTACCAGAACAGACTTCTCTTCATTTGCGTGCTGCTACTAATATACGTTACCGGTTAAGGTCATCTATTTGTCGTTAAATTTTTAATTAATAAAAAAAAGCTTGAAATTTTCTTTTTTGTTAATTGTAAAAAATGTCCTTGCGAAACTAGTACACTTACAGAAATTGTGTACACCTTCCTAGACTCGACCTATTGGTATCTACTTCTAGGAAGTTTGAAGTAAATACTTCTAGAACTAGTTAAAATAACTAAAAAAAATCAGAAAATGCATTTTTTTATATTAAGTATTAATAAATGGATCTTTTTAAATCTATTTATTGTTTATTAATTATTAAATACTAGAACAAAGAAACAAACAAAATTGAAAGATAAAACAAAAATAGGAACTTAAAGAAAAAAAACAATACTAGAACAAAGAAACAAACAAAATTGAAAGATAAAAGAAAAATAGGAACTTAAAGAAAAAAAAAACACAATTATTCATTCACTTCTAAAAATTTTTTAAATTTCTTCGTTTTGGCCCGAAATCAAATTATTTGTGCCCAAAATTTGTTTATTTTGGGCCAAAATTTGTTTGTTTTGGGCCTCAATGCTGCGATTTAAAGCCAATATTTGGTTGTTTTGATCTTCAAGCTTGAAAAATTGTTGGTTAAATTCTTGCTGCATTTTTTTTGCCTCACTAAGAGCACTATTATAGGAGGAACTACTTTGTATTTTCCTTATTTTGGAATCAGGTTCTCCTTCTGAATCGTCCTTCTCGTCATTAATGTCGTTACTGACGGACTAAAAATAAAAAACCGAATAAGACAAAATAAATAGGATATGATCTATGTACAGGTAGACTTACCGTATTTATAGGTACTCCCGACTCGGGGGTCGAACCATCTCCATCCACAGCATCAACACTTATTATCGACAGAATCTTTTCTTCCATGTCCGTCAGATCCCTGGGTGCATCCAAAAAGCTTCCGCCGCCCGTCCTGTTCATGAAAGCTTTTCGCTTGTTGAATTCCTTACGAACACCAGACTTCAAGTCAGTCCAACACTGAAAAACAAGAACAATCACATTAGTGCAATATGCAATTCCTCACTTATTCTAATTATTACTTTTTTCCACTGCTCTACAGTTTTAGTAATGGGACCGTTTGAATTAAGTTCGACGCATAGGGTCTCCCACATTTCGAATGAATTTTGGTGGGCATTCAATCCATTAAATTGACCCCTTGCAAACGGTTTGTTGTTATGCATGAAACTTATCAACAAATCTTTTTGGGTTTTCGTCACCCTTGAACATCTCTAAAATTAAAATTTATTTAGTTTATGAAAATGAGTAATAATAATTTCATTACCTTTTTGTTTGAATCCATTTTTAAATATTTTATTGTTTTATTAATTTTTGATTTTTTTTCCTTTGCTCGCCGGCTTCTGAATTATAACTTTTGACACTTTTTCCAAAGTAAATCATGTATTTCTATTGCGAACTACTTTGTTTGCTTCACATCTCTTGAGTAGTGGAGTGCTTTTTAGGAACTTTTGATGTAATTACCGATAAATTTGTAGCTGCACGACAGATTTAAAGAAAAAGCTAGAAGTAGCTCAAGCTGCCTCCACAACAGCACCTTCGAGTCGCTTGCACTCAAGTGCGAGTTTGCTCATCATGACACATTAGAGAGATTACGTCCCATAGAACATTTTTTTGGGTTTCCATTTTCTCAAAAACCATATTATCTGATTTAAATTGATTCTTAAAAAAAATAATATATATGTATATATATTTTAAAAATATCGAATTTTCAACAATTATTTTGAACATTTTTTTTTAAATCCAAAATTTGTTGTGTTGAAAATTCTGATTTGCAATACTATTCAAATTTATTAGAAACTCTTGTAAAAAAACTTTATTTAAAATCGGTTCAACAGGTTTGAGATACTCAAAAAACAGAAAAATGGTTCATTTTTTTCCCAATAATATGGTAGATCCTACATAAACATTTGAATTAAAATCGTAACGTTATTTTTGGTTATAAAAATAATCTTTATTTAAAACTTGCGAGATAATATTAAACAACTGCTTAGATAATATTAAAAAACTGCTTAGGTGCTTAGTACTAATACTACTACTACTTAAGCTTATTAAATTTATTATATAAAATTTTAAATATAAATTTCACGCTTTTTCGCGTTTCCTTAAATTTCTTTATACCCAGTGGCTAGGCAGATACAATTGTTAATCGCAAGGTATCACCTTCAATGAAGATGCAAGACGGTATGGGATAATATTTACCCTGCAGGGATATATTTTTGTTTTATCATCTGTAAAGAGGGTAATTTTTCAATGTAGGTATATGTATTGATTAAAAAAAAAAAAAAAAAAAAAACTTGTAATACTGGCCACGATGCAATAGCTCATCATTTTGCATCACAATCTTCGGCTTTGAATAGGACCTTATCGCCTTCAAGATATTCCAATTTTGATTCGTTAATGGAATTAGCATCGTTTGTATGTAAAGTGTGAACATAATTAGGTTTCCAAAATGCCATTACCTTCGATTTTTTGTTTTCAAATAGTCATAAGGCGTTTGGTGATGGTGATGTCCTCAGTGACATGACCGATACGCAGTTGATTGAGTATTCCCACAAAATCTGGATCGTTTTGACGGTGGACTTCCTTCAGTTCGAATACTCGCTCAATGCACTTTTCCCAGGCACTCGATTAAAAATAAACTTGCTCACCGTTGTTTGCTTTCCAATTGGTTGTGGCTGGCGAAATGAATGGTGGCTGGGGACAATGTTTTCTTCGTGACAGAGGTTCCACGTACAAAGTTCATAAATGATAAACCTGTATAAGTGCTTGCACCGTCCCTATGTGAAAGAAAGGCTTTCTGTTAATAACCACATATTTGTAATGCTCGTGCATCCTATAATATCGTGTATATGATTTACATCCAACTGTATAAAGTCCATCGTTGTGGTATGCTATGCTGACATTATCTTGACAATTTGGCCATTTTCTAGAGAGCTTCTGTTTGAATGTTTCTGCATTGAATATGTGAATATATCCATTAAGCGATAGCGCAGCTATTTCCTTGAACTCTTTGTTGAAGCAAAGCGAACGAATCTGCAAAATCAATTTTTAAAAAAATATTCAAATTAATTTTCACAAAGCTTTCATACCTACTCACTCTTTGGGTAGTTCTACAAGTTTTCATGCAAAGCAAGTTTCACATTCGATCATATCTGCTAGAACACCTTTGAAAATTTAATGATAAATGTTGGTCATCAAACATTCAAATAACTTTATATTTACCTCCATTGTTTTAACTTTTTTTATCTCACTAGCAATTTTGCTGGTGATACGATTTAACATTTAAATCGAAAAACTTATCGATTTTCAAAGATACAGAAACCCATTTTATCGCACTTTTCCAGTATTTCAGTTCCGTTTGTTTCAGTCGATAAAGTTATCGACTGTCAACAGATACAGAAACCCGATTATGCGATAAATTGATTTTTGTATCGATTCCCATCGTTTCTCGACTATTTTTATCGATTCGAAAGTTACAGAACATGGGTCCTGGTTAAGAGAAAGTCGCTCTCATTTTCGAACTACGAAAAATACTTATGAGTGTTTGGTGAATAGCACAAATATTATTTGAGCTATGGGCCTCATAAATTTAAGAGCCGTTTATGAGCGCTTGGTGATTACCGCCTTTAATCTGATTTTAATCGTTTTCGTTTATTGTTTTAGTTTGTTTGTGCAGCTTCTTCCAGCTTTGTTTTGTTTTATGCTACTCGATTAATAGTAGAAACATCGCATTTTAATTGTTTAGCAATTTCCTTTCTTGATTCTGTTTTGTTTTTTAACCAGGTGGAGGATTTGTAGTTTTTTGTTTAATTGAAAGTGAAGTCAGTTTTTCAGGCATTTTACCGTAACAACAAAACTAAATTACTTTGACAGTTTAAATTTTGAAAGTGACAGCTACCTACTTAGTCTCCCCCATCGTAGTAGATTACTTTTTTATATTTGAATTTTAAAGCCTAGTACGCTGCTGATGCGAAACGAAAATTTCCTGTGATCTCCAAACAGAAAACGAAATGCTTGCGAGAACACAACGAAAAATATCCTTGGCGAGTTTCACGAATTCCAAAAACAAAATCAAACATAAACGCAAAAAAATCAGAGAAACCCATGATGCAATAAAAAGACAAAAAAAAAAACACAAATAAACCCAAATGTCATTTTTCCGCACACAATAAATAGTCTGTATAATAAGTTCAATGCGAAAAAGGAGCGGAGACTTCTCCAAATAATCTACTACAATTATATATTTCGCTCATCGAATAGCGTACTGCAAAACGAAAAGGAGAACGAAATTTTCCGTTTCTGATTTCGTTGTGTCAATTTTGTATGGGAATTTTCGTTTCGCATCAGCAGCGTACTAGGCTTAAAGCATGAAACACAACGAAGGACTGAAAAGAAGCTTTTGTCTTTTTCTGCTGATTTAAAATGTGTAGGTACTTTAAAGAATTTTTTTCAGGTAAATTTCAATAAAAGTATACAAAATAAAAGGCAATTAAGCGGGGAAGGTAGTTAAGCGATAAGTACTTATTAGATGAGTTTTATATGAAAAAATTCCAAAAATTTTGGTTCTCAAAAAAAAGGTACCTACTTATGCGGGTTAAGCACTTATGCGATAGGCACTTATCCGGGTTTTACTGTAATATGAAATTGAGTTTTAATCTGGATGTAAGTACTTAAACTGACCGTCGGAGAGCAGTTTAAATTCAATTGGATTTATCGGAACTGGATTTAAAAAAATTGGATTTAACTGCGGATTTATCGAGTGAATAATATGAATTGGATTTAATTTTTGGATTTTAATTATTTTACATCTGGATTTAAGTTTTAATCTGGATTAATCGAGTGAATAAATATGGCCGTTAAAAAGCTAGAATTTATGGTACAAAAAAATTATTTGAATTATTAAGATTTGGTCCGACTATACCTAGGTAGGTACTTCCGTTTTATTTGAACTGTCCGCAAATTGGATTTTTAAACTTTAAATACAAATAAGAAATGTTCCATTAAAGCTACAACTTCGGTGATCAAGTTGTATAGCATTATTGTTTTCGTATTTTCAGACTTATTTTAGTGAAAACTTGAATAACTCAGAAACTATGTAGGTAGGTATAGGTATGCGAGCTACAAATTTTTAGTTTGCGCAACGAAAAAGCATTAACCTAATTAGCTACAAATTCAGATACCTATACTTATCAAAATTTTTTGATTCCACCAAAAAGTGCGTCAAAAGTAAGTACATTGTACCTACCTATCTACAGTATTTTTAACATTAGAAATGTTTAAGCGGAGGCATACCTACTAACAATGTGAAAAAATCAACAGAATTTCAAAAAAGTGACGCCGAGTAGAGAAAGAGGGCGAAACGTCAGGGGAATAGACAAAATTATTGCGTTCATGCAGCGTTAACATAAATGCAGATTTGTCTGCATTTCGCAGACTATTTTGCTTTGCTCAGACTTCCAAAATCGCTAAATCTGCACTGCAGATTGTCTACACTCGGACTAAAAAAATCAAATTGACAAACTTGTGACATTTAAATAGAAAAAAAGAATTTAAAAAATTGGGATTTTAAGATGTCTATGCTAACTACATCAGTAAGTAAGTATACCTAATGATAGTTTACGAACATATCCATTTGATTACATTGTTATTTGTGTTATTTAATGTATAAATAAAAATATTTATGAAGTACCTTCATTTTGTGTATTAAAAATCAGCAATACAGACTTTTTTTCATCAGAATTGTAGATTTCGTAAATATTTTCATGGCAACACTGCGTTCATGCTATGTTTTTACGAAGAAGATGATAAAACGGACACCAAAAAAAGGAGAAGTGTTCGTAGGCAGGGATGGCCACTTCATTTTTCACATTTGCTACGTAGTTTGTGTAGTTAAACGTAGTTAAATGTAGTTAATGAAACAAATCGTAGCAAACTTAGTTTCAAACATCAAATGATCCGTCAGTTGTAGCTTTGAACCTTGAATTTTGAGTTAAAATGTTAAAATTTTTATTAAAATTTTATTATTTCTCTAAATTTACTTTGTATGTATATGAAAACGTAACAATTTGTAGCAAATAATACGTGTAGTTTATTAAATTAACTACGCGTAGTGAATGATGTAGAAAATGTAGTGTAGTTAATTCGGCCAACCCTGTTCGTGGGCTTTCCAGATTTGTATGCAAAGAGAAAATTTAAAAAAGAATTTATTCAGTTTTAAAATACATAATGCTTTTTTCATTTATAATGTAGGTACCTCAACTATGCTGGAATGGCAAATCGGGTAAATTTTTTATAAAGAAACGCAAAATGTAGGTAAGTACCTATATAAACAATCTAACAGTACTTTCTACATTATTCTGTTTATGCAATTTTATTCTTAAGAATTCAAAAAAAAAAAATAGTTAGGTACGAGTTATAGGTACATACCTATTGATAGTAAAGTAACAATAGATAGTGCATGTCTCTATTCAAGTGACCCGCAGTGTATAAGGCATTAACAATTTGTATTTTCTAAATTATAAATGCTTCTTTTCTTTTCTTTTAGTTTAATTGATTGGTTCAAACAATAGTTATTTATAAATAAATACCTATCTTGATTTTTAAGCCGACTGGTGTCGGGTGTAATGCCGATTGCTGACTGGTGCTTGTCAGCGTAATTCCCCCAAACCATGATTTCCCCTGAATCCAGAAACAAAACACACTCTACCTACCACTTTACGGCATGAATTAGTTTGTTGTTCACTTTTTGTTTTTATCCAAGCCAGAAGCCACACCTTCTCTGGTCGATATTCGACGTCGACAATCGAAACCACCACGGCACCACCATCTGAATTAATGTGCTGCTTCTTATTTTACCACTACGTAGTACGTACAGCTACGGGGACAGGGTAGGGTAACCTACCAGTTGTTCGATTCCCATCCCATGACAACTGCAAAACAAAATATGCGCCAAATAAAATTGTATTGTAAGTTTTTTTTACGCTTTTGCCTGCCAATATTTCTGATGACTTGGTTGTTTTTCGGCTTCGCGACTGAAATGCGACAGCGAAAGCGTGCACCAGCTGTCGGCGGCCGGCGTGCTTGTCTTCGCGATAGCCATATTCTTTTCCGTATTGGCGTATTCCGATTTCCGACAACGAAACTCTAGTGCCTACGGCAGACGTGGTAGTTGGGAGACGTAGAAAAAAATCCAAATGAAAAAGGCAAACGACACGTCAACGATAATATGGTTTGCGTGTGTGACATCGCAAATTATGTATAGTCTGTGACGTATTTAGGTATTAAAGATAATAAACATGAGACTTTCAAAATTCAAACTGCATCATCGCAATATATTCGTAGCGTGGTAGTTGCCAACCATCCAGAAAGGATTTTTCGTTTGACACACAGAGAACACGGAATTATTGGAACTTCAAGTCCGCTGAACAACTGGGCGATCAGCAAAACTTGTAGACTTCATCCGCATGTTTTGAATTTTTTCTTTCCATGCCGATTGCCGATTGAATGTTTAGTGAGAGTGTGTGTGGGATGTGTGTATATTATAATTTTGTTATGGAAGAGGGAAGAGCAAGAGGTTTGCGTGGAAGGTGGCATGCATGAAAAAAAGATAAACAACAAAAGAAGGCTGGCCATAGGCCAGGGGTAGTAAACCTATGGATGTTGTGTTGTGGCTAATTTATTTTTATTTATTTTTCATTTATTTAGCTATCGCCGCGCTGTATAATAAAAAGATTTCTCTTGTTTATAATACAGGTTATGATAAAAATGTACATACAGTCCGTAACATTTGAATAGCCTCAAACATTAAATTTCTTACATTCAACTGTTTTTGATACTTCTTTGATTTATACATAAGAAAATTTATATTTAAAGACGAGGTAAGAGAACGGTCTCTGCGATTAAGACAATTTTTTAACAAATTTCGTAAAGTTAACTAAATTTTCAGTGCTTGTTTATTTGCAGTCACTTAAACGCTAATTTTGTTTGTAACATTTGAATAGCCTCAATTGATTTTATTCCACATTGTAAGCTATAATTTGGCAGCGTAGATCTCGAAAAGTTATCAAGTGATAAAACAGTTATGTTTTGTGATTTCTTCAATTTGGAAGTTTAAATTGGCAGAAAAGACTCATTAACGTTTGCAGAGATTGCCAAAACCGAGGCCTATCGGAATCAAGGACTGACGAAACGTTTTATTGGTCAGAAAATTAATCAAAGTCTCAAATTGGTATGCAATTTCTTAAAAAATCCGTTAATGAATGTAAAAAACTACAAAACGAACTTTTTCAATTCTATCTTATCTATCAATGACGAAAATAATATGATAAGCCTCCAAATGCAACCACTCTCTGAGAACATCAAGACACGGAGCTGGGTTAGAAGTAATCCCAATGACCTTAAATCAGGTTATCAGAAATGCCGGACACCTAAAGCACTTAGGCCCGGTGCACACATGCTTTTTTTTGACGCCGCGGTGACGCAGCGGTACCGCTGCGGTGCCGCAATCGTTCAGTGCACACATGCGGGTTTTTCTCGCTGGACTCAATCTGCAAATCACGATTTGCTTGCAGCAATAGAGGTTTATAAAAAGAAACTAGTGGATAAAAACTATGATCTTAAGAAGAAAGGACGTTATTGGGTATTTATTATTATTTATCATTATTGTTAATCATTGGATAACAAAAGGCGTATTTTATATATCTTTTCTTTTGCCGGTCATGGTAAGGCTCGGAAGCAATATTCTATATTTCTGGACACTTTTTTATTTCACCGATAAATAATTCGATGTCAAATTCTTCCATGTTTTAAATCTTTCTTCCAAATTTAATTTGCGTCAAAATGACGCATGTGTGCACTGCTCCATAACCAACAATGTACTGAAAGACGCAAAAGCGTCTGCGGTGACGCAGCGGTCTCGCGAAGACCTGCGAGTGTTTTTTCCCGCAAGAATGACGCGCGATGACGCAGCGTCACCGCACGTGTGTGTGCACTACTCAATTTATTTGTAAGTATACTGTAAGACGCAAAGGCGGTGACGCTGCGTCACCGCGGCGTCAAAAAAATGCATGTGTGCACCGGGCCTTAATGCTGATGAAAAAACCTCTGTTTAACAATGCGCGTAAACTATACCAGCTTAATTTAGCAAGATACCGAATGCCATGAAATGCTTAAGGCAGCAACCATTCAAACAATTGGCAAAAAATGATCTTTTTAGTTGAAGAGAGTCCAACTTAAACTGACCGGATGGATATAAAAACTACTTCCATGATTTAAGAAAAGAAAATTTGTGTTTTGATCGCTATCATAGCCGTGAGGGATGATTTATGGTATGGGGATGCAGTACCATTTTATGGCACTGTTGATTTAGATTTTGTAGACTGCAAAATGATATCCAAATAATATAATACCTTATTGGAAACAGTCTTGCTTCACTTTCAGTGTATTTTAAGACTGCTGCCGATTCTTTTTGCAGCAAGACAATAGTCGATTCACACAGCTTTTATTAAAATGTTGCAAACTTAAAATAAACGGCAATTATCCTTACCGCCCTACTCTCATTAAAAATGTGTGGAGTTTTTAAACACGCATGATTTATGGAAATGGAAGGATGTACACAAGAAAAGTAAAGTTCATTGAAGCTATCAAAGTGTCAAGGGCTAACACTTCGTCAGATTTTTAAGGAATCGTTTGCGATTGTTTAAGAAATCGAACATTGATTTTGTATGATTCCTTAAACGATCGCTTTTTTGAGGTAATTCAAAACAAAGAGGGGTCTAAAAAGTTCTAAAATATTGTGTTAACCTCAGAAAATAAATAAAAATTATTTTCTTTAAAAAAATTAATAAATTGGTTTTTATTTCTACTAAATAAATACTGTGAGGCTATTCTAATGTTACAGCAAATAATACACATTTTTGAGACTGTTAAAAAAACTAGTTGAGAAAATTGCTTTAGCTTTTAGAAATTAGTCAAAACTTCTCTCAATACTAGTAACCATGTTCTACTTCGCTACTCAATACAAATTTTGTAATTAGACCTCAAAGAAGTACCAAAAATAGTTAATTGTAAAATAAACTGTGTGTGAGGCTATCCAAATGGTACGGACTTTATATGTATATAATTATTACTGAGTTGAGAAAAAAAGATTATATAGCAGCTCAACTATTATTGAACATATTTTGGAAAATTTGTTAACTTAGGTAGGTAACACAATTTTATGTTTTTATTGTTTATCTTATGCACTTGTGTTGCCAACAGTGGGACCAATGTTTGCCGATTTTAAAAATAAAATGTGATAATTTTCTTCATGAGAATACAAAAAAAAATGAGATTTCTTGTTCTTCATTCAGCATAAAAAAATCAATGCAAATTTATAATTCCCACAAATTATAAAATTTTAAGGTAGGGTAGGGCGGGGCTAGTTGGGCCACGGGGCAAGTTGGCCCACGTGAATTACTCAAAAACTGAAAGTACTACAAGAAAATGATCATTTACTAACAAAGCGTGCTCTCTTACCAGCACTTGCCATAACCGTTCCAGTTGGATTGTGCCCTCAGAAGGTAAAGATTTGTCTTTTTCGAGGGTAAAAGTAAAAAATGCGGATAAGATAGTTTTTTTATTTTCCTAGTGAAAAATCCAGGCTTAAGGACTGTGGTTAAGTTTTTTTATAAGTGAGTAAGTATATTGTATTTTCATATTTTGTGAGTTAAATTGAACAGTTTTGAGTATTTTTATATTTATGACTAAATATGCTTCTCAATCCAGGTGTGGGGTTAGTTGGCCCAGATGGTTTTTGTTACAAAAATAAAGTTCTAAAAAAGAAGAGGAACTGATATATTTTTGCCTAATGTGGATAGAATCATTCGCTGAAAGATTGGCGGGTGAGGAGTGGATATACAGTACCATACTTGCAGAAAGTGGGATCATACAAACTAAACAGTGGTCCTTCTTCGATGCGTCAATTACAACAGCGATTACGATTCCAAAACTTATTTTAAACCTTAATTTATTTCTATTATATTTATTTTTAAAGTTTTATTTAAAATTTATTTTTTAGTTTGTGTGACCGTTTTAAATAAAATTTCTCATAAAATTTTGGATTTGTTTCCCTTTATGAGACTGTTTTGGCACTTTTCAGGGCCTGGTCCAACTAACCCCACACACTGGCCCAAGTTGGCCCACTTGCACTTGATCCATTTAAGGTAGCTTTATTCTTCTGCGGTTACATATTTTTCAGATTTCATTTTGAAGCCAGAAGTCCATTCTTTCTTTTGATACCAGTTCCATAGTTATACTATGAGTAGTTTGATAATTATGAGACTTCAAGTAAAAAGTGGGCCAACTAGCCCCGCTCTACCCTAGGTACCTACCTAAATAAAATGCAATAATAGGGTTCCATATTCCATTTTATTTTATTAAGCTTCAAAAATAAAATAAATAAATTGTATAAAATAATATGTATAGGTACCTATTTTATAAATACAAAATAATAAAAATAAGTTAACTTAACTTTAGGTAGGTAGGTTCTAAAATATTTTTCTGATTTTTCGTGAGATCATTTCTATGAATAAGGCTTATGATCGAATCGATATCAAGTTGATTTCTTATTTAGTTTTAAGAAGCAATACCTTTGAAAAAAATTGTTCAATATTGACTGAAGAATTTGGCTTTGAAAAGATTTTAAAAACTAATTTCGTCAGAATTGGATATGCCAAGCTATCGTCGTCGGCCAATTTAATTTTTTCAACATGCCAGAATTCTTCTATGTCATTTATTACTTTAAAGTTATAAAATATTCGATTTGTTTGTTTTAAAATTTTAAGTGTTCTATGTTTGTATTGAACAAAATATTTAATTTCTTGTTTTTTTTTTAAGAAAAAATAAAAACCATGAGATTTTCAATGAATTCATGATTTCATATAAGATATAAAGCTGAAAAATCATGATAAATCATGAGATTCGGCAACACTGAGTTGGACATTTTTTTAAGTCAAATAACAGTCCAGTAGTAGCTACTTAGTACTATCAATATCTAATAAGGTATTTTTTAACATTTCATTGGGGAAGACATTTTTTCGCTTTCGTTAGGGTGTCATATAAAAGAAGCTTGAAACCAAATTTTTTACCAGTAGGAACCAAACTTGGTATGTTTTTTCAGCTTTGGTATAGGTTGGTTGGTTTCAATTCAATTTCGTAAGTTATATGGCCATATTATTCACTCGATTCTTCCAGATTAAAAATTTAATCCAAATGTAAATTATACAAATTCAATGTAAATATAATAATATGGCGGTTAAACTAAAATATGCAAAACTAAATTTTTTAACAATAACAAAAAAAGCTCTTATTATTTTCAAATAAATGTAGGTACCTATCTATAAATATTTAATTAACCAGAGATTAATTGAATAACTAATTGTTTAAACGTATTCAGGCGTGTTTATTAGATTTTTTCTCGAACTCGTGATTTTGATCAAACTTGACATTACGATAGTAGCAAAATCTAAAAAAAATGGATCTCACAATTCTGTCTGTCTGTCCGAAAGGATAGATAGGCAGTTTACGCTTAAGCGTATACGGAAGGTCGATTTTCTTTGAACTTATGGTGTACCTATGCGTTTTTTTGGGCATTCGTTTATTCATTTTTTACGGACCAAAAATAACAATTTTTTTTTGTAATTAATGAAAATCATTAAACATTTAATTTTTTTTTGATTTTTTAAAGAAGTTTCAAAAAATTTGTTTGAGAACTTACTAACTCGAAACTCGATTTTTATAAAAACTGCACCCAGCAGTATTATTGTATTGTGTTGTATTGAATCCCCTAAGGGGTTGCAAGTCTCCCACCACACTCTCCTCTCCTCGCATTCATCTCTCCTTACTCCTTCTCGCAACTTCTAGTGCCTTTATCCACTCTTCCCCCCATCTTCCTTCGTCCATTATATCTCTCTTTTTTTCTCCAATTTCCTTCCTACGTTTCCACCTGACATGTAACTTTCTATCACATGTTCCCACGTCTCTAGCTCACCTTCACACACTCTTCACATTCTATATTCTTCTTGTTTCCAGTACCATCTTTCTCTCATCTCATTCCATCCCGCTTTCAAATATTGCGGGATCCCCTCGGTGATTACTTCTTTATATCACCTGTTATATCTGGATCCCTTTATTAGTCCCCGTCTTGCCTTCTCCTGCTCTCTTCTGTCTGCCCATTCTACTCTCTCGTATCCTGTCACACTGTCCTCTCTTCCTTCCCTTTCCCTCGTTCCCATTCCTCCTTGTTCCCATCGTCATCCTCTCTCGCTTCCATCCATCCCTCTCTCTCTCTCTTCTTCTCTAAACATTCCCCCGCTATCTAGATTCATTTTCCACCTGTTAATTTCTCTTCATAATTCCACGCCCTTGTCCCTGCTCTTATCTTATCTTTTTTTGTTTCCTCTCTCACCATGTATCCTGAAGTTTGCCATTCTACCCCTAGTGTCCATTTGAGTAACCTCTCTTGCATTCTTTCCATTTCTTGTCTTTCCTCCCATCCTCATACTTCCGCCCCATATCCCATCACCGTCCACACCAGGATACACCCAACAGTATCATCGCTCAGAATTTAAATGAAAATAATTCTTATAACCAAAAATAACTTACCGGGAAAAAACCGGTAAGGAAAATCTCATTTATATATATTAAATCCAAATTGTAACCCTCTTAGAACCATTTCTTAGCTAACTATCTCATTATCTGCTAAATCGATTTTAATTAAATTTTGCATATCAAAATAAAAAAAAAAAATTAATTTTGAATTTATAAAAAATCTAAATTATTTTTTGAAAATTCGATATTTCGAAATTGGGTTGGTGTCTTTTTTTATATTAATTTTTAATTCCGCATTAAGAAAGGCTAATAATTGCGTTCAAGAAATCAAATGGTGTACATCGCGTTGATGTCAAAACAATTTCAGAGTTTGTTTTATATTTCTATTTTATTTTTTAAACAAACTTACAGTCTAAGCTGTAAGTTCCATGCAAATTTGCAACACAGTGCTATATTATTCATATTTATTTGCTCACATACTACATTAAACTAAACTACGCTTTTGGCAGGTGGAATCAAATATCGTCTCCCATAACTAATTTCTTTCTTTTATCAGATGAATAGATTTTAAAATATCAATAATTTAAAACCACAATGTGATCGTACATAAGAGCAAAGTTCGTGAGAACCCAGATAAACAGTAAAACATATAGGACGAACATAAAATCAGAGAGAAGGAACTAATAGAGAGAGTCAAATTCGACGGTGGCTCTCTTTTAGCCTACAAGCTACGATGTTGCGACTTGCGACTTACACACCATCTTGCATTATGTATAATAATTATTAACTCCATATAAAAAAAATGTGGGAACAAATACATATGCAAGAAGATGTGCATACTCACCACCCTTTTTTTGTTTTGCACTGCCCTAGGTAAAAACATGTACACACCGATAGGAATTCAACACGTTATAAAAAATGTAAACAAAAGGTTTCGAGGGGACGGAGACGAGGAAATTTGACTCTCTCTATTAGTTCTTTCTCTCTGCATAAAATGTCCTTACATTATTTATTTATAAGTCAATCTAATAAAATAAACTTTTATAAATCAAATCAAAAATGTGATTATTAAAGTCACATGTAGATATATGTATGTATGTATTTTCATAAGTTTCTCAAAAAGATGTTATTTTTTTTTCATTTGGTTAGGGAAAACTTTGAAATTGATCAGGAAAAGTCAGGGATATTTATTTTGAAAAATATAGTAACTGTTATATAAAAAAATCCATCCATTAATTCTATTTTTAAATTAAATTGTTTTAGTGAATACTTTTGGGAAAATTAATTTTCAAACGCAAATTAAAAAAAAAAAGTAAACAATTTTGTTCAGTTATTTTTTTCAAAATTTTACATTATTAAATATTTATTTTTGTTGTTCATTCAATGCTCTTATTAACTTTAAATCAAACACTTAAAACCAGATGCTTAAATGTCTTCTATAGTTTTTGAGAAAATCGAAGATAACAAAAATAAGTCTTTTTTTAATTTGAGTTTTTACTTCATAAGTTCATATAGACAGAAATTTTCTTTTCAAATAAATTTGTTTTAGATGAATATATGTTTTTGAAGAAATTTTGTATGTTAAAAAAAAAAAATTTTCAATGAACATTGAAGAATTTTTTAATTAAATTAATTTGATTTTAAAGCAAAGCTGAAGAAAACCTATAGATTTCTTTGAAAAAAGTTAAACTATGATGTTGTAAGTTTACAGTCTTTTCAAATGTTTTATTTCTAATTGAACTCAATTTTTTAGAAATCTTGTTTTTCTCGAAAACGACACCTACGACTTGGTTTAAAAAAAAATTTCTGTAAGCTAATAGCCGTATTCCTTTGGAGGCGCCCAAGTACTCATGAGTCATGAGTAATAATTCGTGCGAGTAGATAAGATTTTTAGAGAAATCAATTATGTGCGTTCCATTGAAAATGACTAGCAAAGTACTCGCATGAGTACTTTGTAACCTCCAAAGCAACACGGCTATTTTTAGTATGATCTACCATTTAAATTTAACACTAACCTATTATTAAGAGTACCTACACCTCAAACAGTAGTTTTTATTTGTTTCGAAATTAATTTTTTTATAAAAATATTCATAACATTTTATAATAGTTTTTTATGACCCTTAGTCCAATGCGTTTTGACGAGGCACGACAGTTGGGCCCATCAGTTAGATATTCTGTCGTACCGACGCAATATTTTGGTCGATGGTTACCGAAATTCTACAGTATATACATACATACATATATGTAGGTAAGGTACACTGCTAGGGATCATGCACATAGAAAAATAATCTGGCTATGTAAAATAAGTAATCATAAATGCATAAAACCAGTATTACTCTTTGTGTAACATGTTTATTTTTACAGACTTGCATCAAATTATACAAAAACTTCAAGCAAATCAGAATCAAGAAAATTCATGACCATCATCATATTATGCATTGCGCATCAGAATGGCAATAAAGCAATTATGCACAAATATATAATTTTTTTCAATTTATATAATTTTATTTTGTAGGTGCATACATTGCGGTTCACTTTTATTGAAATTAAAAGAGAATAATTATTCCTACATTTCGTTACATATGACTTTAATAAGTGAGAAGAAAAGAAGTTTAGGAATCTCTCAAGAGAAAAATTCAAATGAACCGATTTCATTGCTTTGTATATATATATTTAAAAAAAGAATAATATTAAACACCTTAATATATTTTAATTTGTTTTACAATTTTTAATCAAGTTCAAACATTTCCTACAAATGAGTTTGACAGTTTTAAGAGTATCTTTCAATATAAGACAAAGCTGAGAATACATTGAATTATTAGGATAAATCAGGAAAAGATAACCGAATTCTTAACCGACCGAAGACGCGACAAAGTACAGGACAATAAACAAAATTCTATAACTCTTACAACCTTGCTTAAAAATAAACAAACATTTCCCTGTTGGAGAACTAACATTTTATTGGAATACTTTTTTGTTTTGTTTATTTAAATCATTTACAATTCACTTACATTTATATAATTTATAATAATTAAGTTAATTTACTTTTCACATAAATGGGTTGAATAATTATTATTACATATTTATTTAGTTTTTTTTTGTTTTTTTTTTTGATTTTTTAACTGAGTTTTTTTCTGTTTATTTAGGTAGGTGAATACATTTTGCAACATGCTTATTTTTTGTACCATGAGCATTGTTTTTATTGGCTTTTTTATGATCTGTCCTACACGAATATAAGTATGTAATAGTAATATGTATTCCATAAAAGATGGATTACAAATTTTAAACAACAAAAGAAGAAAAAAATGTTTAATGTTCATGTTCAATAAGAATGCAACAAATAAAAACAAAGAAAACAAAATTTAAAAAAATAATAACTTTGCAGTGAATCACTGTAAGCAATGAAATCGATAATACGAACGGACAAGTTTTTTTTTTTGTAAGCTCCTGGGTCGAATAAACACCGACATCATTTCAACAAGAACGGAATGAATACTTCGTTTATAAATTTTTATAGTAGGTATAACATAATTTTTGTTAATAAATGTTCCATTTATATACACAGAAAAATATTCATTGATTTTTTTTTCTTTACATGGCTAAATGAATAAATTTCATGTTTTATTGCGAAAAAGACAAAATAGTTTGCATTTTTGTGGGGAGGAATAATAAGAAATTAGGAAAGGAGGATAATTAAATTTACAAGATTTAAACCTTGTCACCCATTTTCACCTTGGATGTCATGTAGATTCCAACGATGAGTCCGAACAGACCGATGGCCGAGCCGAAAATCTCAACAATGAGGATTTTCACAAACAGGGCAGAGTTAGCTGCATCAGCAAGGGCAGCTCCAGAGCCGACAACACCCACAGCAATACCACAAAACAGATTGACCATTCCTACGGCCAAGCCAGCACCGAACATGACATAACCAGCTGTCCAATTGTTGTTCATCACCATTTGATTGCTGAGGGCGACGCTAGAGTGATAGGACTCCAACAGACCAGACAAGACGATGGCAGTGATGAGTCCATAGATGGCAACAGCCTCACAAAAGATGACAGAGATAAGATTTTTTGTCTTGATGCGAGGAGCCTTGACTCCAGCACCTACAATGGTGGTGCCAGTGGTGTGTATACCCAGGGCGGCACCAACTACAGATAGAGAGACGGCAAGTCCAATTCCCAAACAAGCCCACATATAGGGTGAGGTTTCG
Source organism: Epistrophe grossulariae (assembly GCA_929447395.1). Lineage (NCBI taxonomy): Eukaryota > Metazoa > Arthropoda > Insecta > Diptera > Syrphidae > Epistrophe > Epistrophe grossulariae. The sequence goes on along the minus strand of OV839567.1, from coordinate 43,484,623 downwards.
GCCAAAAACCAGCCAACACTTACACGCTCGCCCTTGCCAGTAAGTACATGATACAGGACCAGAATAATTACGACCGTAGTAAAAAGACCTCCAAAAGTTTTGCCCAAAACGCTTCGTAGTTGTGCCATTTTTAAGCGTGTTCTATAATGGGGATAGTTTTTTGATCGATAAATGTGATTTTAATGTGAAATTACTCACAAGAAAATTTTAACTTACAATTATCTAAAAAAATCTTGTGACAGGTGATTCTGATGGAAAAAGTTTTTGCCTATCACATGACAGATAAGCGATACTAGCTCCACCAAATGGAGGTAGATGTAAACATCAGTTTTGATTACATGAATTTGAGTTAGAAGTGTACTGCACTGGGATGTCATAGAGTACATACAGGGCAGTATACAGATAAAATGCAAAATATTTTTTTTGTGATGCATAATATTTAAGAAAAGGAGCATATAATTATGTTACAAAACCAAAACTTGCAGCCTTTCACTTTTATTGCGTGCTTCTGTTATTGCATGCAATTTTTAATGCACGCTTTTTTGATTGCATTCAACTTTTATTGGATAGTACTTTTATTGCGTTTTTTTTAATTGCATGCAACTTTTAACGCATGCTTTTTTTATTGCATGCTACTTTTATTGCTGGCAGTTTTTAGTGCATGTTACCTTATTGCATGCAACTTTTATTGCATGAAATTGTATTGCGTGCAACTTTTAGTGCATGCTACTTTTATTGCATGCAACTTTTATTGCATGCGACTTTAGTAGCGGGCTTCTTTTATTGCATGCTTTTTTATTTCAGGCTAGGTACTTTTATCGCATGAAACTTTTACGTCTGGCGAAAGCTTGACTGAAACAAATTTGTATGAGAAATATACATTTATTCTTCATAAGGAACAAGAGCAGAGTATTTTGATGTATTTTGATGATGATGATCATTATATTTAAAAAGAAAAAAGTTATTAAGGTTTTCAGCTGAAAAATGCATTTGAAAATACTATAATAACCTCTGGCGGGAGGTTGGCTGTAAAAAATGTTCAGAGGCTTATAAATTCGTAATACGAAGGTGGTGGTTACTTATGGAATTGATAATTATGTATTAACGGTATCTCTTTGTTTCGGAAAAAAATGTAGTCAATAGTGAGTAGAAATGTCGATTGCATCCAATGGTTAAAAAAAAAACCATTAAATTGTAATTATATTATTATCGTTAATCATTGAATTGAATTCAACTTCATTTGTGTAAAAATTGACTTTAAAAATATCATATCTTTCCACGTCCTTATCCCAGCTCGTGTTGTTCCCACTTTTTAGTTCTTATCAAAAGTCAATCACACCATTTTAAAAAATCGTAAAAACATAATAACAAAAACTTGGGTAGTAATATTATTAGTTTTTTTTGTTGTTTATTTTGAAGATCTGGGTATAAGGTTTCGTTTCAATTTAGCTCGAGAAAGTTTTAAACACATATTTTAGCAAAGGACATATAATTTTTTTCATTTTAAAATAAACACTCTACATAATCGCGGGCAAAGTCAGGCTTTTTTTAATTTAAAATACTTAGGGGAATTTTATTAACTTTTTGAGTTTCATTGCCTGAAGGTATGGAAGGTTGCATCGATTGTATGAGGAAGTTTCATAGGCATACATGGAGCCGTAATCATATTCATTCGCCCTCTGTGTCATCATCATCATCGCCATATTCGTAACCATCGTAGTAATTATTTGATTGGACAATCTGCAAAAATAACAACTCAAATAAATTTAAATTGATTTTAATACTTTAAATATAATAACTTACGCTTTGATAAAAACCTTTCCACGCTGCAAATGTGCCCATTGCAACGACAGCTACTGTAGCTGCAATAATTTTTGTCTTTTTTTCTGATTCTAAGAAATCACGTTCGGTTGGTGTTAGCATAGGATCATTTGTGATTCCTTTGGCTGTTTTCACTGAGTTAAATGTTTCCTGTTTAAAGACATCTTTCGATATTCGATTGATGAAATTCACCAAATTTTGGCAGCTTTTAATGTGATATTGGAGCGGGTTATTTGGCAGTGAAATGCTATATAAAACCGATAGGTACGCGTAGACGATAGCATCGAATTCACTATAAAAATCACCAAAGAACCAGACTTTTTTCCCCAGTTTTTTGGAAAGCATATTCACGCACTTTTTGGCGTTGGCAACGAGCTTAAACAAAAAAATGGATACAATTAGGAAAAAAAAATACGACCGTTCATTGTAAATTTAAAGACTTATAATATAAATACAAATGAAATCGTTACATTCAAAGCTAAATTTACATGTTTTGAGATTTGATTTGATCACAATAATTTCGATTGACGAAAACTTGAAGTCGATTGTAAGCTTAACGAATAGATTTTAGTTTTTATACATACAGTCAAATCATTATCTTGAATATTTTAAACAAAAATTATTCTTATAGCCAAAATTAATGGTACCAATCATTAAAAAACCGTTAAGGAAAATTAGTGAATATGCGCGTTCAGAAAAATGAAGTTATAGAGATTTCGCTCCGCAAAAAAGTGTGCAAGCTAATCCAACATTTTTGTGTGGCGACTGACAGAGGCAAAATTGTAAAACGAAGATAAAGTTCTCTTTAAAGAAGTTGATGCTCAATTTAGATATTTAAAATGTAATTTTAATAAAGCCCGTATGATACATTTTTTTCTCATTTTTAATTAATTGAAAATGAAACTAAAGCAGTACATAGAATTCATCACTGAAAATTCCCATATGAGTGAGTATGTACACATCAAACCCTAAAAATGTGAAAATGCCTCAAAAAATGTGAAAATGTCAGAAAAAAATTTTTAAGCCCGTATGACACTACATTTTTGTTCTTCATTTTTAGCTCATTAGATCATACTAAAGTATCAGCCAAGAGAAAAAGGGAAAGATGTTTCAACATTATTTAAAAATCCTTTTCTTGTTATCTCTTCTAGTGCTGCAATATTTAATAAATTTAATTTTGTGTTGCCGTTAAATGTATTGTCCTACCGCGTACGGGCTTAACAATAATAATAAATGTCATGATTTTATGAATAAATGAGAGAGATATAAGAGTATATTGCTATTTGGCAAAAATCACCTACCCGGATAGCTCTGAATAGTTCTTCGAACGTTATATTATGTGAAATATAACTTAGTTATTTACAACATTCGAGACACTACCTTAGGACAAGAAAGTTCTAACTGCACACATACCACTTCCGAGAAAACTAAAGTGGAATATTTCGTGTTGTGTAACTAACTTTTGTACATTAATTTTAATAAAAACGTGTAAAAGTGTGTCTACATTTATTCCTCCTACTTTTTTCATACCTTTGTTTCATCGCAACGAACAGTGATCAAAATAGCCGAAGAAATAAATAAGATCTCATCCACAAAATAATAAAATATATTTAATAGTTAAGGGACCTAATTTCAAAACTCTTCTTTTCGACTTTTGAGAACTTTGAGTAAAACGAAAAAAACTGTTAAAAGCTGCTAAGATGACAAAAGCGATTAGTTTAAACGCTTAAATACAAGTTTGGGATAAGCTTTATTCATTTTTTTTTTTCAACCTATAAGGGGAACCTTAAAATTATAAAAAAAAAACGATTTAATTTAGAAAAGAAGAGTTTTGAAAATTACGATTTGAATACTTAAATTTTGATTCAACCTGTTAAGGAATAGATGAGTTTTGAAACTAATGAAAACTTTTTTTTTTCAATTTTATTAATTTGGGTTTATTTTTTTTGTTGTAAATTTTTTTTTTTTGTTTTGCTTAGAAAAAGAAGTTTTGGTGCGGAATGAAAAAAAAAAACACCACTTTTCAAGCATCAACAATAGCCGTGTTTTGGTGAGCATATAGCTCAGTTAAGTAAAAAAATTCAAGAAAACAATCCACAGTTCCTACTGATTTTGAGTAGGAGAAATTACCTTCATCCAGTAAGATTTGACTGGAGAAAAAAGTTAATGTAAATGCCAGTATATTTTTGTTGTTGTATCTCTTGTAAAATTTTGACTGACTGGGTTGCGGTTTCTCACCAAAACACGCCTAATTATAGGAAATAAAAAGTTTTTATAAAGAACACTTCCTCATAGTTAACTTATTTTTGGAAAACAAAATGTGGAATAGAAGAGTTTTGAAATTAGACCACTCAGTAATTTAAGTTAAAAAAACATCGATAGAACTTTGTTGCTCAACGGTAAAGTACTAAGGTGTGGGTGTGGGTGAAGGTTCTAAAGGGCTGATAGAACTTTGTGTTACGGTTTTTTATACAAATCAACATCAGAATTCATTCTAATAATTAGTAAGTAATGGAGTAAGATGGGGCAAAATGTTTATTCATTTTTGTTTAATACAAGCATGCACTTAAATCTAAGCAATCAAATTGTTTTTGTTTGCCAAGGGAAATTTTGCTGCGCTGGCTATGCAGCAATGAATAAAACACACCTTTTATTGAAAAATACAGTTTTTGCTGATATTTAGTCATTTCAGCTCAAATTTGGAGTTAGTGAGTTTTACCTGTCAACTGACGATATTATATTAGCCGTTTTTTATTATCAGAATTAATCTATATGGATCATTAAATAACATAGGTACATAACAACAGCAACACATGAAACTTCTCTTTATCGAGTTCACGTTTCATGATTTGAAAATAGGCTGCTGCTTCTCGCCACGGTGAGGCTGTTTTATTTTTGCAGAATAAACCATATGGATCATGGGTCATAATAAAAAACGGATATTATTGATTAAAGTTTTTAAAATAAATAGAAATTCAGATCAGCTGATGTTTGCACAGCGACGGTGTTGTACGATTAAAATTAAGCGAAATAAAAGTAATTTTTTTCATTTTTCTTTTTTTTATTTTGCACGTATGTACATATGTGACTCAAAAGTGTCTTAGACAAAATAAAATTAATATTATAATAATGATATGGACACATAGTCTCACCCACCAGTTTTTTTTTTACACAAAAAAAAAATAAATAAAAGAAAAAAGACGGGGATTTTGATTAGAACGAGTTGCGAAGTTAGGAAGAACTGTTATGGAATTTAAAGATGTTACTGTTTAAACGCAACATTCTTGAGATTGGTTCAAAGGTGCCGGAGTTTGTGCGGTGATATAAGGGTTCGAGAATTCCTTAGACCAACGTTTTATGAAGCCGAGTGAAGAAATGATGATCAAGATGCGAAATATTTGGTTTTCGTAAGTACACAAGATTCTATCTGGCCAGTTAGAACTTTGTGAATTTAAGATCAAATTAAATTTGTACAGATAGCATAGAACTCTGTTTTCTACTTTTGGTTCAATTGTTCCCGAAATCGTAAGAGATAGAGAAATGCGGATAGCAGTAATCGAAAGAGCATAGCCTTTTTAGTACGATGCGTAATATAACTCAATTTTGTCAAAAATGGCAGATAGAACTTTATTGTCCTGAGGTCGCGTTAAGTTAATTAAAAATCATAAAAAAATTATTAAAATACACGTTTTGTTAACACCTTGTTTTAAATTTTTTGTTACCTATTTGTTGTGTTAAATTATTGATTTTTTGCAATTTATCTACAGGTACTACCGGTCATCTTTGAAATTACATTTTAAACGCATTGGTATTTTAAATAGAAACAATTTTAGAGCTTAAAACATTTAAACATAAAAATGACGAATTTTAAATTTTTAATGGAGGCAAGGGATTCTAATTCAATAGCGAGTTTCATTCAAATTTTAAAGAATTGCTCTTAAAATCAAAGAATGAAACTTTCAATGAAGCTTTTTTCAGTAGTTTGACATGCCTGTCATTTGCTTTTTGACAAAAAACTTCAACAAATTTATGAAATCCAAATTATGAACTTTCTGCATAATTATTTTATTTTAATTTAGCACTAGCCGACACAAATCACAACTAACAACAAAATATTTTTCATTTGACAGAAAAAGCTGTGTATTCAGATCGAATATCTCACCCCATGAGAGAGCTCTTCTTTCGTGTTGAGAATTGACCTAGAATTGCTCTTTTTCTTGCAATGAAACTCCTAAAATAAGAAAAGGGCACATCTTTTGACAAAAGTCCAAATCTTTTCGTGAATGAAACTCGCTGTTAGTGTGCAACGAAGAATTTCACATATCTAATTGTGGAGTAACGATTTTTGTTTCCACATATCATACGTGAAAGCTCCTATTGCGGACAGCTCCCTTAAGCGGACAATCCCCTTGAGCGGACAAATTCTCACGAGCGTTGATATTAAATTGTATAAATTTTTTTCCCTTGGACGGACAACTCCCTTAGACGGACAAAAGTTCTTCCACCGTCGCTGTCCGCCCAAGGGAGCTTTCACTGTAATATGTAATTTCATATAGAATTTATATGGTCTAATTTTTACCACTGAGCAATAGTAATAACTAATAATAAAGTGTTCGGAAAAGTATAATATGACTATAGAGTTAGATATTATCCACGCAAGCCGAATATGTAACAAATATTATTGTTAAATGCTATATTTATCCCTATCTTGGTGACTGAACCACAGTCACCACAGTGACATTACATTTAACAGAATATACGTATTTATAAATATTACTATTTCAGATTTTTTTTTAAAAACAGAAGCATTATTTGTTTGCTGAAAAAAATTACAATTACTCATGGTTGTTAGCTAAACTGTTGTTTTGACAGACCTGTTTGAATATTGAATTAGATATAGAGATACCTATGAAGGTGAACTGTTTCCCGTAAATAGGGAACAAGTTGTCAAAAATAATTCGGTATTGGATTTGGAATAAAATATAATATAGCGATCGAAATATGCTCGAGTATCATTGACGGAATATAATAATCTTAAATGTATCAAGGTTGATAGTTTCTAAAAGTTAACAGTTTCTTCAGCATTCAATATAGGCATCTAAAACTATCTTCTTTTTGTGCGAACAAATGAAAGTTTACAATATGAATTATTTTTGCTCAACAGCTTATCCAATATCCATATTTGAATTAATTGTATACTCACGTAATCGGTTTCATGGACGTCCACCTTGTCATTCAAATCGAATCCTCCCAAAATGCTAACAATATTGTGTGCTTCTTTATGATATTTCCCTGGGAAATAGAAGTTAAAAGGAAATGGCGTTCTTTTAGCGTACAAAGCTCGTGTACAATCGATATTGTTTGCTTCGCCAAACATAAAGTAATTAAAATAAGCATGCAGATTGTTGAACACATAGTTAGTGTGTGCAACCGATAGGAATTTTTGTTTTGCCGTCAAATTTGCATCAATTGGATAGCCCTGTTTTCAAAGTAAAAAAAAAAACAAAACAAACTATTTAATTCAGTCTATTTATAGGCGATATAACAAAATGTTATTGAACCTCTTTGTCAAGCAATTCCTTGATTCGCCGGTATCCGACAATTTTTTCATTTCCAATTTGTAGATAGGGCAGTTTGCCACCTCCTGACCTCAGTGGATTGCTGTTTGTTTCGATTTTGACTGGACATCTTGTGAATTTGATAAGGCACTTTTAAATGGAAGGAAAAATAAATATGCAAGAGATTAGAGCTGTGATGCAATATTGTTCCGGTTGAAATTAATTTTTTTCTTACCAGCGCCCTTAGACATTCGAAGTCAATTGATGGAAGGCCCCATTCACCTTTGTAAACGTAGAGTATTGCTCCTAAACGCATTGCTTTGCTCTGTTATTCGACAGAATAAGCCAGATTGCTTTTATTTATATTTTATCGTTGTATTGAATACGCAAAATTTTAATTTTATTTTTCACTACGATAGAGATTTTTGTAAATTTCGCATGGAATAGAAAGACGAGCTATGTTTTTGTGGTTATGTCAGCTGTCAAAATCAGCTGGTTTGTGTAGAAAAAAAATCCTAATTGGGATTTTTTTGTATAGTATTCGTATGGCTATGTTTACACTCTATTTTATAGCAGAACAATTTCACTCGTTTTCAGTTATGGTAGATTTACATTCATCTTCATGCGGAATTCCGCAAAAAAAAGGGATGTAAGATATAAAATTTACATTTGTTGAATAGAAAGAGAAGACGAAAATGCAGAGATCTTCATGAATGCAGATTCAGATATAAAGATGAACATGTTCATCTCTAGGTGCGTTTTATTGGTAATTTATAGCTAGTGCAGCAATCAGGTACCAATAAAACGGCTGTGTTCAAAAACGCTTTAGTTACTTTTGGTCGTGTTCACAAAGTATTTCAGCTTCCGTGTCTTCACTAAACTACAAATATCATAGAACACATCCATTTTATGAGTGAAAAACAACATTAAAGGTTCAAGTCATGAATAATTTTCAACGCGCCATCTTCATCTTCAAAGTTTCAACTTTCTTTATCCACTTCCATATCCACTATTTTACTGGCAAATTTATTTAGTAATTGATTGTTGTTATTGTTCACCGAGGGAAATTTTACTGTGCTAGCTATAAATTTACCAATACGCACCTTTTATATAAGGTGTGTTTTATTCATTGCTGCATAGCCAGCGCAGCAAAATTTCCCTTGGCAAACAAAAACAATTTGATTGCTGGCGAAAAAAAAGTCAGTAAAAATAAAGATGGCTATTCTGGCGATAGAGCTTTCAATAATTGAAATAAACGTATAGAGTGAGCTTTCGTTTTATTCAGACTTGTGCTGCGCTGGCTATGCAGCAATGAATAAAACACACCTATAAGTATAAGCCTAGTACGCAGATCGCGCTTAAATTAAGCTCCCACTTTTCTCTCCAAACATCAGCAAAAAACCCTTGCTAAATTTTGACATAGAGCATGGCGTTTTGGAGAATATGTAAAAGAAAGCAGCTGTTCTCCGAGTGAAATTGTTTTCAACCATTTCAATAGGGGTATTCCCGATCCAATGCAAACTGGTCTTGCATCATTGCAAGAGTGCAACGTTTTTATAGCAATTTTACACTTTTGCACTTTTGCAATGATGCAAGACCAGTTTGCATCGGATCGGGAATACCCCTAATGATCTTTTTTTATTATTGCAACTAAATTTTATCAAATAAATTGGATTCTTTTCTTTGGCTGAGTTAAATCGTTTATTCCGAAATATTCCTCCATTTCAATTTTTATTTTCACAAAATTCAAGATTTACAGAATCTGTTTAAATTTAGATTGAAGCCTCAACTACATTGGCCATTTTTTGCAAAAGTTCAAAAGTAAAAATATTTTTTTTCCTTCTAGCGCAGTTGATTCGTAAAAAAGTGTATACAAACTGTTTTTTAAACCAAAATTTAAGCTTTCTGCATCATTTGTTTTTAGTTTTCTAGTCAGAAAAACTATCACAAAATCAATTTAAAAATGTTCACTTTTGCACTTTTTCACTTTTTTGGCTTATGTAGTTGAGGCTTGAGAATTAATGTGCCGAACAATTATTTCGTGCGCTAAATTTTGACAGATATATGATGTACAGGACCCATGTTCTGTAACTCGGCGATAACTTTTCGAGGCGATAAACGGCGAAAAATGGAACAAAATCCATTGGATTCCTATGAGTTTTGTTCCATTTTTCGCCGTTTCTCGCCTCGAAAAGTTATCGCCGAGTTACAGAACATGGGTCCAGTAGAAACAAACATTTGAATTTTCAGCTGGAGCTGCGTACCTTTCGGCTAAAATACTTTCCTTAATTTTAGCTGAGCTAAATTTTGGAGAGAATTTAGTATGGAAGGTAAAATTTAGCGCGATATGCGTACTAGGCTATACTCTTTCACACATTCGTATTTTCGGCATGAGTCTGTCGCGCTATAGTTTTCTTGATATTTGCAGATGAACTTTTACTTTTGTAAAATTTGAGAAAGAAGATAGGATTTTGTAGTACGTTGAAAAAGACAAAACATTCCTTGCGTTCGGTAAACTATCAGGCTATCCACGCATCCAAAAATTTTCAGATACGTTGGGTTGTTGTTGCATCAGCTGGTTTGTCACAAGGGATTACAACAACACAAACCTATACGGATAGCTTTGGATTGATCCCCGAACGTGACCATTTTGTTTGCTTTTGTACAAAAGTAAGGGCCAGTTGTACAAATATTTAAACCGTGGTTCAGCAATTTTTATCCATCGATTCCGGCGGATTAATTGAGTTTAACAGTGGTTTACTGTTAAAGTGTGTGATAATAACCAATTACATACTTGAACCAGCGTTGAACCTTAGTTAATCCGCCGAAATCGGTGAATTAAAATCTTGAACCGAGGCTGAACCACTATTGTACAACTGGCCCTAAGTTGAATGTAGGTAAGCCTTAAGTAATCTGTCAATTTACATAAAAATTGTATGAAGTTAGCCGCGCTCAGCTTTGTGCTCGGACATTTTATTTCCGAGCTTATCGAGCGAGTCCCGATCAGAGTAACATAGTTTTCTTTTTGACAGCTCAGTGCCACCCTCGGGGCTTAAAAAGAAAAACACCTATTATGTCATCTTCCTATAATTTGCATTCATGAAGATCTCTGTATTTTGTTCTCCTATTTTTGCAAATGTAAATTTTATATCTTACATCCTTTTTTTTTGGAGAACTCCCATCAGATGAATGTAAATGCTTCCTCTGTCCAACGCGTAACATTCGGAACGATGACGAATGTTAAAAGATCTATTTAAGAAACTCAATTGAGCACTGAACTTTCATATCTGTCAAATTACATGAAAATTTTATGAAGTTAGCCGCGCTCAGCTTTGTGCTCATGTGCTCGGTCATTTTATTCCGAGCTCATCGAGCGAACCCCGGTCGAGCTTTGAGCTAAAAAAGAAATGCAAGTTGAGAGCTCGGAGCGCTCCGAGTAAAAAAGTAAAATAGTTTTCTTTTTGACAGCTCAGTGCCACGCTCGGGGCTAAAAAAGAAAAACGCCTAATGTGGATTCCATAATCGACATGATTATTTCTCAAGCCTTTAAAATATGAATTCAAACACACCTTTGTTCTAAAATATCCCAGTATCAGAAAATGCTAAAAACCCAAAACAAACAGTCTTCTGAATATCCCATAAATTCCTTCACTTCCAAACACAACCACACAAATCCACTCACACTTTCCCAAAAACTGACACAACATATATTTGTATTGAAAATAAAAAAATAAAATCTACTTTACTTTGTCAAAATGGCGGCAAGTAGTGTGTAAAGTGTAAGGTGTTTTCTTCTCCCTGTAATCGAAAAAATCAAATATTTCTTGTTTAAAGAGCAAAAAACATAATTTAAATTCCATAAATTATAATTTATATATTGTTATTTATAAATAAGTGATGTAATTTGAAGTATTTATTTGTTCCTCTATTTGTAAAATAAAAACGAAAGAAGAAGTGAGTGTTTTTGTCGAGTTATTTTTTTCTTCTGTCCAAAAAGTCGAAAAAATTCAACGATAACCTGCCCCTCCGTGCGCTTCTTTGGTAAAATTTATGCGTATATTCTGTAGGAAAGCGTGAAATTAATAAATTTTTAATTCGAAAAGTTGTGAGTGATCAAATAAACAGGAATTCCGGAACAACAACGGCGACGCATTTGGATATTATTGCATAAAAACCAACCAAAGGTAAGTTCTTTTCGCAAAGAGCACCACTTTCAGCACACAGCTGAACAGAAAAGTGTTCATTAATTAATACCGAATTCATGGGGCGCACCTTTTTTCTTTCAAACCATCGCCATCCATTCGAAACGGGAGAAAACTTTCAACACAAAACCAGAAAACCCCGAAGAAAATGCGAAAAAAAAATATTAAAAAATGAAAAAAAAAAAGAAAAGAAAAAACTTGGTGGCGCATGAAGGGAAGCTCTCGTTTTTGCAACATTCATTTCAAATTCAGTTTTTGATTTATTTTTAAAATTAAAATTCTTGTCCGGACGGACGGACGAAATCTTGGGAAATTTTATTAAATTTATCAGTCGATGTCTCGCAGTTTTGCATTTTCTTTTTTTTTATTTTTGGGTCATGGCTGTGGACTGTGCCTGGCTGTGTCGCCGCCGCCACCGTCGCCGCCACCGCATCCGTCGTTGATTTTACTGTCCCAATCGTTGCTGATAAATGTGGTGGTGGTGGCAATCTTTGGGTGACGATGGCTATGAAGGCGACACGGCCGGGCAACGAGGTGCTCGGCTTCATTTTACGCATTTTCTTCTTATTAGGGAATTTCTTCCGTCGCCTTATTCTTCTTCTAGTGGCAGCCAGGCCAACAAACCAACAACCAAGAAGAAGATGCCACAACGTAAACCAGAAAAAAAGAAGTGAGATTCATTCCACAATTCGTTTTCATCGGCGCTTCTTTTGTCGCTGTCGTAACTTTTTCGTGGGTTTCAGTATTTCACCTTTTTTTTTTGTTCTGTGGAGCCTTAAGCAGAAGGAATCGAACAAAGGGTGTTTTGTTAGGATTCTTGAGAAAAATTGAACTTAACAAAAAAAAAAAATAACATCATCACATGAAACTGGTATCAAGGTCCTTCTTTTTCTGCTTCTGCAGAAAGGGGAGTGCCGTCTTTTTTTCTCTTCTTTCCTTTCTCTCTAATCATTTTTGCTGCGATTTATTATTATTCTCAGGGCATGTCCTTGGGCGGAATGTTTAGAGGGTAGATTGAAGAAGAATGACTAGGATATGTTGTAACTGCACAAGATATCAAAATTTATTATAAGCTGGAATGTGCGTAGTAAAGAAGACTACGATTTGCTCTCTTTTAGAATTATTAAGTGTCGTTGGGTTGGTTTTTAATGAGGGTTCCTTTTATTTTATAAATGTTCTACATATATTGGTACATACAAACCCCAAAAAGACTATGAGATGTTGTAATATTGAATGAATTAGGTCGAGAATAGAAGCTTTTTTATTCGATCAATTTATGTGTGTGGAGTTTTTCTGTGATGAAATATCTCAAGGTCATTAATTTACTAGGATTATTTCCAAAAATCCGATGATATAGGTGGTGTAGGTTCATTTATGTATGTTATTTTCATATAACTTAGTTTTCCTACTTTAAGCTCAATATTCTTAGATGTTTTTTCAATTGTGCCATTCTAAGGGTACATTTGATTTGACTTTTTTAATCTATAAATGAGCAACCGGGCTGAGAAAAAAAAGCTTGTGATGTAACAACGCCAACCCCATTGACGAAAATCGAAATAAGTTCAAACAATCTAAAAAGGTTATATTCGTTGGGCATATCTTGAGATTACGGCAACAAACACTACAATTTACCATTGAAATCGCTATACAAAATATTTCGAATTTTATTTCGAAGTTGTTATTTAGGTAGGTACCTTCTAACGTTCGAATTCCAAAGAAATCTCATGGATAATCTTTGTGTTTGAATATGTAATTAATTTACTTAAGATGGTGCCTACATTTAAAGCTGTCTTAACTAAAGAACCTATTAATGTCCCTAGCTAACCCTCTTACACACTTCAAGGTGATTGAGATCATACTTCACTTGTACGCAATACAAGAGATGCTGTCTTCCTCTGTATCACTGTTCATCAGGAAAAAAAATCTTCATTTCTTCGGGAAGGTGTATTTTTCAGCTTCTTGGAAAATTCAATTGATTATAAAAAATTCAATAAATAAATATTAAAATCTTAAAAAACTTTTTTGAAATGAGAATTGAAAATTTCTTCCATCTGATATTGGAAACGTCCATTATTCTGTTTCAAACAGCAGAATTAATCCGGATGATTGTATATTGTATAGAATTTCTTTAAATTTTTTTATGAAAAAGCTCCTACAGCTAGTAGTAGTAATCTTTAGATAAAGGTCTACGTGAAGTTTTTACAACCCTTGATGCAAACGCAGGTTCACCCTTTCTTCAAGTTCTTTAAAGCTAAAATGTTAATTCCCTTTAAATCCATCCATATCGTCCTCGGTATTCTAGGAAAACATGAAGTTTCTGCCTTCCATGTTCGAACATTTGGTCGAATTAATAAAATTTATAAAATAGAAATATACATTTGTATCATATAATTGTTTTCGTATTCAGTTAATGATCTGCAATTGTTAATTGAACCATTTTTAAATTTAAGGGTATATGTCATTAAAAAAGGATTAAAGTATGTACCGTCATGGCGACATGTGCAGTAGTGGTCACCGCATCTTTTCTTCTTTCATAATTCAACTTAACGCATCTTTAAGAGGAGTGAAAAAAAACTAGAATCTGAAATTTGCATATTATATACCTACATATTTATAAGTATATGAATAAATGTGTTTGTACATTTATATTTATACACAAGGGGCGGGTAAACAGCTTCACTTTTTCTAAACTCAGTGGTAGGTACAATGATGTAGCAATTGTTGTTAGGGATGAATTGAACACTTGTGTATGCATAATTGTTTATTTATGGTTATGCGTTGTTAATAAATGGAAAAACCTGTACCAAAGGCAAGTAAGGGGATCAATTGTGTGTGTATGTTTTTTTTTCAGATGCATAATTTTAATCTGCATATATACATTATACATACGTATATATGTACCTACTGAGAACAAAAGAAAACATTGTCAAGGTTTTTTTTTAGTTTTCTTAAAATTACCTACTGATGCTGTTTTAATATTTGAAAATTATTTATGCTTTGAAATATCCTACGAAAGAGGTACGCAGAGCAACAATCTTGAGATTGAGACTTTGGCAGTTATGGTTTTGAAGAAATATGAACAATGGTGCAGGTCTCAGTCCATTTTTGTTTAATTTTAGTAATTTGAATTTTGCCGGTTAAAATACTTAATTTTTTTTTTAAAGAGGAGTCTTTAAATTCAAGGAAAAACAAAACTTAATGAGGTTTTAAAAAGACGTTGCGTTCTTAAATTCAAAGTTAAGTTTGAGTTTCTCACCATTATGAGTAGGGGCGACTGGTTTTACGTGTCGGATGTTCGAATATAGAGATGATAAAGAACAGAACCATGTGTGTATGAAGAGGTCTCTCGAAATCTATTCCGCAACCAAAAAATTGAATTGAACTGAAACCAGCCTTAGTCAGTATACGTTTATTAGAACTAGAATCACTGCATTTTCAGAAATTTTAACAAAATTTTCTGTCCAAAAATACTTTTTTAGTCTTAAAACAGAAACAGATTTTTTGAAACTGGTTTACTCAATTATTTCAGATAAATAAAAAATTAAATTTACAGAAAAGGTAAACATACATAGGTGTGTATGTATATCGACTGTGCAGGAAGTGCAGGACCTCGTAAGTCAAAAAATTCAAAAAAAAATATTAATGCAAATAAAAATCAGCAGAATCAGAACCACCTTTTGGTAATTCCAGCGTAACAATGTTGTTCTGAACATTTTTACAGAAAGAGGCAGAATTCAAAGGCTATTACTATACATCGTCATACAAAATTTGGCAGGTTTTTTTTTTTTGATTTCTGAAAAAAAACATGCAAAATGGACTTACGAGTGTCTACACTTTAACCGTCGATATGTACCTATGTAGTTCTGTTGACAATGTTCAAATTTTATAAATTGATCAACGGCGACAAAAAGTAACTGAGCAGGAGAATTGAAAAATTTTCATTAAGCTACCCGCAAACCGACGCGATGGCGGTGGCGATGGCGATAACAATGTGGATGCCGCACACGTAAATCAATGGAGGGGCACACATCGACGCGATATGTGGATTGCGTTCACATTCCACTGCTGCGTTCAGTTACGCGACTTTTCTTGAACGCAGCAAGCACCATTTGATCGCTATATCGCCTGAAGAAAAATTTCAGTCTAAAAAAGAAAATTTCAAAAACTGAAAAATTAATAGAAAAAATTAGGGGAAATTCCATTTTATATGTTTTTTTTTATTAAACTTCAAAAATTAAACGTTTATATTGTCGCTGACAACTTAGCCCGCTACGCAATATATCGCGTTGATGTCAGCAAGTTTTTGAACGCATCTTTATCGCGCGATAAAAGTTATCGCAATCGCCACCGCCATCGTGTCGGTTTGCGCATAGCTTTAACATTTTGACCGCAAAAGTGACGAATTTTGCTGAAGCATTCGGTTCAAATTTGTGAATTTAGAAACCTGTGCCTACGTTCTGTAAATCTCGCATCTATAAAATTGGTCGAGAAACGATGAAAAATGGAACAAAACTCATAAGATTTTTTTCAATTTTCATCGTTTCTCGACTAATTTTGTCGATGCGAGAGTTACAGAACGTAGGCACTGAACTAGCTAATTACACTCATGTAGCCGACTTACTTTGAGTTCTCTCTCTCACTCATGGTGAGAAAGAAATGGCCAAGTAAGACAGGATTTTTTTTTAAACGGAGATTAAATACTGAGGCGTTATAAAAAGTTGTCGTGAGTACAATATGAACATCGTCTTTAATTTCACATTCAGGTTTAAAAATAAAGCAACTTTGGACCTATTTTGGACTAAGTACCTATCCTATAGTAGGAAATCAGGTATTAATTGAAAGCTAAAACATACTGTCCATTTTACAAAACCAGTTGTTGTTATAATAGAAGGCAGACGAAGCTGTCTTTCTATACCAATTTCATAACATTATCGTTTTATGAATCGAAGTGAGGAAATCTCAGCCAAATTTGCACGAAATTCGGTAGAAATTCACGTAAAAATCTAACAAAAAAACACTTAAGTGTAATCCATTCATAGTGGAAACCATTGAAAATGTGTCAACATTCGATTAATAAAACGAAAAAAAAATCCAATTCAGAATAAAATAAGCCATCGAACGAAATAAGCAAATTTGAGATGAAAACACTTTATAATCTAATTTTCAAAATTACACACCTCATTTCGGCTCCAATGAAAATGTAGTTAACTTTTATAAAGCCTGATGTTAAGATATTAGCATGATACTACCTAACAGTTTTGTCACTTTAATGCTTTTTCTTAAAATTTTCTTAGTTTTAAACATTTTGTTAACTAATATCATACTTAAACTATTATCTTGATAAATTGCAGCTGAAACACCCATAAAACAGTCACTTTTCATGGAAAAGAAGAATTAATCATACCATTTTAACATATGGACTTAGTATGGTACTAAAAAGATAAAATAGGTATTTGGTGATTTTAACTTTAATAAAATGATAATACAATACTAATTCATTAAAGATTAAAAAAAATCTTGTCTTTAACCTAGCATCATGCTAAGAATGCTCATCGCACTAAATCGTCTTAAAATTTTGCGCCACTGGATTTCATGTATCAAGTAAAAAATAGAACAGAATACATAACAAGTTAACGCACACAATAAAGCTTGCGGTTATGTTACCTTTAGTGGAATTATTATTGCATTTGGCAATACCGCCGCAATATAAAATCTATTATTAGCACACGTCAGAAATTCTGAAAGTTGATTCATGCCACATTCTTCAAAGCCATCATCGTTATCTTTGTCTATGAGAGAATTAAAAAAAAAGAGTGTTCTGCATTTTTGCGATCTGCACACAACACACATGCGAAAAATAAACTCGGAAATTTTGTTGAGCAAGTTCTGTTTGTTTTGTTTTTATTTTTATAACATAGGTACATACATACATGCCTACATTCCGATTCTTTTCTTAACCATTCTACTCACTTCTTGTGGTTGGTTGGTACTTTGGTGGGACAGAAGGGCATAGAAATGTGTTTTTTTTTTTTTTTTTTTTCTTTTGTTTTCAACTTCCTTTTTGTCCCGTCCTTGATGGTCTAGATTTCCTTTTGCGTATAACTACGTACATTTTTTCATATGAATGAATACAAAAAAAAGAAGAATACATTCTTTTTTTCTCACAGGCAAACAAATGAGAGATGGAAGTTGCGGAATTTCCGTAATAAGAAATGCATTTTGCCGGAAATGAACCTAAAAGAAAAAAAAAAATAAATAAAATGTGTCGAAGACAATAGAATTGGAATAACGACCTGTAATAGTTTAAATATAAAACTAAAATTCTACTGAATTTTGGTTTTTGTGGTATGGTAGGTCGTTGGTAAGTTTGCAGTACTAGAACTAACCTGTGCCATACTTTCATTTGTTTGTCACGTACTACAGGCACTGCGACAGGTGCAGGGTTGCCGCAAAGGAATTTGAAAAGTAGGTACCTAGTTCAACAAATTCGAAGTTGCTACCTACTGAAATTAAGATGTGTGAAAACGAATTCGTCATAAATAAATAATTTATACCTGTCAATTCAGTTCTGGCAATTATGCTCTCGATAAAGACTTTTTTCCCATAATCTTCCTTTTAATAAAATTTGACTTAAATTTAAATCATATAAAATTTGTATATTTCTGGATGTCATTATTAATTCTGGGTAGATTTTTTGTTATTTATGACAAAATAGATTTTCATTTTTCCACTGGTCAATTATTAGCCGCGTTTTATTATCTACGGACCTAGATCGGGATCATCTTTTAACACGTTATACAACAACAACTTTGGATCCTGCTCTGTATCTGTATATGTATTTTAAAGATCCGAAAATAAGTTTTAACTCTGGCGAGTAGCAAACACTTTAGTCGATAGGGAGTACAAACTGTAGTGTAAAGAAAGAAGACAGTATCTACATGAAAAATAAACAAACATAAGAAAAAAAGAGAGAGAATACAACACTGTTGTCATTATGGATCCGTATCGTTTTATTTTCATGGAATGATCCTGATCCAGATCCGTAGATAAAATAAAACACGGCTATTATTATTAAGAAGCCCCAATTATTGTATTAATATTTTGTATCTAAATGATAGAAATTTCTAGAGAATTTAATTTGTTCACTTAATTTTTAAATATTTTGCATGTCATTGTCTTAAAAATTTGTACCTAGGTATCGTGTTTAAGATTAGGTTTTTTCGTTGAGCCCTAAAGCCGACCCCGCCGCGTCACTAAAGCGTTTTTTTAACGTGAATTCACCCTGACAGTAAAATTCTGTTTTTTTAAACATCGAGTCGCCCTGAAGTAGAACTATGTTTTTTTTTTTGCTGTGGCAAGTTGTGGTAACGAATTAATTGACATTAGCCCAGGGGCAATATTAGGTCTGTTTCCCTTAACTGCCACTTTCTACCCATTTTAGCCCAAAATTCTGTCAAAGTCCATATACAAAAATAAAATTGAACTAGAATTGATCAAAATTGGCAGTTTTGGGAAGTAAAGAAACAGATCTGTTATTTTGTTGTTTTTGTGATATTGTTGTGTGTTGCAGGTAATTGTTTATTTTTGAAATAGAAATTTAAGAAGCACCAACATTTAACTGAAAGCTAATAAATAGAAATAGACAGTTTGATGGTGTTTTAATTCATTTCTAAAACTAATTTAAAACAAATTAAATGTTTTGATTACTGAACACTGAACTTCTTATTTCTTGTTTTGAATGTCAACAAAACAATTTATAGCCCTCGGGTGTTTTTTGAAAGCCGAAAAAACCAGGCTTTTTGACAATCCTGGTTATTTGGTTAACACTGGGTAGAGGGCTTACAGCACTTTTTTTACATAGCAAAATATCCGTTTCTCGTTTATTCACAAACGTTAAACTTTTGGATTTGGATGTAGTAAAAAGCCACCTACCCGCCAGAGTAACAACTAATTTTGGGAGCATTGACATAGATCCCGTTAAAAAGCGGACTACGTGTTTGTTTTTGTATTAACGTGTTACAAATCTGATCAATCAAAATTAAATGGAGAGTTTATTTATAACTTGAAAACAAACATAATATGTATTATTGTTTCGTGAGATTCAATAAACTAAATGGATAAATAATTCATACATAAAAAAAGAGACAATTAACATTCTAAATTGTCTTCGCAATACTTCCTTGGATTGTATGTAGAAGGACCTTTTTATTTAAATAAATTCTTACAGTGGCAACTTTGAACAGTAGTATCACACAAAACTACAAAGCCAACCAACCAACACAAGTACAAGTTTTTTTTTGTTTTTCTATGGCCTCTCCTTTGTTTTCTTTGGCATATTGCACTTCTTTGCCTGGAATTTTAGTGAAATTTTGAAACCATCTTCAATTTGTTGAGGTGTTTGCATTCATGATGGTGAAATGTGAACTCAAGTTGCATGTTATATGAAAATAAATTTTAAACTTTTTTTTCTCTTGTTTTTCTTTGTAGGTATATAAATTCAACAACAACTGCTGCAATGACAGGCAGACAAAGTGTTGCTTAATTAACGTTTGAAGATAGACCAATGTGATGGCTATACTCACTACTTATATAAATAAGTATAAACAAAACAATTTATTATGGTTTGTTTATATTTTATTTATATATGTATACCTGAAGAAAGTAGACACGGGTCAATGCTATTATATGTTTACATAATTTCATATTATATTTTTAAAGTCTATTGCAATTTATTGATAGAAAATTGAAAATGTAAATACATTTTACCGGTTTACGAAGAAAGGAATTATTGGAAAATGTCTGGTTGGGTTTCTAAGGATAAAATAGATATGTAAATGTATGTATGTATGTTTATTTTACATGCATTTTGAACATAATTTTCCTTGTGGAATTGTAGAAACTAAAACACGCGTTGCATTCGGAAAAAACTCGTTGGTAATCGAAATTTTAGGCAGAAATAAAATCAAAAAGACAATAATAACCTGCATTTTCGTTCATATGTACAAGCATAAACAAAAGACAGACTTTCTTTAAAAACCTAAAAGAGCTAGACTTTCTAAAAACTTAAATTAAAATTTTTTTACGTGGGTGACAAGTTAAAGTTACTTTGTGACCAAGTATATTTTTAAAGCATGAATAGAATATATTTAATTAATATCTAATGGGAAATTATTGGAAATAGAAGTGTAATCGTTTTAAACACAAAATGACACAATCTTTAAACTATATTCATTCGGTTTCAGTATAATAATACAATGCTTACTTCCATAATTTTTGTATATTGTGATAAATTTTTTTTTTTTTTTATAGAAATAAAACATACAATATTTTTGTTATGGTTGTGCCAGTTATCATTCTATGAATCAACTTCGTATAAATCCATTCTTGTTTTTTTTACTACTGAATAGGTAGATAGTAATCATTGTTCTGCGATTAGATAATAGAAAATAGTTATCGAATGTCAAGTCCACAAACAATAAAATTACAAATTTTAGGTTAAGTCAATTTCTCCTTTGAAACGATATGGTCTTTTTTGAGTGAACACATAAATACAAATATTTCTGGCAGCCATTAACTTCACCAATTCTGTTCGCTTTTTGTAAAAACAAATTAACAAAAAATTTGTAATCCTTGTAGCCAGGCCAATGACGATATGGTCTTTTTTGAGTGAACACATAAATACAAATATTTCTGGCAGCCATTAACTTCACCAATTCTGTTCGCTTTTTGTAAAAACAAATTAACAAAAAATTTGCAATCCTTGTAGCCAGGCCAATGACGATATGGTCTTTTTTGAGTGAACACATAAATACAAATATTTCTGGCAGCCATTAACTTCACCAATTCTGTTCGCTTTTTGTAAAAACAAATTAACAAAAAATTTGTAATCCTTGTAGCCAGGCCAATTGACTTATTATATTATATTATTATATAAGTCGGCAATTTGTATGTATTATCTAATGTATTAACTTTAGTTATTTAAAACATGTTAACCGAAAGTTAAAAAAAAATCTCAATAAAGTACTACTACTACTAAAATTACAAATTGTTCCTAACTTAAGCTAACAAAAAATGATAGCATTCGTTATTTATGTACATGGAAAAGCTTGCTCGACAACATTTATTTATTTATAAGGCCGTTTTCGAAAACGTCATTTGTTTCAAAAATCCATTTTCCAGATGTTCTTAAACGCAAACTGCAAATTTAAATTCCGAAAATAATTTTAAACCATTATTTTTGCAAATTAATTAGGATCCATTTTATTATTTTATTCATTGTTTTTGTAAAAGTCAAATTCTTTTGCAAGAAAATTAACTGATATTGATCACATAAATTTTTTACAAGCAGGAGATTGCATATTATTTTACGATAGAAATATCTGCGTCAAAAAATGACAATCATTTGAAGTTTTCGAAAACGCCTGAGACATCAAGGACAATTTATATCGAAAAACAACTTTTTGTAAAATTAATAAAGCTACCTATTATATTTAACGATGTTAAGAATCAAACAATTGTGAACAATTAAGATTACACTACAACTTATTTAATATTTTCAGCATAAATGAGGCAGTTTGATTACTTCAACACAGACGTTAAGTCATTAATAAATAATATAAAAACGACTGGTCCGAAATATCTAACCTGCGGTGTTCTATAATTAACTTATTTGATACACAACCAAATCAAATAAGCAAATAAGATTAAAGTCACGTTACAAAATAATCGGGAGAGTTTGTAAAACGCTTTACTGATGTTTGTGAATACAAAATCTAGTTGTTTTCTATTTTAAAATTAGTCAATAGACGTTTTTAATTGGTAAGTTTATCGGCAACATAGTAAAAATTTTACACAATAAAAAACAACAAAGGAATACTGTGAATAACTTAAGGTGCGTTTTATTTAACCCAGCAATTCAAGTAACAATAAAACGCTTTCACCACTTTTATGTACACTCTTTATTTCTGTGGTTGTGTTCGCAAAATGTTTTTGTTTGTTCCTCCTCGAAAAAAAAATACATGTACTTCTTATGGGAGTGATTTTATCGCAAACAAATTTTTTGACGTTAAAAATTTTACTATCGAACTGTGAACCAAACTTGTTGAAAAAAATTTATATTCACCACGGAAACTTTTTCGCGCAAAACAATGTTGGTGACATTGTTTTGTGGAAAAAAGAGGACAACGAATAAAAATTTTTTATTTCAACTCAGATTTTTTTTCTTCCGAAAAAAAAAATTCTTACCACTTATGTTTTTTTTTTGTTCAAAAGAACTGTATACTCGGCTTTACATGCCTCCACTATGCATAATTTTATCGTTTGATTATCTATAGGTCGGGAAATGTTTGTTCCACGTTCACCTGGGGAATGTCAGTCAATTGTCAAAAAATTCAGTGCTGCTCGGATTTTTATTTTACATCGAACGCTTTCACCATCTGATTTTTTCTTTCATTTCACTGTTTCATAGACTGTTGTATATTTTGGAATTTCGTCATTAATTACACGAAACAAATAAATAACAAAAATTATCAATAAAAATATCTCATATTTACCAATCAATTTATCATCAAGACTTGTTTTTGCCTGAATTGAATGCCAACAGTTGATTTGAATTTTGACAGCTCTGAGAGTCGTTCAGTGCTCACCCCGAACACACATCGAACACAGAGCAAAAAACATATGGCGAAAAAAGTGCTGCATAAAACGCTTCAGAGCGAGTTCAGGGCGACCCAGTGCACCCCAGGACTGACATCAAACAAACCTTATGACATCTCAGCAATCCTCCGGTGGAGTTTATTGGAACACACTACATTTTTAAGTATTTAGAGGAAAATTTCACCGAAGAATACAAAAAAATAGTTTTTTCTCGATTAAAAAAATGTCCGTATTTTTAATCGGACTTGTCAATGTCTAGTGGTGAGTGAAAAAAGACATTAAGGGTTATGTCCAGAATGTCTGTCCACTTTTATATCCACTATTTTGCTGGCTTATTTATATGCACTTTTTGGTTTTTTGTTTACCGAGGGAAATTTTAATGCGCCAGCTATAAATTGACCAGTAAAACGCGCCTTTATTTATGTAGGAAAAAGAGTGAATATTTGAGTTGAGACAAAATTTTGGAATGTTTGGACTAGTTTGACAATCAATGGGATTGCAGAAAAATATTTTTTATTCAGGGTTGTCAGATTTTGAGTATTTACAGCTGCGTTCGTTGATATTTTTCAATGTTACGCTTTGTTTTCACTAGAACTAAAATTTTGTGGTTTGGAAAACTAAGACAATCAACAATAAAAAATTGTTGAATTGCGCAGGTTTGACTTCACAAAAAACCATCGGTACACATAATGTTTTTTCTAAATGCGTTGACATGTAATCTTTGTCAATGTGACAACAGTTCTGACCTCCATTCTGAAATAAAATTTAGACTGTCAAATCGAAAATGCCATCTGCATTTTTCGATGACAGTTCGCATAATGTATTGTACTGTATATAAGAATGCTAATTATGCAGTTCGTTCCCTATCTGTCAAGTTAAAGCAGTAATTTCCATAGCAGGATGTTTATGATGTAAATGAAAAAACCAAAAAAAATTGTTTTATTTTTCACCTCGGAAAAAAGCAATTGATCGATTTGCGGTAGCATTTGGAACAAAATGCGCTATTCAACTAAAATTTCGTCCCCTATCAGTCAAGTAAAAGTGGCAAATTCCATCGAACGATGGCTACGATGTCCTTCTTCTATTAATTATCAAAATATGACAGTGAAGGTAAAAGATAGTTTAAGTGAAATCGAAACTTCCCTCAGAAATTGCCAAAATTCCATTCTCAACGAAAACACTAATGGAAGATTTAGACGACTGAGAAGTTTTCATAATTTCTTCCATTTTCTTAAGATTTATAGGTAACTTCATCGTGTTAATGGTCTAAAATCTGCTAGTATGTTCGTCATAAAAACTGACGTTTAATCAATAAATATTGTGAGAATAAATTTTTTCAATCATATCTTTCATTATTTTGGACAGAAATTTGGATTGTCGTGTAAATCCAGCATAAACGAAAAACCAGTTGAATTGAGATTTTCGCATTTTATTTTGCCAAATTTGACCCATAATCATTTGTTTTTCTTCAAATAATTATACTTTTCGGTGACAACTGATTTTGATAGGTATACCAACTTTGCAAAGATTTAAAAATGGATATAATAGTGATTATAACGTTTTATTCGGACTTGCATTGCTGTGCTAGCTGAAGGTTACCTATGGAAAATGCCTAACATAATTTTCTGTCAATTATAAATATAGTTTGCAACCATTGGTGTTGGATTATATAAAACAAGTCATTTGACAAAAAAAGTTAAATGATTTTCAAAATTGTGCTGGCTTGTCAAACTGTCCAACCTGTGATCTTGACCAGACTTGGTTTAATTTTATCGGGTTTTTTTGTTGAGATTTTCAAGATATTAATTACTTTTGCCATAAAATTTTTAAAAAGTTGATAATTATGTAGTAGATATTATCGCGGCCTTATCGTGAGTTTTATAAAAAGTTAAGGAAGTGAAAAATCTTCTGCCGTTGTTGACAACTTATATACCTACAATCGCATTTATTTTTTTATTCCTCTTCTTCTTTAATTATCTAATTTATAATTAATGCAGCCAAAAGAAGTTTCCCATTCTCCTATTTCGACTAAAGTGATGCTGGAAAACATCTGTATCGGAAAGTTGCAAAGATTTTTTTGCTACATCAAGCAATGTGGTCAACAACATAAATAAGTATCCACTTGCGATAAATTTCTAAGAAAAAGAATCATCTCTATATTTTCAGTGTAATCTCCGTTTATACATTGTTGCATGACAGCAAATCTGAGAAACAGAAATCATAGAGTAGACCTGTTAATATCATACAATGCTCTTACTGTTGCGTTCTTAATAAATAGCTAATTGAAATTTTTTTTTGTTTTTCAAGTAACATGTAAAAAAAAAAAGAAAGAAACTTGCTTTTGCCTGGAAAGAAATGGTTAAGCAAATAATCGACAACCGCATTTGTGGAAAATATTTCAATATTTGAAATAACCAATCATGCCAACATGCCAATTATTAAATTTGCACCATATATTCTTTATCCAGAGTCCAGACTGGTTGGTTTATGGATTCACAGATTCTGTATTTGCGAATATGACAAAAGTGAATCTCATTCCAGCTATCAGATTCTGTACTCAAGGTACCTTTTGAGCTGAAACACGTTTCTGTATATTCGACATCTTTTCACTAGCAACGGTTTTTTGACTTTGCCCCCAAGCACATACATATACACAAAATGTATAGACTCTGTCTCATCAATATGACGGCGAATCAAATTGTATTCGCAATTCACATAGGAAGTTTTTCAGTTGATTAACCCTGATAAATTAAAAAAAAATGTATTGAGCCTTTAAAGCTCTTAAAAAAAATGATTTACCACTATTAATCAAAATTTAAAATGACAATAAAATATGATGTCTTTGGCTCAGTTTGGAGGTTATGCAGAAAGAATAATTTGTTGATATTTTTACTCAAAAAAATACATAATATGGCCGTGACACATGAATATAGCCTGCAGAGCAATGTACTCATTAACAGGTCTTAATAATTTGCCATCAGTCAGTCAGTGACATGAAACTTGCTTTACGTTTGTTGTATATAAATTTAATCTCATGTAAATATTCGAAAACAAAACAAATTAGAATCTAATCAACCCCTTGTGTTAGTTTTTTTTTTTAAATACGAACAAAAAAAATAACAAAACAATGAAGTCTGGCAAATTTTTTTTTGCAAAAAAGATTTGAACAAAACAAAATAAAAAGAAACTTGAAAAAAAAAAATGGTTACCACTGCGAACAAAATTTATCAAATCTCACAAGCAATAAATAGTTACATTGAGAGTTTTTTTTTTTAAATGGAATACATCGACTTAAATATTTAAGACTACGTTTAAATTAAACTTGACATTACCTACTTTAGCGTTGAGTGAGAATACAAACATAGTTGTTCCTAAAATTTTGTTTGTGATTAAACTTATTTCCCTAAACCCTCGATTTTGAGCGTTTAAATTTAACGAAGTTCTAGCTCTAGATTTAAATCGAATTTCTTAATCATGTTGATTCTGCATTGATCGATGTTGTTTCAACTCGATCAATTGTTAAGTTTACATGACATAATTTTGTTTTAACAAAATATTTACATAAGTTGAAGATTATTTTTAACTCAACTGTGTATGATCAAATTAAGAAACGTCCGTCAAGTTAGCGCTTTACCATCTAAAAATTTTAAAATTCTAATGAATGAATTAATTGTCGTGAATTTGAAAGACAAAAAATTTGTGAAGCTTTTTTTTTTTTTTTTTTTTTAATAATAACCCCTGGACCCATGTTCTGTAACTCGGCGATGACTTTTCGAGACGAGAAACGGCGAAAAATGGAACAAAACCCATAGGATTCCTAAGAGTTTTGTTCCATTTTTGTTCCATTTTTCGCCGTTTCTCGCCTCGAAAAGTTATCGCCGAGTTACAGAACATGGGTCCTGGTATGGCTAACTTGAGGGTCAAGTCAGCATTACAAACCCTTAAAAAATAAACAAAAAAGAAGTATGCCTTTCGTCATACATGTCGTAAATTTGTCGTGAAACAAAACAAAATGTCGCGCTTGTTTTTCTTTAAATAACCCCGGGTAATGTTAACTTGACAAGCGGTCATTTTCAAGATTTACGACAAATTCAAGACAATTATTCCAATTATACGACGTTAAAGTGTAGGACCTCGTAAGTCGAAAAATTATAAAAAAATATTATTAATGCAAAAGAATTATCAGAATAAGAGCAATCTTTTACAGATTTATTTTGATTTCTGAAAAACATGCAAAAACGACTTACGAGGTTCTGCACTTTAACCGTCGTATATTAGAATCTTAAAATTTTGAGATGGTAATGCTTACTTGATGGTCATAATTAAGAACGTGTTTCTTTTTTTTATAATACATCCATACTACACACAGTGCAAGCGATTATGCATATTGATTTTGAATTTCTAAATTTTACGATGGGAAAAAAAATGAACCTAGGTAATGAATTCCACATTCGTGTTGTGCGGCTGAAGAAAAAATCTCTGTACATGACACTACGTCCAAAATTAGGTTCTAGGGTAAACTCTGATTGGCATTCCTAGAAGCGCAAGTATTACGGTTGAATTGTTTAATGCAACAACTTTATAGTTTTGGTGGCCCAAATAAGCCCCCAAAACTATAAAGAAGACCCTCATCACCATGATGCTACCCGTCCCTCATAAACTGCATTTAGGAAAAAAAAAATATCATATTACTTTGACATTATAGATGGTTAATTTAAGCATACACGATTTCATTTTAACATGATCTGCATGGAGATGATGTTATTAAATGTTAAATCAATTAAATTTCGTTTGAAATATCATTTCAAATATCATTTCAAAACGAAACAAATCAAATACAATCAATGAAAACTTGAAATGAATTGCATATTGCACTTTTTTTTATTAAAATGAACAACACCCAGGCGACAAAGCAATCCTTATGATTTTTGTAAATTAAACATTAAGCGTGTCTTTTTGCAAGCCCGGGGGAATTGGGCGAAAAAGGGGTTAACAACCACCATATTAAATGCAACAACAACTAATCCCCTGCGGTCTTAACTAAACCCAGAGAATTATCGGAAAATATCGGGACTTAAGCCCACAGAAAAATTGTTTTACCGGCGTGAATAACATAGTAGTTATATCGATAGTTTGTATGAAAACTCCATTTTGTTTCTTTGATAGCGTCGCTAATCTCTGTTGTCGTTTTTTTTTTGCAACCAATTGTCCACGGGATTACAAAGAAAAAAATACACCTATTCTAATAAAAATCCAATCTTATCTAAAAATCTAAAATCTAAAATCTATTAAATATTTGATACAGTGGAGTATTTTTTAACGGTCTCACAGGACTATTTCGTAAGTATTTCTTATCGATGATTTTACCTCTATATTTTAACTTGATTAACAAAAATGAAAATATGGGACAGAATTTATGCCCATACTAGGTACTTTTCGCATAACACACGACTGTAGCTTTTATATTACTCGCATACGTGCTATACCTATGTCAATATTGGTCTATTCATATTTGAAATTTCCGAATATGTCAGCCTTAAAAGTGTCAGCCATAATTTTGTGGAAACTGATATACATTTATACAAAATTGCAAATCAAAAAAATATTTCGTAGTTTTTGCTCAATTTTGATATCTTAAGCAGCGTTTCGGCCAACAAAAAATTTCCGTGACACATTTCCTAAAAAATCGTGCCATATGAAAAAAATCGAATTCTTATATTAAACAAAAAATTTTGGTACCTAATTCCATTATGGGGTGAAATACAACAAAAAATTAAAATAAATAATTTTCTCTATAGATTAGATTAGATTAAATATTCATTTTATTCAATTTTAGTTCATTTATAAATGTTACAAATTAATGAATTTAAAGCTATGGCTTTGCCTCTCTAAACGTGTATTGTCAAAAAATGAGAGTTTCTGACAGTTTTTATGCCATTTGGTGTAATTTTTTTTCTTCAAAATTTGCTTTATTTGAAGTAAAAAATGTAATATGTATAAGGAAAATATGCCATATTGAATTTTTTTGTACTACCGCACAGTGGATCCAGTTGTATAGAGAGGCGGTCATAATTCAATAAAATCCGAAAAAATTATCCGATTTTTATGAAAGTTTGAGACAAAATAAAAAATGGCACATTAAATCAGCAAAATAATTTTTCGCCCAATGACACGCCTACTTTTTAAAAATAGTATTAATATTATTTTCAAAATTAACTTATAATTTGGTTATGTTCTTACAAAATTATAAAGATAATATTATTTTTAACAATTCTCCTTTACAAAGTTTTGTGGCACGCCCACTTTTTTCGATTTTTTTTGAAAATATATATTTTTTTAGCTCTATCAAATTTGAAAGATTCAAGTTATTTTTATGAAATTTTCAAACATGATAAAAGGAAGTAGATATAATTAAGTGTTGCAAACAAAGA
Organism: Epistrophe grossulariae; assembly: GCA_929447395.1. Lineage (NCBI taxonomy): Eukaryota > Metazoa > Arthropoda > Insecta > Diptera > Syrphidae > Epistrophe > Epistrophe grossulariae. The sequence goes on along the minus strand of OV839567.1, from coordinate 43,454,956 downwards.
TACTAGATTTTAGTAGATCAAAATTAAATGCAAAAATGGAAATGAACGATCTGGCGTAACTGCTGTGCAGCGTGCCACGTTGAAATTTTCGTGTCAAAAAAGCACGATCGTGCCACTTCGGCAACGCTGAATTCTAAAGTGTAATTAACAATAATCTTGCTATATATGCGTCACATATATCATCCACAATGCTAATATTTACTTAAAAAAAAAATAAACAATTGCTAGTTTCCACATAGTGATGATGATGGACGTTTCTGAATAAACGAGAGAGGAGTATATTGCTATTTGACGAAGAGCTCTACCATTACAATAGGTTTGTTCGCGTACTATAGTGCAAAATAGGGTAGTTTTGGACTACTTTTGGACCATTTCTAACCATTGTTCTTCCAATTTTGTCTACTGCTTTTTCTACTTTTTTTTTTACCAATTTTTCTATTACCTTTACCTATTTTTCTACTACTTTTGCCTATTTTTCTACTGCTTTTACCAATTTTTCTACTACTTTTACCAATTTTTCTGCTAGTTTTACCAATTTTCTACTAATTTTAACAATTTTTCTACCAATTTTCAAGCAAATTTACCAATTTGTCTACTAAATTTATCAATTTGTCTACTAAATTTGTCAATTTTTCTACCAAATTTATCAATTTTTCTACTTAATTTATCAATTTTTATACCAAATTTATCAATTTTTGTACCAAATTTATCAATTTTTCTACCAAATTTATCAATTTTTCTACCAAATTTATCAATTTTTCTACTGAAAAGTACATGAACGAACCTATTTTATTATCCGTAATCCCGTGAATTGAATTATCAAAAATCGATTTGACATTTATGCGAACAGCAACTTTCAAAGTTTAAAATCTTGTGTTTGATTCAATTTGTTGTATAATTTTGGATAAATGTTTCAAATAAATTGTTGGAAAAGCAACTAAAAAGAATAGTGTTGGACTGTTTTTGATGTATAAACATCTATACTGGCGGTAGGGTGAAAAAAAACGTAACGTATCTTGTGATCGTGCTCGTGATTGTGATTCACGTTACGTATATTTACACATCTTAACCGTGAGTCCCGGCACTCACACTTTTTTTTGTTCTTTTTTTTTGTTCCTTTTCACAAAAAAAGTTGACAAGTATGACCAAATAATTTGATGTTTCCTTTAAATTGGTTGTACTCTTTTCATTACTTACATAATATCCACCACCGGAATTAGTTTTAAAAATATCTACATGCAATTTGAAAAAAGTGGTAACCATTCTTGCCATATACGCTGCGCCACCGGCCGCACCTTCAAATCTCTCACCATCAAATGGAATTGGCTATAAGAAGAAGAGGAAAAGTCGTTTCCCTAACCTGACAACAATTATTACCCACTGGAGTTGTGTGTTGTACACACTTTTTTTTTTATGTCCAAAGAAGCACATCTCTATAATGGAGGATTCAGTCTGTTATTACGCTTTACTCGAAAATGTCGTACAGCTCTATCTATTTCTAAACAAAAACAAAATAAATACAAAAAAAAAAAATTAAAGAGTTGTTTTCAAATTAAATACGATTTATCTTACCCAATTTATCAAGCGGTTAATATACGGTAGGACGCGATATTATGTTTACGATTAATCCATAAATGAATACAAAATAATAATAATTACTTTGAATATTTATAGTTGTCACTTTGTTTGAATAATTTAGAAACTTGTCATTAAAAAAGAAAAAAAACACCCTTAAATATATTAAAACCGAGAAAGTTTTTATTGCAAAAAAAAAAAAATTATTAAAATCAAAACAAATCAGCAGCGCGCACGTTTGGCGTGTTGTTTTCTTTAAATTTCATTAGAATTCGAAGTGATAAATCATATTTTATGAAGCTGATTAAAAATGCATTTTAATTTAATTACCTATATCTTCTCATCGTTAAATTCAATTTAATTCAGTGACATTGAACTGAGCTTTTTTTGTCATTAGGTTTGTTCGGTGTTTAAATCAGAGCTTCATTTGTATTAATAAAGTGTAAGCTTCTCCTCACTGTTCCCGCTCTGGAAAAATATATTCTCAGGAAATAACAAAAGACAACAAATGTAAATCGTTCAGTGGTTAGCTATATACGAATTCGAAATTAGAAGCAAATGAAAAACATCATACGATGTGTGTGTGTGTGTGTATTGCTGTTGTAACATATACTAAAATTCTAATTTGTAAAAACATGTGATCTAAATTCGGTTTTATTGTGCAATTGTTTAACACAACCAGAAACAAATTTAATTTCCTGTCTAGTTAATAGTTTAATTTGGTGTTGTTGTTCTAGATGTTGTTGTTGTTGTTGGATGTACGTTATAAAATAAATTGCTTAATTGAAATTTTCAAAGCAATGAGTAGTCTTGTGATAAGAACTGTTTGATTAGAATATAAATTAAGAAAACATTTAAAATGTTTCTGTTTAAGAAATTCTGAAATAAAAAATGAAGGTTTTAGATTAGATTAGATAATCTGCTTTTTCATTTACGAAAAAAACAATATTTAATGTAGAACTGTTATGGAACAAGGTTACCCCATAGTACCTACTATGGTTTGTTCATCTGTTTTTTTTTTTTTTGCAAGCCCGGGGGAATTGGATGAGGAAAGCGACGTTGCGTCTGTAGTAAAAAATTTACAAGTTCAATGCAACAGCAACTAATCCCCTAAGGGTTTAGCTAAACCAAGAGAATTCTCGGGGCTCAACTTAAACGAGCAGAAAACTCTGTTAACGGTGTGAATTATAACTTGTTATCGATAGTTTGTATGAAAATTCCATTTTGTTTCTGTGATGGCATCGCTAATCCCCCTTATGGTTTTTTTTTCCAACAAATTGTCCACGGGATTGAAAAAATACCGACCTAATAGTACAGTGAATGTATAGTGGATTGAATGGTAACTTTTTTGAAGCTCAACACTTTCCATTCAGAATTTTTGAATATTTTATGATGTCCGATTTTATAAGAACGATAAAACCATTCCAAGAAAACTGCTTGCCAACTTTAAGTGCTCCCAATACTTCAAAGGTCTCAATTTGAGACCACGACAGCTTTCTATCCTCTTCGATCCCTTTATGACGCTGGTTCCTGTCATCTAGACCAAGGGCTCTGACATCCGCGATAGCTTCATCTATAAACTGACGGTTCGGTCTTCCTTGTCGCCTCGAATAGGGACTGGGATTGGTAGACTTTGTTGGTTGAATCATTAGCTGTGTTTTATTTTCCCCGAGATCCGAACCAGATTGGATTTTCTTACGAAAATACATGTATTACAAAAACAACACAAGATCCAACTTTGTTTTGGATTTGGATTTCCAAATCCGTTTTGAACACACACCCTTAATTTGTAAATGTCGTCAGTAGTGTAAAGAAAAAAGACAACGGGTGTATCCAAATAAAAAAAAACAAAAGGAAAAAAGAGTTGGGTATATAACAAGTTGTCACTGAGATCCTGGGTTGTTTTATTTTCATGATCTGATCTGGATTGGATCTGGGGGAAAATAAAACGCAGCTATTGTTATTTATTCGATCAATTTGGTCTAAACAATTTATTCGACGTGTTTTGAATTTCTTGTAATGTTTATAAAATTAACGGTTGTATCTTCTCCTCCATTCACCGCCCTCGCACACAGAACCAAATATGAGTCGCAAATTATTAAAGAACCCATTATCTTCTTTTAAGCAATATCGTCCAACAATCGGCGCCGAAGTACTGGCAAATGAACACTTTAACTACCTCGAAATTGCAGTCATCAATAGTGATTATTTTTCAAAGACGTTGGAAAAATGTTTTTTCTTAATAGAAAGTTCTTAGTTTTATTCTCGTTTACTTCAAGCCCAACAAGATTTTTGCATGTTTGTTTAAGCACCGTAAATGCTTTTGTAACGGCACTTCGACGTTTACCCCTCGAAATATCCTAACGTCTAAGATCCAAATGCATCAAAATGCATGCCTTTGGTTAGTGGTTCGACCATCTGGATAGCGCCAGGTTGCTTTCCTTAGAATTGAAAATCTAGTGCTACTTCTCATCTTATTACGAGCTACTGTAGAGTCTGTTATAGTTGGGAGTATCGCAGGGGCTCTGCCTTGCAGTTATAGTCCTTTCCCAATTTAGCATTAAAGTCACGAGCACAACTTTGACATCTTACTTTGCCTTCTATGCATAAAGGACAGTATTATATTTATTTACGCACTAAGGGCCAGTTTGTTCACTGCTGATTATCTTTAATCAAGGATTATTGCAATTGGTAAATCATTGAATGTACATGGTAATCAATTTTTTTTTCAAGGAATCCATAATTTAAGTTGTTTATCATGGAAATCGCTAATCAGCCGATTTTGGTTGATAAGCTTTATTTAGTTAGAAGCTGTGAAAGTCATCGTTCAGATTTAACCCACTGTCAACAAACTGGCCCTAAATGTTGTATATTATAATATTGCAAATCGACAGAAAGACTTCGCTCCTCAACCTTATTTTCTATGATCTGTCATTGTCAGTCAAGGTTTACATTAGGTCTGTTCGTTTACTTGTCCAAAACTGCCATATTCCACCATTTTTTTTTATATAAACTTTGACGTTCCTTCAACTAAATGCTTTGGGAAGTAAATGAACAAGAGTATTTTTATCATGATGGTTCCCAACGAGCAACGTTTGCAAATTATTAAAAAGCTTACCAAAATTCTGGTCGGAACTTAAAGAGCGCTTACTCCATTTTTTTGGTCAGCGATGAGACTCATTTTGTACTTAACGGCTATTGAAATACATTTTACAAATTCCTCATATTTTCTTAAAAACCTTACAAAGGACAAGGCTTCATATCTCTTTCCATTGATTGATTTTCTGTGACGAAACATTTTCGGGGACAATTTATACTTTTGCTTTGCAATTTTCAATATCAAAATTCAGGGAATTTTAACTTAGAAGAAAAGTTACCATTAAAAACTGTTCCACAAGATAAAACAAATTTCTGATGATTTTTGAGTTCAGGAACAAATTGTCTATTGGTTCTTTTTTCATGCGTTAATCACAAGTTAACTTCTGAAACATGTTATTCAATTTAGATCCCGGGTTAACTCGACAAATTTGATATGTTTATTCTGATGGACTTGAACTGAACTGACAATTCTTACAGATACTGCAAGTATATATCTACTTTACATCGATTTGGATAGATTTTTGACACATACAATGCAGCATCTGTCAAAAATGAAAGATTTAACTCACCATATTAATTGTTGAGTTAACTTGTCATCTAAATTTACTGAAAAACTTAGGAGTTAACTTATGCCGGAGTTTCACGAGTCAATTTCTGTCGTTCGGCGAGGCTTTGCGGCGTAAATCGACTCATAAAAATGTAAATTTGACAAGCCGCAGATTACTAAAATAGCAAATCCCCAAAGTAGGTCCCTAGACGACTTTTACCGTGCGACATATTATTTATTTATTTAGCCAGTCCAGGTTTCTTGAGTTCTCTGAGATCTCAGCAATCTCAGAAATCTGAACGTAATTCCTCAGTGATATTCCTCACTTTTGCTGTCAAAAAGCTGAGAGTGAATTCGTTTGCTCAATTATTTTTTGTCGCAGTTGATCAATTTATAAAAAAGAGATGGAGAGTGCTTTTGACTTGTAAAGGAGAAATTTTGTTCAGGTTTCTCCTTCTCATCAGTGGAGCTGACAGAAGTTTGCTCAGTGAGATCTTAGAAACGTGAGCGGCCTGGTTTTCAAGTCTGTCAAAATATTTAATAACGAGAAAAAATAATATTGTGAAATTTTAAGAATGCTTTGAAAAGCATTCACGGGAACCAAAGTGTGTGGGTGTATCGACATTTTTTATAAGTGTAATAAATTTTTATTTGATGCGATTTCAGTCACCTATTTAAACCTATGGCCAGTCGCACGACTCTAGGAAGCAACTGGCCGCACTGCAAAAATCAACTCGTGAAAAGCCGGCATTAGAATTGACCCCAAAATATCGATTTCCCTTCGGGTTTCACAATTTGTTGACAACTTAAATTAAAAGTACATCCAGTGGGAAATTATTTGCAGAATTGACAGCACTGAAGAACTGGCCCTAATAATAAACTTGTTCATTTACTTTCCAAACCTACCTATTTTTACCATTTTTAGCCCAAAGGACTGGCAAAGTTCATATAAAAAAAATAGAACTGGTAGAATCTGTCAGTTTCGGGCAAGTACTCGAACAGACCTAATGCCATAACGTGCCATGTCATCGTGTTTATCTTTAATGATTTTAGTTAAAACAAAATATTTATTTTACTGTCAGTTTGTCCTTCATACCACTGAACAATAACAACAACAACTTCTTTAATAAATATTTAAACTTGTTCAAAGCTCAGCATGTTAAGAAAGAAACATTGATAAATTATATAAAAACAAAAAAAAAAGAAAGACATATTTTAATATTTGAAATGCTACTCAAGACAGAAGCAACAACAACTATCAGCTGCATAAACATTCACAATAATAATTATTTTCAGTCATTGAATACCCAACACACAAATAATGGTGACAACAATCAAAATAACTTGTGATGGAGTATTCATACAATCGAATTCAAAATTATCTCCAAAATCTCCAACTGCTATTAAATCCCAAAGAATAAATTCTTCGTCAATTTCCAGTGCAACTGCTGGAAAAGATATAAATAAACAACTTTTAACGAAAATCTCGTCAGCCACATCCTCATCCTCAATCCACGTGTCATCAAAGTTAAAGGCCAATCGTTATGATCTCAGTGCTGGTGACGTTTACTTGTGCAAGCAGATCGTGTCAAAATCATCATCATCACCGACATTCGTCTCTTCGAGGAATTCACTTCGTATTTGCCGTAGCACCAGTAGTCTGACAAGCAAAGAGCAGAAGCTCTTGCTGTTGCAACAGTCTGGTGCAGCAGCATCTGGAGTTGCTGTCAGGAACAAGTCACTGAGTCATAATCAAAGGCACAACAGCAACAAGCGACGGAGTCATCATAAGTTATGCCATGAACTTTTCATTGCAAAAGATAGCTCCAATACTACTGCAGCTAATACTACGGTGACATGTGGGGGTGAAAGTAAAAATGGTTGCAGTGGTAACAGTGGCATCACTAGCTGCTGCAGCAGCAACAACAGCAACAGCACAGCCAACTTTGATGTGAAAAAGGCCAAAAGTTGCATTGAATTAAAACGAAAATCTTTTCCATCAAAAAAACTACTTGAGAGTTATTGTTTTTATAGTGAGACAACGACTTGGGATAAACAGCTGCCTTACCAGCGCCAGTGCCAGCAACAGCAACAACAACAATTGCAACTGCAACAACAATTGCAACTAAAAAAGAAAGTTGCAGTGCTATCAGTTCCTAAGAATCCGGATCTTTTTACTGCTGCATCATTTGATTGTGAATTGGTTGATGTTCCAAAGAAAGGAGATCATCATCATAGTAATAATTATCATCATCAAGAAGAAAAGCAACAACAACGTTCCATATTGAGTACGCCAAGTAGAGCAACCTCGTCATCATCGGCGTCGTTGTCGTCCTCTTCTTTTTCGCCACAATCGCCATCTATTGGGAAAACTAAAGAGAAGGTTTCACCCACCACCACAAATGGCAGCAGTAAGTATGGGTTTTTTTTTTATTTTTTATCTGCATTTACAACAGTTTTTTTGTTGGAATTCAATTATGGTATTTTCAATTTCCTTTGTGCCAAGCGTAATCCCTGCTTCGATGTTCAGTTCTGTTTGAGAAAAAATTAAAAAAAAAATTATTACTCTCAATGATGCTGTTGTTATAGCAGAAAATTGTGTTAACATTGTTTTTTAAAAAGCTGTTTTGATGCTTAATAACAGGTGACAAGTATAAAACTAGTGGATAGCCTCATATTTGCTAATGGAAGCGTGTGGCTATATACACTTATGGCGATAAAACTTTTCCTTTTAACTTTTGTTTACAACAACTTTTCAACGTACAAACCAAAATTAAGTTTTTTTATATATTATATAGCCTAGTCAACTTCTTGGTTTTTATACAACTTAAATGTACATATAGAGTCTGGAGCATTTGTTTACAAAATTGGAACTTTAGACAAGCTGGTTGATAGATAAGATATGTACCTACTTTTAATAGTTGAAGTGGATCAAGCATTGTTGTTTATTTTTTTTTCATAATAATTTGTACACTTAACTGGTTATGACATTATACTCTTAAAGTATTTGAATATACATATTTCTTATAAGAGTGATTTTTGCGCAAATCAAAATATTTGACGTTTAAGAATTTAAAATTATTCGAATTGAGAGCAAACCCAATGGAAAAAAAAATGTATGCTCACCCTTATGTACTCTTTACGGTGCCGTGTCATAAGGCCATGTGTCATAAGGCCATATTGAGAAATATAGCCTTATGACGCATTCGAAATGTGTCATAAGGGCATACTGAAACATATGGCCTATTGACACTTTACCAAGGTGTCATAGTGCCATATTTTTTTTGCGACTTAAGGCCATATCTAAATATGGCCTCATAATACTTGCGTTAAGTGAAAAACTATGATTTGTTTTTTAATCCAGAATCTTTAAATGCAAAAGAAACTGCATACACCCAACCTCGCACCTACCCCAAATCCTATAGTGTGCCCAAGCAGGGGGGTTGCAGGGGGGCAGCATGCCCCCCCCCATACATACCTCACTGTTTATACGCCGTAACTGAATTACAATTAAAGTTTTGGACAAAAACATTTGGCCAGGTTTATTTATCAAACAAGGAAAGACGGTTGAAAGTGACATAAGGCCATATGGCCCTATGTCTTTTTATTAATGAGTCAAAAGGCCATAAGTTGGAATATGGCCTTATGTCACTTTGTAAAAGCGTCATAAGGCCATATTTCTTAATATGGCCTTATGACGCATGGCCTTATGACACGGCACCACTCTTTACATTAGGCCTGTTCCTTTATTTCTTAAAACTGACACTTTCTACCCATTTTAGCTTAAAGTTCTGTCAAAGTCCATATACAAAAATAATATTGTACTAGAATTGGTCAAAATTGGCAGTTTTGGGAAGTAAAGAAACAGACATATGAACCTTGTTCGTTTACTCCCCAAACATACATATTTCTAACATTTTTAGCCCGAAAGACTGTCAAAGTTCATATAAAAAAAATTAATCTGGTAGAATCTGGCAGTTTGGGGCAAGTACGCGAACAGACCTATTATATGCTTTCTCAGGAAAAACAAAATATAGAATTTGACACTTGTTCTTGCTTTCCAATAGGACTGTTTATTTCAGACAATTTATTTTTATTTTTATACGTTTCTGTCTGTCGACACCAGTGTTGCCGCTAAGAAATTTAAAAAGGTCACAAAAAAAGGGTCACGAGAAAAAAAAGTCGCATTTTGAAATTTTTGTAAGTAATATTAAAACATGTTTTTTAATTCAAAAAATTATACATTTTTATTCAGATAATAATTATCAAATTAGATTTATTTGTATACTTATTTTGCATTTCATTATCACAAGTTTTTTTTTGTTTAAATAAATAAGTTCGATTAAGTGGTAAATAACAACTAAAATATATAGGAAAGCTAAAACAAAGAGATCAGGAGCCCTACTCTGTATGTCGTTCCGAAAATTAAATTTTCCGAAAACGAATATTTTGTACTCTCTATTTCTAAAGCGAAATAAAATCTACTACTTATACGGATTGACAATTCCGAAAGTGAAATTTTCGTACCTGGCAACTCTTTGCCGAATGTCAAAAGCATTGAAATGCGGAAAATTTCAATTTAATTTGATGTTGTTTGTTGAGTCATGCCAATGCTATAGTCATGTCCTATTTGGTGCTGATGGCCTCCTTGTCCTAAAAACTTAAAAATAACAGCTCGTTTTAAGTTAGCTGCAAATGCAGTTGATCTTATATAGGAGCAGAAAGTTCTTGTTGTATAGAATTTAAAACATACAGAAAAGCATAAATGCCAGTTTAGAAATTGCAAAATCCACTAAATCAGAAAATAAGAAGTTTTAATGGTCTCCTGTAAAATTTGTTAAAATGACGTTACACACTTTTTAGGTTTCACCGACGATATGAAGTTTATTTTTAGAAATCGACATGGTCATGTTATGGAAATTTTTCTGTTTAGCTTGCCCACAATTTTTTGATGCTTTTGGATCTTCTTACTCATTAGCTTTTGACTTTGGTGTCCAAATGACAAATATTTTAAATGAAATATATGAATATACAACCTTGCTTAAAAACCTGCCCATTTTAAGTTGATATATTATATTTTTAAGAAAAATAAAAACCGACAACAAAAAAAGAATGAAACGAATTTCTCACTTTTTGTGTCAAATATTGAAGAAACAATTTTGGATTCGCTAAATAATTCTCAACTTAAATCCACTAACAGATTCGACTGACAAGTCGCTGTTGTATTTTTATCAAAAAAATCTCATAAATTTGGCACTGTCTAGTGATAATTTTATTATTTAAAATACACAGATCTTCGGATACACGGATACATGGATGCACGGATACACGAAATACACGGATTGAAATACGGATATTATATGAACACGTGTATCCGTGTTTTTAAATATCCGTGTAATTCTGAAGTTCTCCCATACGTCAATGTGACACAAGCAACAAAAAAAACCTTATTGGGGAGAAAACAAACACTTTTTCAAAGGGTCGACTATAGTGTGAACATTGCGATTTATTGTTGTATATGTAAGTTTATTTGTTTGTATGGCATTAGAAAGAGATAGTTTTGGGAAAAGCCTAATAGGGAGATCGAATAAATATATTACGTCTGTTCGCGTACTTGCCCGAAACTGCCAGATTCTAGCAGATTAATTTTTTTTCTATGAACTTTGAAAGTCTTTCGGGCTAAAAATGGTAGAAATGGGTAGGTTTGGGGAGTAAACAAACAAGGTTATTCTGTTTGACCATTGACATACTTTTCAAATACATCCCGGATGGTAGGTTTACATTTTTTTTAAAGATGGTGACGTTTTTTCAACATACAAATCAGGTGTGTTCGGGTACTTCTCGGACAAAATCTGGCAATTTGTCAAATTTGGAAGAGGGGGGTGGGGGATGAAATTCTCTCAAAGACGAAAATACACGAACGCCTTGAAACAAAATATTTGCCACTTTTTAAACGTCAACAAAAAGTAAACAAAAGCAAAATAGTAAACAAAGCGACAATATTGAAATTTCCATTATAATTTCATATTCTTTATTAAATTTAATGATGAACAAATAAAAATAAGCGTTGTAAATACATAATCACGTTATTTATTTTTATAATCCCAAATTCGTTAAAGAATCATAACTACAGTAGAAAAGAATACAAAAAAAAAAACACAGAATTAAAGTACACTAATTCACCAACAAAAGGTGTGTTTTATTCATTGCTGCATAGCCAGCGCAGCACAAGTCTGAATAAAACGATCACTCCCTCTATACGTTCATTTCAATAATTGAAAGCTCTATCGCGAGCACAGCCATCTTTTTTTTTTTACTGACTTCTTTTTCGGCAGCAATCAAATTGTTTTTGTTTGCCAAGGGAAATTTCGCTGCGCTGGCTATGCAGCAATGAATAAAACACACCTAAAGTTTCTTAATTTACCAAAATATTTTATTAATTAGTTTTTTTTTATCAAAAAGTTCTCTTCTTTAGTTTTTGTAAATGAACGAATTAAAAGCTCCACTTCTGCCCACAAAAATAAAACAATCAGCTATTTTGATTTTTTGCTCTTTGTCTTTCAAACTGGCTTCTGACACAAGACAGAACTTACCAATTACATTTTCCATAGTGAATTATCATACACCTCTGAACAATTCACAATAAATTTGACAGATGTTGTTTTTTACAACGTGACTATCATAACCTAACAAATTTTCAACGACTCTATCACAATATCAAAATTTTATGTTTTGAAAAGTTTTCTAAGTTGTATATGGTGCTCTATATCTAAATTAAAAAGGTATATAAATTCAAATATTGTTTTGGTTAAAAAATGTTTTTGGTTAATATTATCCCTGTCCGAATCTCCAATGAAGATATTTAATTTTTTTTTATTATAAAATTCAATAAAAAAACGATTCGGGAATCTATCATTTTTTCTTCTAGAAAATGCAATCAATACGTACGATTTCCGTTAATCTACTTTACACTTGATAGGAAATGGATTACTCATAAAAAAAAAAAAAATGAAATATGAAGCCAGGAAAATAAGTTCAATTTTCTATTTTATCTTCCCTCTTCTATATAACTTTGGTCTCTCTGGTGCGATTTCTGTGTGGCTCCATAACAATATACATATATACCTACATTATAAAGGCGCGTCCAAAACCTAATGAGGAAGTCAGACGTTCTCACGTACGTTGGTGTACTTTTCCGGTAAAAAAAAAATAATAATAATAAAATAAAACGAAGAAGCAAATAATATACAGAAGAAGAAAAGTTCATTGGTCGGTCTCGGTCTGGTCTGAACAGAGCTGAGGAGGAAATTTGCAAATAAGATTACTTTCTGATTAAAGAACGTAATTGTATTGCAAATGAACTAGATTTCTCATCATATCGCATCATCATCATCACCATCCTAAGCAAAAAATACAGTGGCAGACAAGATGGGAAGAGAATAGGTATATAGCTTCTATGCGTTAAGACAATGGAGGCACTGTTTTATGAAAGTGACTAATTAATAATCCAGCGATTTGAAGATAAAGCAATGCCTTTGTTAGAAGGAACTATATCCAAACATACATATATGTACATATTTCTGTTTATTTGATGATGATATCACTGAGAAAAGATTGTGTGCTTAATGAAGAGATTCAAATAAAGAGATTTACTTATTTATGAGTGGGATTTATATGCCACTTTTTTGTAAGATGAATAGTCCTGATGCCCTGAATTTAAGATTTGTTATTCAATAAAATTTTATGTAGAATTAATAAATGATGTCACAGTATATCAATAGGTTTGTTTCTTTACTCGCCCGGGGGATCCCGTGGTATCCCAAATGGCAAATACCCAAAATGTTTTTCTTTACTTTTTTCTAGCACGAAAATGCCACGAGCTTTAGATTTTTCTAAATTTATTTCATTTCCCCTGCAGCAAGAATCTACCCGAACATTTTACCTACTGCATTTTCTTGCTTGTCAAACTACTGATAATTTCTGTTGCCAAATGTGACGTTTACCCCGAAAAAAATCAGAAACATTTCAAATGCGTTTCCTTACTTTTCATTTCTGCTCAAAAATTACAACAAGAACATCAAAAAGCTCAAACCCAAACTTTCTACCGAATTTTTTCCCAAACAGTAAAGAAACAGACCTAATAAAACGTTGACGGCGTCAACTCATTGAGATTTTTCTGCGATAACGATCACACGACTTGAAAACTTTGGGACGAAATATGAAGTCATTTTGACGTTAGAGATTCGTAGTTTAAATTTGTGGAGAACACATTCACTCATTTTTATAAACTTTGACAGTTAGATGACCTTTTTAAAAATGTGGAGATTTCAATCGGGGGGACATTTTTCTCTGATGATACCTCACAGCTTATACTATCCTGCACAGGCAAACAGACAGACTATGGACTTTTGTCATAATTCCTCTGTTCGCTTACTTCCCAAAATTGCCAAATTCTACCAATTTAAGTCAAAAATTCTGTCAAATTTCTAATGAAAAATATAAAATCACGCTCAAATTTTTGACAATTGTTTATTTTGGGAAGTAAACGAACAGACATTCTAGTAAAGTTGATATTTATTTTTTTGAACACTTTCATTTCTTTTATATTTTTCACCTCCACCAAATTTTCACTATGAAAATGACATTTGAATTTCTGACATAATGTTACAACCGCTTTTAGAATTTTAAGCTCGCTTAAGTGAAATTTTTTGTTCCCTTATCCGGAGTTCGGACTCCGCTTAAGTAAAATTTTTCTTCACTTAAGTTGGGTTCGTTTAAGTGAAAAATAATAATTAATATTTGTAATCTATTATTTTTCAAAGATTTCAGTAACATTATTAAACTGCAAATTGCTACCAATTTCAGTCTAAAATTCTCTCAAAGTTCATATAAAAATTTTTTTTCGAAATTGTCCGTTTTGGGAGGTAAACGAACAGACCTATAAGCTGCCGGCAACTAAGTTGTCTAGTGACGCCAGACCTTACCTCAATATTTTACAGCAGATTTTAATCAAGAAAATAAAGAATTGTATAATAAATTTGGCTTTTTTCGAAAAGCTCAACAAAAACAAACAGATCTTAAATGAAAATGCAAAAGTCAACTGTTCGAAAACCCATAATGAATTTTTATGCAAAAGCATTATTTTCGATGATTCAGTATAAATCATCTGTTCGATAACATCATTTCGGGCGAAACTCTGCAGTAAAAAAAGGAGTTACCGACAAATATATTGAAAAGCCAGAGACCGCGTTCGTAAACGTCAATTATGCGTTTGCAGGAAAAATTATTGACGTTGATCAAACAGATTTTGTGCAAGCAGGACGATTGGAGGATAGCAATATATATCTGCGTCAAAAAATGACGATCATTTGACGATCATCTAACGATCAAATTGACGATCATTTGAAGATCAAATTGACGATAATTTGACGATCAAATTGACGATAATTTGACGATCATTTGACGATAAAATTGACGATCATTTGACGATTAAATTGACGATCATTTGACGATCAAATTGACGGTCAAATTGACCATCAAATTGACGATCATTTGACGATAAAATTTACGATCATTTGACGATCAAATTGACGATCAAATTGACGATCAAATTGACGATCAAACTGAAGATCATGTGACGATCAAACTGACGATCATTTGACGATAAAATTGACGATCATTTTACGATCATTTGACGATCAAACTGACGTTGATTTGACGTTTTCGAAAACGACCTTCGATTTTAAATATAATTCTTTAGAACAATTTTAAAATTATAATTTTTTTGACATTTTGGACGCCCAAATAAAATTTTTGGGTGTTTTCACATATTTAAAAGCAATACAATCCGTTTCATAACTTGTCTTCCATATTGTTTTCTTTAAGTAGATTTCTACTTAAAAAGGTTAATTATTTTTATTTAGCTTTAAACAAGGTAGATTCACCTCAAGGAGATTCATGTGTGGTTTTATTAATAAAATATACAAAAAAGACCTTTCCAATAATAATAATAATTGCCTCATTTGAATAAGAATCTGGTGAGTCTCAAATGACTCACTATATATCGTATAAACTAGGAAAGCAAGTACTCAAATTACTCACTGACAAGTCGTTGCACAGCTCAGAAAAAAAAATAAATTAAAACTAAACTGTGGGAAGTGTTCTATATTATACTTCATTTAACTAAATGTACATATATACGATGCTATATGTAAAATACTGACAGTAATTGACATTGAATCTTTTCGAAGAACTTGTAGAAGAAGGCAGGGCAGCAGCCTACAGCAGACGTACCCACTTAAGCTTTAAACTGACGAGAAAATAAACAATAATAAAAATTTCCATACATAGACAGTTTTTTTCTTAAATAAATATACATACCTATAAGATTCAGTTTACATACATACATTGATGATTATTAAGCAAAACGTAAACAAGACGTAATTTAAAAATAATTTTTTTTATAACTAGACATACCTATATTTGTATCAAATTTAAATTCCAAAGAAGGCGAACTGTTTTGTTGTTTTTTTTTTTTTTTGCTGCGTAGTTTATTTATGATTTCCGAAATTCATTTTGATACATCCACACAGATTTTGAGTAAACTGATGGCTAACTGTGAGACTTGTGTAAATTAATGAATTTTATACTTTCCGGCAAAATAAACAATGGTTACAAAATATTATTATTGCTTACTTTTAAAGTAAACAAACAGAAATTAGTATTTATATTATAAATGACCATCTCTCCTTGGCATGGGTACTAATAAAACAATAGAAGACAAACTTTGCTAGAAAGAAGTGAAGAATTGCTGGCCTTAAGAGGTATCCAGGCACACAATTTAAAATATGCGACAAGGAATTTTGGATTATCAATGGGTGTGTATTTTGCAATTCCGGGGACAATTGGTTGAAAAAACGACTAAGGGGATTAAGGACACCATCACAGAAACAAAAATAGAGTTTTCATACAAACTATCGATAACAAGCATGTAATTTACGTCGATAATATAGTTTTTCTTCGCGCTTAAGTTATGCCCCGTTAATTCTCTACATTAAGCAAAGCTAGCAGGGGATTAGTTGTTGTTTTCAACATGTACATTTTTTAACACCGACCGCGACGTCGACCATAAACATTGAACTTCTTCTCATCCGCAAAAACCACATGACGCCATTAATTAATTTTTCCAACTCATAGGCAGTCTAGAGAATTCGAAGCGCATACCTTTCTGATTTAAAGTTTCATTCGTTTTAGATGATTTGCATTGTGGATTACTCTAAGGACTGTTGAAACGCTTGCACTAACACCAGCTTTTTTTTAACACTATCAATACTGCTTAATGCAAGCATTGGTAACATTTCATTTCTTTTCTCTTCGGGTTTTTTCACCTTCAGGTACTGGGAAATATCAACTTGTTACAGTCATCATTATAGCGTGGTGTTAGTTGTTAGTAAACAATAAAAAGCCTAACACACTACTAAAGACAACAAATAAAATATATACATTATACATACATTAATAAAAGCTAAAAAAATAACTACAAGTCAAAATATTAGAACATTAAATTACATTCATTAAACAAAACGAAGTGGCAACACTGTTACTATAAAAAGGAAAACATTAAATACGATGATTGGTGACAAACAATTAGAAATTCTAAGAACGTCCATACAACTTATTCTTAAGTGTAAGTTTTGAGTAACTCAAATCGAAAACATTATGATTTTTATTCGCTCCGTGTTTCGTACAAGTCAATGGTTCATTGAGGCCATAATTGGTACGATGGAAATCGAGATGAAAAATGTCAGAGTTTCGAGAACTGTGACTTCTAACGACGTTTATCCAGAGTAGTCATGTTTAAAAGAAAAAGGCGATTGATATATGGAGGCAGTTGATTTGGGTCACTCCAATTTAAATGGGTTAGTGCGAAACGTACATATTTACGCTGGACGGATTCGATGCGATCAATGTGTACAGAGTAGTGAGGTGACCATACCACACTTGCATATTCTAAGTGGGGACGAACAAAAGAGTTGTATAAAGAAGATGTTACGAGACTACACGAAAATTCTTTGCTCCAGCGTTTTTTGTGTTATTCTTGCTGCAGATTCACACGAATTAGAAGCACATCGTAAAATTACGCTTCGATCAACTGCTGTTGTGGCGGTTTTTTCAACTCCTTTCTCCTTTTTATTCCGTACAAATCTTTATTTCTTAAGTAAAAATAGATCACACTGAAACTTCGTTAAATTTTTTTTAGCTATAGTACGCCCAGTCAGTAGTTGTTCTCTTAATAAATCGATTTTAACTCTTTCAACACTATTTAGAGATTTTGATCTTACCATCTTCGTTAGAATTTCAATTAAATGATTAAATTTCACTTAAAACACTGCAACTGTTTAATTTAATGTGTCAATCACTTGAGACCGCTCATAAACAATGAAGATAATGACCATGACGTGTCTATTCAGTTGACTCAAAAAAATATCTGCATTTTTGAATATGGAATATGGAGAAAAAATAGCGGTACTTTTTGAATTATTCTTACTGATTTTTTTTCTCAACATCATAAGCAAACAGTAAGCATCATCAAATGATACATTAACGCATAAGGTTTGGAAAAAAATGTTTGTGCTTATTCAGTTTAAACGTGGCAAGTTATCGATTCGTAAAAAAATCGAATTCGAGATTTTGATCAAACCTGACATTACGATTATAGTGAAGTCGAAAAAAATGGGTCTCGCAATTCTGTCTGCCTGTCTGTCCTTTGGGCTGCAGCCTAAACGGGTGGGTCTATTTTCTTTAAACTTGGTACATAGGGTTTTTTGGACATTAATTTTTTTTAGGACCAAAAATAACAGCTGTTTTTTTTTAATTCAGTAATTTTTTTTACAAAAAAAAACTAGGTACCATTTTATAAAAAAAAATTCCGAAAAATTGTTATAAATAAAACCATTTCTTTGATTTTATCAAAAACTGATTTTGATAAATTTTTTGGTGAAGAATGTTTCAAAAAGTTTTTAAAAAGTTTTGTATACAAAACATTTTCAAAATCTTTTTTTTTTTTGATTTTTAAAAAAAAGTTTCAAAAATTTTTTTGAGAACTCAATAATTAAACAGGTAAGTTAAATCTCATTTATCTCAAAAACAACTTCTACGATTTTTATTGAATTTTTATTGTTAACAAATATTAGTACGATCTACCATATTATTGGAAGAAAAAATTATTCTGTCGTTTAAAAATGGTACTTATCTTATAGAGTTTCTAATAACTTTGAAAAATATTGCATATCAAAATTTTCAAAAAAAAAAAAACAAATTTGAGATTAAAAAAAAAAACAAATTTAAGATTAAAAAAAAAAAACAAATTTAAGATTAAAAAAAAAAAACAAATTTAAGATTTAAAAAAAAAATTTTTTTATAAGTTTTTGGAAAATTCGTTATGTATTTCAATCAATGTTTATCTGAGCAGAACCAATATTCTGACACCTTTCCAGTCCGGCTTTCGCCCAAAGCAAAGCTAAACGACAGCGTTAATTAAAGTGATTGAAGATCTTAGGCAAGTTGTTGATCAGGACAAGGTGAGTTTTTTGGTTCTGCTGGATTTTTCGAATGCCTTCGATACAATTGAACACTCGATTCTCATACTTAAGTAACTCCACCAATTTAATTTTTCATCTTCTGCTCCTTATTTGCTGCTTTTATATCTGAGTGAAAGGAAACAGGCAGTTACGCCCATGTTCTGCATTCCACTTATTGTGAATTCACATGGCGAAATTGAATTTAGGTGTTCCACAATTCGTCCGAAATGCTAATAGTGAATTCTAATTTCGAACATGAAAATTGATGTTCTGCATTCCGGTTCATTTCGTTTTCTAAACGTTTTCAATCCACATTTTTATGCGTTGTGAAATTGGTGTATTTGCAGATAGTTTTGTATTTCTTGGTACAAAATGTAAGCAAACTTTATCAATAAATAAACAAAAAATTTGTTTATTTATTTATTATTATTTTCGTAGGAAACATAAGAACATACGAATAAAAAATACAAAAATCATCAGAACCACTCATAGGTATATTCACGCCGTCGCGCCAGGCAGGTTTTTTCTTGCAAAATTGTTCGGATAATTTTCTCTTTCGAGTTCCGCTTTCTTTTTTCCCTTATAAAAGCCAATAATAAAGAATTAATTTTCATCTTCAGTGTAATTTCACTTTAAAACACAATTAACAATGGAGGCACCTTGCATTTTGACATTTCGAACTAATTGCGTAATTTTCGAAAACGAACGAATTGTAGAACATGGAATTTCAATTCACGTGAAATTGGAATGCGATTTCAATTCGATTTCATTCGAAATGCAGAACATGGGCGTTAGTGTACCTATCCAATACACTTTCTTCGTTTTTATCAGTCTCGAAAGGTGTCCCACACGGGTCGATTTTAGGTCCAATTCTATTTTCACTATATATTAATGAATTGCCATCCATATTAAAATACTCTCTTAAAAAGATGTACGCAGATAATATCCAACTTTATTTAAGTAGCCCACTTGGTCTTATCGAAAACTGCGTTCATAACATTAATCAGGATCTTTAAAGTATCAATATTTTTTACTCGGTCTCGAAATAGATTTGGCACTTATGTCCCTCTCAAATTTGCATGGTCCAAGTGCAAAACTAAACGCCATTTGCAGTTGTCTTTTTTTTTTTTTTTTTTTGTGTAATGAAATTATCTATTGCTTCATAAATCACTTGCCTTAAATAAAATCACCAGATGTTGTATAGGGTTAATTCAACATGAGCTACCATACACAATGCACTACTTTTAATTTCATCTACCCACGGTCATGATGAGTACAAGTAGGGATATAAATTGTAGAAAATTAAAAAAATAAAACCATTTAGACAAGTTTTATACCTAACCATTAATCAATGCACTCTTTCTCCATATGAGAAACCTTAACGCCTAAACCATGATGTGAGGTTTTCCTGATGTAATAAGAGGATAATACTCTTCGGCCTTATGTTACTCCATCAATTTTTTAAAAATTTTTTTAATCTAATCCAAAGCATTTTCACAAAGTTATTTTACATATTGAGAAGTAACCATTCGATTAGACACAAAATTGCATTTAAAAATGAGGAAAGTCCAAACCATAAAGCCAGTCCAGACCTACGAGGCTTAGACATTTCTATTTAAAAGATATATGTAACTATACTCGTAGAGAAGCTGATGCTATTGAGATTTAATAATGTTTGCGTGAGTTTTCTTTAATTTATTGCCCATCAGTTAATGTTGAAACGAGCATTGGCAATAATATTGTAAGTTGAAAGTTGCAAAGTCACTTTCTCTGTCTATTTTTTTGTTTTATTTTTTGTTTGGTAAGAGGGCAGGCAGAGACAAGATAGGTACATAGTATTTATATGCATCGACCAGTAAGTTGGTTTTATCGGGACTGCATGGGTAAACATAATTTTTGTTCATGTGTCTAAAAATAATTTTTATTAATGTAATTTCTATTTGAATAAATGTAAATAAAGTGACAGTTTATTAATTTCAAAAAATAATATCTCTTGTCACATCATTTATGATTAACGTGAATTTTTTTTTAATTTATTTTTGGTAAGCTTCAAAGAGTTCAGTTTGAATGTACGCCATAGATTATAGACAACAAAATTAAATGGGTGTAATAGTCTATGACTAATTTGCTTACAATATCCTGCCATTTTTTCAGATAGAAAAATAATATGTTGACATTTAAAAAAAGAAAGGCAAGTAAGGCTACCGGAAAAAAAAGCAGCCTTACATATTTTATGTATATGTGTAGATTACATACAAAGTAATACATGTAATCCTACTTACAAAATGGGCATATCATCAGCTTTATAAGAGCAAACAAAAAAGAGTTTGTACCCAGAGCAAAAATTATATTGGAAATCCATTCTGGAATTTTATGCGAATAACATTCATAATCTTGCTTACACGGGAGAAAACATTGAGGGAAAATGAACACTTTTTACTTTCACCGAAAAACTATTCAATTTTTATTTTCTTAACTTCAGACAAGAGGCGCGAATTCAGGGTAATGGTGCACTTTTCGATTACCAAATATAGCGGAATTCTCTTGCCTTAAGGCCCAACTATAAAAGACTTAACCGAGCTAATGTCAAAACCGAACGAAAAGTTTTCAAAAGTTATCATTAAAACAAAAAGTAACCATAATAGATTCTGGTAACTTAAGCAAATGTCAAACGCTGCCATTGTTATTTATTTTTATTTTTATTGTTATTGTTATTGTTATTATTATTCTTTTTCTTCTTTTTATTTGCTAATAGCTAACTAACGTCACGAGCAATTGATAAGGGACAGAAATTATTAATAAGAGATAACAACATGTAAGCCTGCGTTGAGTTTAAATGCGTTTCAAATTTGACATTTACGTAAGTTCTTGCTTAATTTCGCGAAAGTTAACAAAACTGAGTAGAACGTATATTATGGTTACTGAAATATATGACTATGTATTGGCTCGTTCGCTTAAGCTGGCTTAATCTCGGTTAAGTCTATTTTAGTTTGAACACTATGGCCGAATTCAACACATGAAAATCATGAAAATTCGGATTCCTGAAATTTTCTGGATTCGGATTTGTCAGTTGTCATAAAAATTTAGATAATCTGACAGCTGACGAATTAGAAGCTTAAAAATTTTATAAATCTGAATTTTTACATGTAAATTTTCATGTGTTGAATAGAGCTAGCCCATAACTTGCTCAATTAGCTCAGAATAATAAAATGACCAAGCAAATGAAGTCAAAAACCATTTTTATTTAACTTGACATAATATAACGAATCATATAATTATTCAGTGATCAATTATAATTAAATCAGAGTTTACTCGGTTCGCTCAGGGCCTGTTCACTTCTCTTTGCTTAAGCTACGATTAGACGCTGAGTTGAGATCAAATCAATCATTTTTCATGTTTAGGTTCATACGACGTTAAAATAGGTGTGTTCGGGTACTTCTCGAACTAAATCTGGTAATCTGTCAAATTTGGAGAAGTGGTGGTGAAATTCTCTCAAAAAGAAGCAAAACTGTCCGAAAAACACGAACGCCTTGAACCAAAATATTTGCCACTTTTTAAACGTCAACAAAAAGAAAACAAAAGCAAAAAAAGTAAACAAAGCGACAATATTGAAATTTCATGTTCTTTATTAAATTTGATAATGAAGAAATTAAAATTTGCACTGTAAATATGTACAAATGGAAAATACACACTAAAACGATAAAGAATCATAACTACAGTAGAACAGAATTAAAAAAAAACACTTATTTAAAGTACACTTCACAAACAAGCTTTCTTAAATTGCCGAAATATTTAATTAATAACGAAGGTGAAGAAAATTAGAAAACTACTTCAGTTGAAGTCACTTGAACTTATTAATTGAATTTAAATATTTAATTAATACATTTTTTTTTATAAGAAAATTCACTTCTTTTTATTAAAATATTTTATTTTTGGAAATGAACGAATTAAAAAATCCACTTCTACCAAGAAAAAACAATAAGTAAACAACAGCCATTTTGATTTTTTGTTGTTGCTCTTTGTCTTTCAAACTGGCTTCTGACACAACACAGAACTTACCAATTTTTTGCCCGAAGTAATCTCTCGGGTAAAAACTGGCAAGAAGAGGAAATTATTTTATTTCTCATGAGCGATCTCTCCTGCCACAAACTACCAAAAATTTGCATACGCGAACACTTTCGAACTAAATCTGGTAAAAAATGTTAGTTTCTGGTAGTTTCAGATGAGTACACGAACGGACCTAATGTTAAATCAATATGACAATTTTTTGCAGCTAATATAGGGCGTTTTTCTTTTTTAGTTCAGAGTAGAGCTCTGAACACTCCCAACATACTCTGAGCGATCTCTGAACTAAACGTGCTCTGCTGTGAGAGTAACGATTTATTAAAAAAAAAAAACTCTCTACCTCCTCTGAACATGCTCAGAGCGAAAAAAGAAACACAAAATTGGAGCTCTGAATGCTCTGAGCTAAAAAAGAAACGATTTTTTTTGACCGTTCAGGTTCTGCTCTGAACTAAAAAAAAAACGCCCATAGAATGTCAAGCTTTAAACTGTCAAATTTCGTTGAAGGATGCCAACGATGTGTGATGAATTAAAAACCTTCCAGAAATCTGAAATTTTTAGATAAAATTTGTTTGTTCTGAAAAAAAAAAGCATTTTTAGGGCTTTTCGATGACATTTGGATCGAAATATTCAATATACATACGTCAAAATAAAGTTTGTTCTCTATCTGTGAAGCTATATAATTTCATTTAAGGATGGCTATAACGATCTTGATGGATTAAAAAATTCTCAACAAAATCAGAAATTTATAATATTGAAATGAAGGTAAACGCAGGGTACGTTTACGCTATAAAAAATTCTACTGTGGCAACGTTGAATAGTAGCTATACAGCTTAAAAAGAAACGCCCGGGGCCTATTTCTCAGATCATACAACATCATCATACACATCACATACATTGTATGATTTTGACAGTTCTGTTGTATGATTTCTGTTTCTTAGATTTGTTGTATGATCCAATGTCATACAACAATGTATGACCAGAGATTACACTGGAAATATTGGAATGTTGTATGATTCTGTTTCTCAAAAATTTATCATACACATCATACAGCAAATTAACCTCAAATTGTTAATACATTTCATACAGCATATAAATTTGTTGTAATTGTTAAAAGTGTAAGGACAAATGAATGTAAAGAAACAATAAATAATAATAATATACACCATTGTGTTCGGTCTATGATAAAACTAAACTGTTTTTTTTTTGGGGCCTGTTCACTTAACTCCCAAAAGACATTTTTAACCAATTCTATTCCAATTCTGAACTTTGACAGAACTTTTAGGACTTAAATGGTAAGATGATGTTACAAAAACGGTCTGTTTCTTTACTTCCCAAAACTGCCTGCCACTTTCTACCATTTTGGCGCAAAGTTCTGTCAAAGTCCATATAAAAAAAATTAAATAGGACTAGAATTGGTCAAAATTGGGAAGTAAAAAACAGACCTCAAGTATCACATTTATAATGCAGTTTTTATTGTACTAGAATAACTCTAGTCCTTTTTTTTAACTTCATTTCTCCATAATCTGTAATTCGTCGGTTGGTTACATATGTTGCTCTGCATCATCCAATTTTGATCGGAGTTTGGTAACTTATTTTTGGCCAAATTGGGAAAGAATGTTTTTCTGTGTGCTGGTGATTTTATTTAAATTCATCCTGAAAAACCCTGTCTAGCTTCTATTAAATGAAAAAAACATACGTTCATTAAGAATCAAATATCAAAAATCGAAGTCGATACTCGATACCGAGAGAACATGTGAAATGTTTGTAATTATGACAGCTGATTGCAATAGTAATTTGTTAAGATTTTAACACTGAAATTCTTTTGAAACATCAAACTAAATCTAAGTTAATGCGTGGCGATATAAATTAATTTTCTAATCTAATAACAGAAAATAGCTGTAGGCTCTTAGTCTATCATAGATATTTACTTTCATAGCTTGGGTGTATAGAATTTTGAGCCTCTTCACTTTACTAGAACTTGATAATTACCGCCCTTAATGTTAAAAAATAAAATCACTTGAGCATACTTTAAAAAATTATTTGTCATTTGCCTATAGAAACAGCATTAACATCAATAGGACATTCTACTGAATGAATAATAAAAAATCTGGACAATTGCTTACTCATCAAATCAAGCTGTTCAGTCCAGTGTCGCAATTGATTCCATCACCCACCCACAAAAGCCGAGCTTATATTATGAAGCCTTTTTTTTTTGCATTACTCATTCCATGTATATTTAAATAAATTAAAAGTGATTGTGCATTGGCATGCACAGCAATAAAACTTAAGTGGTAAAAAAAAAACAAAAAAAAAAACTTAAAACTTTGAAACTTGACCGCATATCGCCACGATTACGTCGTCTGATTAAACTTGGCGTCGTCGTTGTCGTTCGTCATTATGTGTAGGCACTTAAGCCAGATTATAAATTCTGCACACGTAGTTATTGCACTTGTTTTGTATTATGTGCAACGAATTTTGTCTCTACAAAATGAATTTCATAAAAAAAAAAAATATAAAAAATACTGTTATAAAAGCGTGATCCAAATTAAAAAAAAAAAATAATATAAAAATGTACATTATGCAGAACAAAAAATTTCTAGGGAATACCCTCTGTGACTAGTTTGAGCTACCATGAAATTCCAGCATTTTAACTTTTGGTTCCCTTCAAATTCTCCCACGATAACGTTGAACTCTATTTAAGACTACATATCGATTAAATTAATGTCGTTTTCGATTGTTTTTTTTTTAGACTCATTTTTAATTCCAATGGAATATGAAAAAATCGTCTTCTTAATTTAAACAGACACAATACCGAATTACCACCCCATTTAATGAATGGTTTTTTCAACCATTCATCACTTTTGACAAATAATCCGACGAAAAACTTTATACGTACATAAGTATGTATTGAATGTGTGTGTTCATGACAACGGGAACAGAAAAAAAAACCAGAAAATTTAACACGGAACATCCAATCGAAGGCTTTTGGAGTGTTAGGAGTGCCAAAGGAGATATCCGAACTAAAACGAGGAAATTTTAGGTCGTAAAGTAAAGGGTGTTTTTTTAAGAATTATACAATGCTTTAAAATGAAACAAATTAAATTAATGTTAATGGAAATAGTAGATATTAGCTTTATTGAATAGATAATTTCTACCATAAGTGTTTAAAAATAATTGTGGGCATATGGGCTGACTCGAAGTCAAATTTTCGAACACTTTATCAAGCAGCTGAAGCCGTATGACGGCAATTAAAGCTCGTTTGTGGTTTCCAAAACGATATCAACATGCTAACGGAAACCATAGCGAAAAAATACCCATTGATAGATAGAAAATGTCATCAATTCCAATAAAAACAAAAAAAAAATCACAACCTATGTTGTACTGAAAGAAACATAAAAATAAAACTAAAATGTCACTCTTCCGCACACAAATAATGGTTCGTGCAAAGAATTCGTTGCGAAAAAGGAGCGGAGACTTTTCCATATAACCTGCTACAATTATTTCATTTATTATTACAATTTCGCTTGTTGAAAAGCGTGCCGCAAAACGCAGAACGATATTTTTCGTTTATGATTTCGTTGTGTAAATTTTATACGGAAATTTTTGTTTCGCTTCAGCTGTGTAGGTACTATGCTTAATAAACAAACGTCAGCTGTTTGTAAAATAAAAATTATTTTATTTTATTTATTTTTAGTTTTTTTTGATTGTATTAAAATTATTCAGTTTTAAGGTTCCCCCACACCAACGCGAATATATCTCGTGGCGAATACGAAAACAATATAATAACAACGTGTTGTTTTCATTGACAACCACGACATCTTGTTATTATTGTTTTCGTCGTCGCCACGAAAGATTCGCGTTGGTGTGGAGGAACCTTTAATTAAATATTTTTGGAAAAAAAATTTATTTAATAAATGAATCAGTCACTCACTTGAAAAGAATTCATATTTCAGGTTTTTAATTGTGGGTTAGTGAAAGTGACATTTCGATATTGAAATATATTTATGCATATTAAGCACTATTCAAGCTGAAACCGCGTTTGGATTTTAACGTCTCTATTCACCGTTACATAAGTTGAATAAATAACAAACAAAATTTAATACACGGTTGTTTTCCTGAAACAACGAAATTCAGCTTAGTTTTAATTTTTTTTTTAAGCTTATATTTATATCGAAAGAAATTGATCAATTTTGGAATATATTCGAAATCATATTCGAGATTACAAAATTTTCCATATCCATCATTCATCCATTTACGCAGTAATAAAATCATCTCAATTTCAATAAAATTGCGTATAAGATAGTGTATTTTAACAAATTCCAGTTTCCGAATAAAGTAAAAAAACAGAACCAACGTAACTGCCAGCAAATTCCCTGTCAGTTTGTATTTACCTTTAAAAATTATTTTGTTTTGGAATTTTTGTTTTGTTTTGAGTCGTATTTAATTATATTTAAAAAACAATTTTAATATTTCTGGCACTATAGTAGAATCATTAAGGGCCAGTTTCACAGTGCACACTAAACAAAATAAGTGGCACTTAATTTTCCCATTTTGGCACTTTAGCCGCAGTTTTACTACCTGAGTTAGGGGAACTTCAGTGGCCAACATCGGAGACTTAAGTGTCACTTATTCCGATAAGTTTACACTGTGAAATTGGGAATTAGTTTTCCATATTTGGCACTTAAGTGACACTTACTTCACTGTGAAACTGGCCCTAAATATGTACATATGTCCTTGTTGCATGGAGGACACATTCTTGAAATTTAGCCTTTGTTCCTTCGAATATCCTGATCTGCTATTAATTTTGGAAACATAGGTAGTCTAGTCCCCAAAAACCAAAGTCTCAATCGAACGAAATCAACAAAAAATACAATCTTATACAAAACAAGACAAAAACCCCATGCGCGATTTTAATGCTTGATTCACTACTTACGCAATCTTCTTTTTGGGATTTTGTCTTTACTAGATTTTTTGGCTTGGGGGAATTTTTTTTAAACATCGCTAAACCATTAATTTTAGAAAAAATTGTTTCCTAATTTCGTTTTGGATTTAGACCGTTGTTTAAAGTTAGTTTATAGTAAAGTTAGACAAGCTTAATAAATACG
Source organism: Epistrophe grossulariae (assembly GCA_929447395.1). NCBI lineage: Eukaryota > Metazoa > Arthropoda > Insecta > Diptera > Syrphidae > Epistrophe > Epistrophe grossulariae. The sequence goes on along the minus strand of OV839567.1, from coordinate 43,426,985 downwards.
ACAGCAAGTGTTTCAGGAGTACACGTGCGTCGTGAAGAGCAAACAATAACGATACAATAAAATTTGCGCTTATCACATTTTCATCATCCATATACATAAGCATTGCTTTACCCAGAAATTTAAGATCTTTATACAAAAACATGTTATTTATCAAAAAAAGACACCGAATTATACTTGTTAAATGCTTGCTTACATCAATATTGACCTCCAAACCTGTTTTTTTTTCAATTAGCTTACACTTACTTACGAAAACCCATAATTATAACTTGTACATACTAAACAACATAAGTGTACATGCGTATAAAATACTCCGAAAAAATAAAGTGATATACATAGAACATAAACATTTTTATCAAATCAACAAGAAAGTTAATCAAAAAACAAGTGCCGTGCCTGGTATACATTTACAATACATAAAGCACTTATTTTCATTAACACAAATAACGATATACAAACGTGTATTTCATTCCGAACATTGCTTTGATTGTAGAACAGCAACAAAGTTCAAAATATTTTCCGTTTAATGCTGTCGACCTTGGCAGTGAATTTATTTGTTTTTGTTTTTTTACAAAGCAGGTAGTTGTTGCTTTTTTGGCATTTTTTTTTATTATTTCAAATTCAATGCCTACACCCTCTTGAGTTCTCGACCAGCAGAACTCTACAAAACGAGAGGTGAAAACGGAAAGAGGGACCCTGTATACTATTTATCAAGTCATATAAGAATGTGATTGGTAAACAGAACGAACACTCGGAACAGAACATCATGAAATATAAAAATAATTGAATCGAGGGGGCAAAAATAAAATGCAAATTGCTATTAACGTACAGATATTTATATTTATTTATTAAACACGTTGCTTTGTGGTGCGTTCTTGAGTGTGCACTTGAAATGATTTATTTAAGATATACACAAAATGTAAATATAGAAAACAAAAATATACAATCTTTTAGGTTGCACAAGTGCAAAAATAATCTTCAGATGCATTTGGCTGCCTTCGTTAAAATTACAAAAAAAAAAACAACTAATAAATCAAATTCGGAATTCTGCCTCTTTAACTCTATAAACCAACTTGCTGTGCTTAATATATATCTATATTATGTATAAGATGTTTGGTTTTATAATTTATTCGAACAGATACAGAGTGTGTCGTCGATTGTGTCGATAAATAAATTTTGTTTTAATTCAAACTGAATATCTTTGGAATGAAGATTAGTGGAATGATAACCTATTTTACCTGTTTCTTGTTTCTTTTTATTTATTTTTTTTTTTTTTATTAAATGCCCAGGGGCCAGTTTAGAAATGGAAAAGATGATTGACCTAAGCTCGAGAATAGTTGTTTTGAGTTTAGGAATTCCGAGTAGTAAAAGTGAAATAATTATTCGTTGCTAACGGTTTGTCAGTGATTATTAGTTTAAGTCATTGAATTCAGCACATTTTATTTTTTTTTTAAATATTTTAAATTAAAATAACTTGCGAAGTGAGTAAAAAATACATTTCGAATGAAATCATAGGTATATATATTTCTGGAATTCGATACAGTCAAAAAAGAGAAACAAACAAAAAATATAGAGAAATATTTAATGATGCATTTAAATGTTTCCACTGCTCTGTGGAAAAAAACTCACTTAAATCGACACCTCGACAAAATAAATAAATTAATTAGGTAACTGTTCCACTCGCATTAAAAAAAGTAACAAAAAAAAACCTTCTCATCAAAATAAACAAATACACAATAATAATGACATACATTTTGTCATACAAATGCTGAAAAAAATATTTCTGTTGCAAGAAAAAGTAAAATATAGAAATCTATTCTCTATAAAGCTTTCTTAATTCTAACCCAAAGTTCGTCCTTATTCTCAATTTTGTTTCCCGATCTTACCTTTTCATAATTATAAATTTATTCTTCTGATTTGTTTTTACCAAATTATCCAGTGTACTGGAATAAAATCAAATGAAAACAGTTCCATTGTATTTTTAAAAATGTTAAGGTACGCAAACTTACCCATCTTGCAATCATTTATTACAACTGGAATTACTCTTCTGCATGAAAATTCGAACCAGACCATCGCAAGCTTCTTCCATGAAGGCAGATGCAGATGTATTTAAGAACATTTGAATTTTAATGCCTAGCCTTTAGGGTGATGAACAAATATTTTCCCAATTCCAAAAAGTTGAGCATCATTGAAATATCTTCTAACTAATATATTAGTTTTCCATTAATCATAACCGTTAAGGCTCGCAAAATCGCACAATCTTTTTCTTACGTTGATTCTGTCAAAATTCGCGAATTTTATTTTTTGTTCGAAAATCTGCATCAACTTTCACCAAATTAACGGGATTTCCCACGAACAGTTCAGCCGTTTGTGTAGAATAAATTCCTTCTGTGTAGATTTCATTTTACTCATTCGGAGTAAAATAGACGCCTCTGTCCGTATTTTTCAAAGCACATGTTAATTTAAATATATAATACATACAAATTAAATTCCCCCCCCCCCCCTCAACTCCACTTGAAAAAATCTATGAAATGTCATAATCATAAATTAGCGGGAAAAAAAACTTCCAAATAAAAAAAGATGTTTAAAAAAAAACCCGTGAGGTTAAATTAATTTTTCTAATAGATCTGCAACTTAAATACTTGTAGTTCAATTATTCCATCAAATTTTGTTAATCAGAAGCACAGCGATAGATCCGTTCCTGTTTTCCTGTTCTTAATTTAGTATATTTTTTTTTAATTTAAAAACCTGAAAGAACAGATTTTTGCCAAACTCCATCGTTTAAGAAACTAACTGGTTTGATCTTTGCCAATAAATGTGCAGAATTTCAAGCTGTCTTTTTTTGTCTTCTTGCCCCTCCGCTTATTATAAAACTTAAAAATTGGGACCAATATTAATATAATGTTAAATATTATTTAAGGAAATATAATCTAACCATAAACATTTTTATTCCTTTTTAATTTTAGATGCGGATGTAGATCCCAAATCGACGGTGCAACGTCATTTGATTGATCGCTGCACAACATCAGCGGTTAATCAATCAATTAACTCGGATTCTCCTCTACGAAAATTCGTACATACTGACACAGCAACAGAAACAACAACAACAGACAAACAACAAAAAAATTATTCAAGTTGTGCAAAAGAAGAGGCTAAAGAAAGTCCTAAAGCTGGCGCTATTATGAATAGTCACGCGACAGCAACGCAGGCCCTTAATTTGCAATCCACTGCCGGTCAGACATCAGTTGTTGGTCATCATCGTGGATTCTCACAACCATCGGTTGTAGCCAATTCGGCCGGTGATCCATGGTTTCTACAATCGACTGGCCATCAAATGCCCCCAACAGCACCAATTAGGCATAATAAACGTCCAGCACCGCAACCAGGTACTGGAGGCAGCTATATTGCGGGTGGAATAAGTGTCAATAGTGCTTTGTTGCAACAACAGCAGCTAAGCCAATCCCAACCCCATATTGTACCACCGACAATTCCTCCCCATCAACCCAATGTGGTAAGAAAATAAACTCTTTGTTCATCTTTGTCAAATACTGATGTTTCTTTTTTTTTAACAGAATCAACACATTCATGTTTCCTCACATGCTTTAAATAGTCATAATCTTATAACCGCCAATCATTCGCCCAAGTCGCCAAATCAAGGTTCTGTTGGAGTGGCTGCCGGTGCGGCTATAGTCGGGCAACAGCAACATATTCTTGCACCGCTGACACACGCTATATCCACATCGGCCTGTCAGACACAGCTGCTGTTAACCAACTCGTCCAACAACAATCTGATGTCTACATCACTGAATGCTGCTCAGCTTCAAAGCCACATGAGTCCTGCGGCTGCCGTTGCTGCTACGGTTGTCAACTCAGGTGCTGGTCATGCAGTCAAACTGCATCCTGGTTCGAGTAGCAATTTGTGTGCAGAAACACTGATGATGCATCCAACTCTACGCCAACAACATCAGCAACAACAACAACAACAACAACAACAACAACAACAACAACAACAACAACAGCAGCAGCAGCAACAACAACAACAACAACAGCAGCAGCAGCTACAACATCTTCCAACACAACAATCGGCAATGTCGTTATCAATATCCCAGTGTCCACCAGTGATGCATGTCGCCATAGGTGGTGGCGTCAGCGGTATTGGTTCTGGCTGTGGAATTGTTGGGAGCGGCGGAAACGGTGGCGGCGTCATGTCAACGTCATTGCACAACTTTGATACAAACGGTACTGCGTGGAACAGTACGTCATCTCTTTCGCCCACCCTAACGAATTCATCATCTTCTGTCAATCATCAGACGATTCAACAGCAACAACAATTACTGCCACAACAACAACAACAGATACAACCGGGAATAATACAACAGCAGCAACAACTGATGCACAGCCAGCATCAGCAACGGAAATGCGAAGTAAAATTGAATGCGATGCCGTAAGTGTTTGGAATAAATTATTATTTTTAAGATCAATACATTTTAACGATATTTTTTTTTGTTTCAATATGAAATAAGTTTATCTTACTCGTATTTATGGAAATTATAATTTTCTTGCTAGAGTTTTAAAATCGAAAACAAATTTAAGCATATCTTAGTTTTTTTTCGATTTAAAAGAAGAAATAAATAAATCATTCATTTAATTTAATCATTTATATGTCCTCGTACATACATACATATTATGTATATTCAAGTCCATTCACTTCTCCCTGGAAGTTCTATAAGTAATCATGGGCATGTATTCGAAGGAAAATGCATTGCTTCTATATTATATCTTTAAAAAAACGATATACATATTAACTAAAAGTGATGATAGCAAAATTTTGCGAAAGTGAAATGATTTTAAATCCAACCAATTCTACTAATCTTATAAATGTTAAAGTATGTTTTTTTCGATTTATTTTTCATTCATGCTTGGCGGATTCGAATGAAGTTTAGCATAGAAGTCGATTATGTCTTGGATTAAATTATAGGATGTTTTTGACAACGCAAGGGGGTAGCAAGGGCCTAGTGAAAGCAGTGGCTAAAAACTAAATATATTCATCTATTTTATATATTCCCTTAAATGAAGGAAGAGGGTTACTGACATACTAAATCCTAGTTTAGAATCTTCAAAACAAATTCCTAACTATTAAATTCTCTATATTGCGTGATTTTACTCAAACCAAATAAATTAAAGAACTCACCAAATTCTGTAAAAAAAACGTTTCCTCCACCTAATAAATCCCGAACAATTGATCTGACATGCAGAAACAGACAATATGAGAGCATGTGGCGAAGATCTGCATTCCAAAACTCACAAAACTCATATTCGTAGTTGTATTTATTTATTTATTTATTTCATCAATCAGAGACTTAAGCTCTTACAGACTAATATGAATATATTACAATTGTAGGTGGGTATAATAAATAATATAAATAAATACAAAAAAGAATTAATACATAATACATAAATGAAATAAAATTAAAAAACAACTAAATGAAATATAATATGAATATAAATATAGGTGCATAACAATTAAATTAAATATTTGAGAAAACAATTTATTTGAATGATTCTCTTGAACAGTTCAGTAAAAAATCTACTCTAGTGTATATTAAATTTGCTTCTCTAATGCAACGGGAAACGGGCTCATTGCGCCCATAGTTTGTTCGATGGAACGCTTCATATATTAGAAAACGATCACGAGTAAGCCTTGCTGGTGCGTCTCCTTCAAAAAATAAATTTTTGAGCGGAATGCATTGTATATGGCCAATTAAAATATCTCTTACAAGCATAACAGAAAAACATTTCCGTCGAGTTTCTAATGTTTTCAATCCGAATAATAAGCATCTGGTATCATATGAAGGTGTAGGAATATTCCAATTCAATTTAAAAAAAAACATATCTACTAAAGTTTCTTTGAATTCTTTCGATTCTTATTGATGCGTTGGAATAAAAAGGATTCCAAACTGTACAACAATATTCAAGCACTGATCTTATTAGGGAATTGTATAATGTAATCAATGTATATGAGTCATTAAACTCCTTAGTGTTTCTTTTGACAAAACCTAGCATTTGATTGGCTTTGTTGATCATGTAATCATAATGAGTTTATAAGATAGATTTATGTCAGGAATTACTCCTAGATCTTTTTTCTGCATGACCCTTTCTAAATTTATATTATCTACAGCATACTCAAATATAACCGGATTACGGTTCCTAAAGCAAGATAAGACTTGACACTTAGCAACATTTAGATGAAGGCAATTGGTATTGCACCAATTAACCAAAGTATTTATGTCAATTAACAATAGATTGCAGTCAGCTTCACAAGAAATTCCACGGTAAAGTTTCAAATCATCCGCAAAGAGGAGACAAGACGAGTTTTTAAAGATATTAGGAATGTCATTTATAAATATAAGAAAGAGCAGTGGTCCTAAATGACTTCCTTGTGGAACACCGGATGGTACATATATATCATCTGAAAGATAGCTAGCAATTTTGACAACTTGCACTCTTTCAGTCAGATAAGACTCCTACCACTTTAACAGAGAAGAGTGAATGCCAAAACATTTCAGCTTGTGAACAAGAATTTTATGGTTTATTCTATTAAAGGCTTTAGCAAAATCAGTAAATATTATGTCAGTTTGTAGCCCTTCTTCCATATTGGTAATAATTGCATTTGTTAGTATAATTAGATTTGTTGCTGTGGATTTACCTGGAACGAAACCATGCTGGTATACAGAAATTTTATTTTGAATTATCAGAGATAACCTTTTGTAAACTATTTTTTCAAATAATTTCGGGATTGCAGAAATCTTACAGATTGGTCTATAGTTAGTGATATCTTGTTTGGACCCGGACTTAAAAATCGGAGATAAGAAAGATGTTTTCCAAGTATTGAGAAAAGACCTTTAGAAAGAGATAGGTTAAATATCAGTGAAAGTGGTTGAGCTAAGGCCGAGGCACATTTTTTTAAAAGGATAGGTAGGATGAATACCGTCGGGGCCTTCACTTTTATTCAAATCAAGATTTAGTAGGGTTTCTTCAACCTCCACTTGGCTAAGAACAAAAGACCCAATGTCGATACATTGACTAATGTTAGGTAAAACTTGATTTGGAAAAGATTCTGAAGCATAAACGGATTGAAAATATTTCGCAAACAAATTGCAAATAACCGACACTTCACTTGTTGTAGTGCATAAGTACTTCATACAATACAGCTAGGTAATCCAAATGTTTTTCGTTTCTCATTTAAAAAACTCCAAAACCGTTTACTATTACTTTTTAGATCGCTTTCAACTGAAAGTATATAGTTTCTATATAAAAATTTATTTAAATAATTAAAATTACGTTGACAATTTAAGTAATTTGTAGGAGCCCTAAATGCATTTACCCACAAAATAATCTGACTTCGATCGGAAAATTGACCGCGGTCCTGTATAGCGAACCGTAATTGGAATACAATATGCAAGTCGACGATTGAGCCAGATTTCGCAAACTCGTTTTCGACACAAAAAGCGAACAAGGTTATTCGTTTTTTTTTTTTTAATTTAAATTACTAATTTATTGTATTATTGCTTGAAATTTTGAGTAAAACTTTAAAAAACTAAAATACCACAGCACTGACATTTTTACTTTAATATAATCTCACTTCTGAATACTTTTAAGCAAAATAATTACCGATAAAATTTGAAATTAAGAAAAATAATTACCGAGAAATAAAGGAATTGTCAATAAAGACAAATACGAAGAAAAAAACAAATTATATTTTTAACTAAAAATTATTTTTAAGAATGGAAAATTTTATTTGTCATTTTTTATTTGTTTGTTAAAATAGTTAACTGTAATTTCTTTCGGTTTTGTTTAGCTCAAAATTAAAGGGAATTTAATATCTTGAATGCAAACAGAGCCATAAATTTTAAGTTATTTTCAAATCAGGAGATTGTGGAAGGGTCTTGATCACCCTTGGACAGTTTTCGAGCAGCTATTCTTTAACAATTGTAGCCGAGTTTTTTTGGATCATTGTGTTAATAGAAACGAAAATCATTTTCAATTCCAAGCTTTTCAGCACTATTTTGCGAATTGTTTTTCAAAATATCTTAATATTGATATTTATCCATAATACCTTCAATAAAATGTATGTTACCAACCTCAGAAGCTGAGCCCGCACCCCAAACCATTACATGGCCACCACCATTTTTGAAACAAGAATAAAATACTTCTTTATTAAAAATTTAATTTTGTATGCATAATAAAATATAATGCATTTTTTTAGGTGAATCATTTCACTGTGAGCCAATGTACCTGTAATCTGTCATTTTCGAATGAATTAGTGAATTTTTAGATTCTTTCAATGAATACTTCATTCATTTCAAGATAACTTTTCAATTCGTAACTAGAAACTAGCCTCATCTTGTGTGTTCCAAGTTGAACAATCGGTGAAAAATGTTTATAAATAAGATTTTGGAATTGGACAACTGTTTAAAGTTAAACAAACTTTGGATTCGGTTTATAAATAAGACATATGATATGATTAATGTTTTGTTAGAAATCCAATCATTGTTTGTTTATTTGAGATTTTAAAATTGAATCCTTCAACTGACATTTCATCGCCGCCGTTTTTTCTTCCTTTTTTTTTTAAGTCACACTAAAATTCGCAAAAAGTAATTTAATATACTCGTATACTTCTACGTATGCGTAAATGAAAAATGTTTACATTTTTTCTACTTCAAACAAAGTAAAAATAAGCACCCAGTGCACTTTATTCTTAAACCAAATATTATGCTTTAATTAATTAAAATCAAATTACGTGCGATTGCATACAATAAAATCCGATTACTAAATGTTTACCTAAATGGTTAAAAATAAAAATGATAAAATATTATATCTTATCACTATTTTAAGAGCCAAGGAGAGGCAAACAAAAACTGAAAACACTTTTATCTAGTTACCAATTCGTGGCAGTAAAGCCTAAATTTGTCAATTTTGTTTCTTTTTTTTTATTATTATTTATTGTATTATTCATACTTGAATGTCAGTTTATTACACTTGACCATTCTTTATTGAAAGATGAGAGTTTACTTCTTATTGAAACGTTCAAAGCCTTCAACTCCATTCCATCGAAAGTTGTTTCCTAATATTTAATATTCCATTCCATTATCGATACCAATGCAAAATGTTTGATTTGTCTTTTTAGTTGGTTCCATGGAAGCATTTCTCGGGACGAAGCAGAACACTTACTCCAACCGCGGGACGATGGATTATTCTTGGTGCGAGAGTCGACCAACTTTCCCGGTGATTATACCCTCTGTGTGTGCTTTCAAGGCAAAGTCGAGCATTATCGAGTGAAATACTTAGAAAATAAACTAACTATTGACGACGAGGAATACTTTGAGAATCTTGGACAACTTGTAGCTGTAAATATAGTCAATTTAAAATCGATTTGCCGATTTGTTATTAATTTTCTCTCTATTTCTCAATGAAGCACTATGAAAAAGATGCCGATGGTTTGTGTACGCAGCTAATCAAATGCCTACCTAAAATGGGCAGACAGGAGTTCTGCATTAATTCAAAAGATTTTGCAGACAAAGGTTGGGTTATTCCTGAAGCTGATCTGCAGCTGCGCGAGAGTATAGGGAAAGGCGAATTTGGTGATGTGATGCTGGGTATACTGCGTAGCGAAAAAGTGGCTGTAAAAATGCTAAAGGACGATGGAGCGGCACAGAAATTCTTGGCCGAAGCGTCTGTTATGACGTGAGTTCTTTTCTCCTTTTTATTTACTTAAAAATGTATTTTATTATGTTTTATTTGTTTACTAAATTTAGAACACTGGAACACGAAAACCTTGTTAAATTTATCGGGCTTGTTTTTACAAGTAAACATATTTATTTGGTCACTGAGTACATGAGCAAAGGATCACTGGTTGATTATTTGAGGTCGCGGGGACGACAACATATTACGAAAAAAGATCAAATAAACTTTGCCTAGTAAGTTGATTTTTTGTTTTGTCGATAAAAAAAATATGTATATGATAAATAATAACACACCTATATTAAATTACTTTACAGTGACACATCGTCTGGGATGGAATATTTAGAAGCAAAAAAGGTTGTACATAGGGATTTGGCAGCAAGAAATGTTTTAATTTCTGAAAACTGTGTCGCTAAAGTTTCCGATTTTGGATTGGCTCGGGAAGAATGTTATAATTTGGAAGTTGGAAAGCTTCCAATCAAATGGACTGCACCTGAAGCTCTTAAAAATGGAGTAAGTTCACTGATTGGAAGTAATAAAGAGATTCAAATTAATTTTACTTATTTTTATTTTCTTACTCTAAGCGATTTTCAAATAAATCCGACATGTGGAGCTTTGGTATTTTACTGTGGGAAATATATTCATTTGGGCGTGTTCCATACCCGAGAATTGTAAGTAAAAAAATTGTCGATTTCAAAACAATTTAGAGAAAAAACTTGGTCCAGTAGTTAATATAGTCCCATAACTATTTATGTACATCAGATTTTGTGTCAGATCCGTGTTCTCTGTAAACAAGAAGCTCGTGAATGAAATCAGTTTAGAATCATACCTTATTTCGAATCAAAATTTCGAAAGTACAATTTGAACCCGCCCCCCCCCCCCCAATCATCGAAACAAAACAAAATCTCATTGAAAAAATTTCAAGGAAATCAATTAAATTTTCGGGACTTAATTTTCGGGTTTTTAAAGCGATGAAAATAAAAATAGAGTGATTTTTTTTTAAAGTAAAAATTCAAAAAGGTATGGATTTCTGAAGTAAACTTTACTGGGGATAATATTTTGTTAAGACAAAACTTAAGGTTAGAGAGTGTCAGATTAATAAAACAATATGGGAGAGAATTCTAGAGCGTACATAAAATAGGCATATTGGATGTTGCCTTAGTACAACAGAGTTCAGTGATGGCTGCTTCCTATAAAGCGTGCAAAATTTCAAAAATATATAAGTTATTTTGAGATGAAAACATTTGTTGCACAACTTGATTAATTAAACTCTTCCCTATCCGTTGAGAGTATACGAGTATACTTACTTAACAAGTTTCTGAGCCGATTTTGATTATTTTATCTGAATTTATTCGTTATTATATCTTTCAGCCACTTGCTGATGTTGTAAAACACGTCGAAGTGGGTTACAAAATGGAAGCACCCGAAGGATGTCCAGCAGAAATTTATGAAATGATGCGCCAAGCTTGGGATCTTAATCCAGCTAAAAGGCCAACATTTGCCGAGCTAAAAGTTAAATTGTTGCATTTAAAAAACACAACAACGTGAAATGTGTAATCCATCATCATAACTCATCCGATGATGATGTCGAAGTCATATGTTATTATAAGTTATATAATACAACAAAACAGAAACACCTACATATATATATAATAATAATAATAATCTAGCTATTTAAAAATGATTGAAAATAATAAGAAAAAACTATAAAAAATACAAAAAATGATAATATCGAGTAAAACTTAAACAAAACAACAAAAAAAAAAAAAAAAAAAGATAACCAAACGTACTAATGATAATAGTGCAAGGATATATTATCTCGTAATATGTCTCTATATATATATATGATTGCTAAGTATTATTTATTTGCTCATTTTCTGTTTAAATGATTTAAAGAAGAAAAAACAAAAACGTACAATCAACAAAACGGGAGAAAAATTACATTAAAAAAATGCTATCTCTGCTACTTAAATTATACTAAACTTTGTTTGTCCATCCCTTTTCAGCCTTGTTATATTCTGTTTGATTAAATATATAATAATATTTATTGACAAAAACACATCTATTGCTAAATAAAAAAAACGAAATAATTACCACATATAAAAAGGTACTATAAGATCTTTTTCTTATTTTAACCTAATGCACATAATTTACCTTAAAAAAAAACTACTATTTCTCTTTTGTTGAAGATTTTTGTTATTATATAAAAACTTTCAACATACACACGCATTGTAAATAATAATAAAATAAAAAAAAAGAAAATAAACAGAAGACCAAGGAAGAAATAAATGAAAGAAAAAAATTGTGTAAATTTATCGGTGTTAGTGGAATAATAGATTTTATGTTAAGAAGTTTTAATTTTTTTTTAGGTAAACATACTTTTAGTTATAATATAAAAAAAAATATAAAAATAAACTACAATGTACATTTTTTAGTATAAAAAGCATTAAAAACATACAAAAAATGATTTTGTGTAAAGGACGCATAACAATAATTTCTTCTTAAATTTATATGTCTCATCTTCTGCATCATTCATTTTTCATTATTATTATATAAAAAAAAAGATTTTGAATTTAATTATGGAAAATTAGGTAAAATATTGTTTTTAATACCATAATCGCTATATTAGCAGCTTGTTTGTTAGTGGGAATGCAAAAAAAACATATATTTGTATGCTTTATGTTTTCTCTTGTTTAATGTTCTTAGGTATAAACAGTCAATCTATTCGCTAAAGTGCTTCTTAATTTTGTTCGATCTTGGAGAAAGAAGGGTGCTGCTAGATCCTCCTGACATCAAAATATTATTCCGAAATTATAATCATTTGCAGCGAAAGCAGACAAAAATAACAATCTCAGAAGTTTTATACGAGTCTATTAAAAAAGAATTAAATAATTAACTTCTTTAGTTGTTACCGTTTAAATTCTTAATACTGCAGTACCCTTAAAAAAAAAAAAAAAAAAAAAAACTTGCAATACAATTATTGAGTTTTCAATAAGTTAAGTATGCAGTGTTTTTTTTTAACGAAGATATTTTAAATATAATTTCAATTTGCAATACTCGCAAACTACAGAATTCCTTAAATATTCATACCAATAGTTTTGCTGATCGAAAACAATATATGTACCTAATACGAAAGTGTTTTAAAACAAATATGAAAAGTCCCTGACTTTCCGGCAGTAAAATTTTGCGCATTCCATGATCGGCATGATTAAATCAGTTATAATAATTACTTCTATTGTGTTAAACCAGTTATACGTTTTTGAACACTCACATTACTGAGCTTTACCAGAAACTATCTTTGTCTTATAACTTGACAATTCTATCTAGAGAGAAAACAATGCAACAAGCAAATATATAGCCCTATAGCAAACCTCACCTATAGCTCTTAAGTCACAACAACCTTTTAAGGTGAGGTAAAATTGATTTTGTTAGGTTTTCGTTTTCTGGTAGCATCGTCACAACTTGTGACCCTAACAAAAACTATTGAAATTGTGATCTCGTTTTGAGTAGCTCACTACTCTCAAGTTTGTCATTTCATAATAACGAAAAAAAAAATTTCAATGGGTCCGGTCCGTTCAATAAAAGTTCAGAACTAAGCAATAAAATAAAATGTTCACCTTGCTGTAGAGAGTCTTTTGTGAGGTTTCATGTGAGGATTGCCTGAGAATACCGAAAATGTTATTTAATCACAACAACGTTACAAGAAATCAACTTCACAAGAGCTTGTGAGCCCTCACAAGGCCCAGAATAAACAAATCACACACACGACATAATACTTGTCGCGTCTCTGAAAAAGTGTTTTCTTTCCAACAAGAATTGTCAAACTATTTGAATGTTTATATTGGAATTTTTGAAATCATCACCCTGTTACGATAGTCAATTGATAATTTATAAATATTGGAGTTCTATATTGTTTAACAATAACTTAATTTATAAAAGTTTTCATCATTGAGAATGATCTAGACTGTTGTGAATAACAAGAAAATTGATAATTACAACTGAATAGTTGGTCAGTATTTTATCAAATTTTATATACCTACGAACTTTCAATGTTTATAAATTGATGATTGAAAGTCGTAATAGCGGTAAGTGTATACAAATTTACTAAACAAAACTCTTAAGCTAATTTCAAAGATGAGGATGAAATTCACCCAAAAACGTCGATATTGCGAAAAATTACGAAAACACAAAATCAGTACGAACGACATGCACTTTTTCCACTCTTATACTGTTCCTTAACTTTGAATTTTTGTCCACAAATTGAATTTTACAGGAGTGAAATTCACATAACTGAACAGTAAATCACAGAAATTACACAATACAATCGGGAACGGAGATATGGTTGGTTAAAAATTAAATTTTGTATGTATATTTAAATTTCAAACTAAATTTAATAAAAATCATATCGTCAAAGTAGAAAATATTCCAAAAGTAGCTCTTTTTGTAATGTCATGTTCATAAAAGTAACAAAAATATTGAACTAAAAAGATGCTGAGCTGTGGATCTTCTAGCGTGCTTATAATTTGTATTTCTTTGTATCACTATCTCGAGGCATATCCATATCTATTTTTTATGTAATGTTATAAAACACCAAATACCTCTGTGAGCTCTTTACCATATGCATTATGCAAATTTTCATACATACAACCTCCCACATTTTAATCGTAAAAATAGGCTTTCAAAATCTGAAATTTGTATTTCCGCCATTGCTAGAGTTATTCTTGGCTAAAGCGTCTTCAAAGTTAATTTATGTTTTGTTTTTGAAGCGCATCCAGTCATTAATGATTTATTTTACTCTCCATAGAATAAAAATGCTAACTTTTTTATTTTCATAATTGTGTTTACAATGTGTGTAATCCTGTACAACCTCTAATTTAATTAATTGCTGGTCAAATTCCTATTAGATAAAAGGCAGCTCTTAATCTTTTTTCTTTTGTAAATTTATTTGTTTTTTATTTCTCTTTTATTTATAATTTTGTATAATTTTACGAATCTCATCCCATTTTTTTTTTGTGTAAAAATTTATCTAATTGTTTTATGTTCACTAAATACATTCAAAAAATTAAAAAAAAAAAAAAAAACAACAAAAAATAGCACACTTTGCTTATTGCATGAAGATTTATAATTTAATTATTATTTATAGTTTTAAAATTAGTTAATTAAAAATTAAAAACGATAAAAAAATGTTCGATACGTAAATATTTAGTTTGAACTAAATACCAGCATTAGTTTGTAACAAGACTTAACTTTTGTTTTTAATATACTTAAAAAGATCTAATAAAATTGTTCACATATCTTTCGTTTAAATAAATACAAAAACAATCACCTTTTTTATTTTTATTTAGAATATTTTTTGCAATTTTTTTTAAATTCTTTTATTACAGATCAATCGGCACGGTTCGAACATAATGGGCTTATTGCAACTACACAAATTGCAAAAGTCAAGCCCATCGGATTTTTTACACCGTTTTACAGTAAACTTTTTAAACGCTTTTTTCTTATGATGGTATAAGATTTTTATTCACTTGGGATATTGTTATCAATAAGAACAAAACCGACACAAAGAGAAAGAAATCGTCAATCCTTTTAACGTGGCGTGGAATAGAACATATTTTTAAAATAGAAACAGCCACAGCGTTTACAAAGAAACGAAAAGATACATACCTACATATAAACTATCGTCAATTTCATGTGAATTTTTTTCCTCCCGGAAATAAAATTTCACTTGGGAAAAAAAGTTTCGTATCGGAATTATCTCCCAGGAATCATGCTATCATAAAAATGTTCGAAAACACTTTCGGTTGTTTTTCGGTATCGAATGACCACAGACTCACTCATTGTATAAATTGTTAGTTTTAAAGTCTGAGACGTTATATTACTATCGTCGTCCCATTCCCTAAGTATTTAAAAAACAAAAACAAAATGGATTAGGGAGTTTTCATTGAAGAACGATGAGTTTGTACTGTGACAATCGAGTAACATTTGTCTTTTTCATTGCAATGTGAAAGATTGCTATATTGAGTAAAACATAACGGCATAGAAAAATTGTATCTTAAAAACATGACGGCCCTGTTTCAGTTTACCGTTAAGGAACAAAAATTAACTTTGATCAACAATAGCAAACTTTCTAGATACACAAAAAAATATTGAGAAATGCGGAGTTGGGGTCAATTGATCGACATGGATCTCAGAAATAAGTTAAATATAAAAAACTTATTTAAATTTTATTGTTTTAATGTTATTATTATCCCGATTTTGTTTTTCTTATACTTACGCTTTCATAATGTAACCGCACACTATATGCATTTGTCTACACCTGTTTTTTTTTTTTTTTTTTTTTTTTTTTTTTTTTTTTTCTATTTATACCTACAAAAAAGTAAAACAATAGACTCGAATGGATACAAAAGAATAAACAAAATAGTTGTCTTTTGTACTCGCAATAAAAAAAAAAACAACAACAAATTAAAAATCAAATAATTAACAATAATTACAAGCATAGATATATCAAACCTTAATTTGATTCGGATATAGTAATATAAGAAATACATAATATTGTACATTAAGTTTAAAAATATGTTATAATTATAAAGTATTTAGAATACTTAAAATCATTAGTGTAATATTATAAATAGAAAAGTCAATCAAAATTTAAAAAAAAAATTTAAACAAAAACAAATCTAAATAAATTTCTGAATACATATTTTGTAACCAGATCATCGGGTATAGTATTTTAATAAATTGTGAGTGGGGAGTGGGGATGGGTGCGATGAAAATATTAGTTTTAAAATTTTGTATTTAATTTTAGTTTAATAGCATTTTTTTATTTTTATTGTAAAATATATTAATAACGGTTAAATCATACAGCTAATTTGATTATATCTTGATAATAGCGATCGGTATGATGCTCATCCCGTTTTGATAATTAGGTTATATTTGTATTATTTATATAACTCAGCAATGGCCGGCTGAATTATAGACAACAACAAAAATCGAAGCAAAAAAAATAATTTTTTGAGTATCTTGAGTAAGAAATTTCTCTCAAATGGTATCATAGCGTTATTGAACCATTATTCCATACATTTGCAATGTTTGACACACTAAAGTTTTGAACCACAAGAGAAGGATTTGCGATCTTCTGGTGCAATTTATTTTCGTTCCCACTGTATCATATATGTAGTTCGGAAGGTGACCGTAAAACTACATTTTGCAGCTCTTGAAGAAGTGAACACAAACCGATAGCTAAATGTCAAACATTTAAAAAACCGCTGGTCAGACAAGTTTGCCCAGGTTCCTATGGTCAGAAAACTGATATTTGCTGTAGCATTTTTGAGTTATATCAATTAAAAAAATATTTCATATCTATAGAATTCTGGAGGTCTAACTCGTAACTTTGATACAATCGAGTTCATTGGTACAATCGAGAATAGACAGTTCCTAATTTAACTCGGTCGACTGTTTTCGATTCTATTGAACTAAATTAGGAGCTGCCTATGCTCGACTGTATTGACTAAACTCGATTGTATCAAGTTGAGAATAGACAGTTCCTAATTTAACTCGGACGACTGTTTTCGATTCTATTGAACTAAATTAGGAGCTGCCTATTCTCGACTGTATTGACTAAACTCGATTGTATCAAGTTACATGCTGGCAAGCCTGCTTCATTTGAAGACGACCTGAAGCTCTAAATTCATGAACACAATTTTCTTTCTAATTGATGTTCAAAGAATTCTTTGAATACAAAAATTTAAATTATAAATAGGTAATGAAATGTTTATAGTTTTTTTTTACAATTTAAATTTTATTTATTTTTTATTTCACAACTCTTAAAAACTTAAAAAAAAATGGTTTTGGATGTTTTGGCATACTTAACTGAGAAAAAGTAATTTTTACACCTAAATCGTTGTGCCACTAGCGTGGAGTATCGTTTTGTATAAATCGTTAAAACTAAGCTCTTCTTCCTTCTCCTCGCTACAAGGTTACAAAATATTCTTTTCCTTTATTACATTTGTAATTAAAAAAAATTGTTCCTTTCATAGAAAAAAAAAATCGTTAAATTCGTTTTCGCATGAATTTCTTTTTATCTCCTATCTACATATTAATTAACATTTTAAATTATATCACAAATATTGTTTTTGTTTGTTGATTTCTTTGTACATTTTAAAATATTTAAACAAAAATCAATTGTTTTCCATTAGTTATTTCAAACAAAACAAAAAAAAAGTAAATTCATTAAGCAAAGAGAAACATTATACTATACCAAAAAAATATTTGATATTTAAAACAATCATACCTAGTGAAATATAATTTTACAACTAAATTTGATAGTAAGAAAATGAAAAACAAAAAATTTAATTTTTGGTCGTTAAAAAGTATATAAATTTAAATTTGAAATTAAAACAAAAATTATAACGTGGTAAATCAATTATATTACGGTATTTATGTATCAATAATTAAAATTATTAGTGAACACTCACATCTATCGAGTGCAAAAGCTTACCTCTCTTATTCATTCGTACTCGTATAAATTATAATAAATTTATTAATTGACGAAAATAATGCAAATAAAAATAAATCAAATCAAAGTAAATAATAAATTTTGAATGTGTGTTTTATTATTTTGTTTTTGTTTTGATGGTATGTATGTATATTAAAGCATACATACTTCTACAGTAGCACATAAGTACTATTTCCAGGTAGAGTTACAATATTCAGAAAGCTTAATTTAACTAATGTCATAATGAAAAGTAGCTTTCTAAATCGTGGGAAGAAGAAGTGACCCATAACTAAAAATGATTGAAATTGGCAGTTTTGGGAAGCAAACGAACATAGTTTTTATCACGCATAATTTTACAGGAGAACAAAAAAACAACAAAATTTGCAAAAGGCTTCATATAAAACTGATTCCGGAATAACCGATTTACGTTGTGTTTCTTCGGCCAGTTGTACAATAGTGGTTCAGCCTCGGTTCAAGATTTTAATTCACCGATTTCGGCGGATTAACTAACGTTCAACGCTGGTTCAAGTATGTAATTGGTTATTATAACACACTTGAAGAGTAATCCACTGTTGAAACTCAATTAACCCGCCAAAATCGATTGATAAAAATTGCTGAACCACGGTTTGAATATTTGTACAACTGGCCCTCAGAAAATGACACGAAAATCTCAATTTCGCCCAAAAGTGGGCTTGGCACCTTTACGTATTTTGCGGACAAAATGTCAGTTTCACTTGCGCTGAAAAAACGTAACCGAAAGTCATCTAACTTTTTATGACAGCTGACCAATCAGAAGCTCTAAAAATTCAGAATTCTGAAAATTCAGATGTAAAACGTAATGCATTGAACGTATATCTATTGATATAAGGAAAAAGTTCCCTATAAATATTATTCACAATATCTTTTTTGCTGAAAATAACATTTTCCCAAGATGATTCGTGATAGCAAAATTCCCAAAATGGGAAAAAAAACTCCGGGGAAATGATTTAAATGATTTCCTTGTATTCGCTTACGTAAACTTAAGTGTACCTCAGAAGAATATTTCAGTTATACCCTTACCGCCATATTTCACTCGATACACCCAGATTAAAACTTAAATCTATATCTGGATTTAAGTTTTATACAAATTCAATGTAAATACATCCGACTGATAACGACTGAATAAATAATATGGCGGTTAATATCATTTATGTTGTATGTCCTATTCTTATTTCTGAAAAAAATCATTTAGGTTCTTCATACAACGAGTTTCGACATTTCAGACAACTATGAAGCTGGGAATTTTAGTTCCCACCTTTCACTATCCAAACATCAATGGTCATATTTATAAACGTTGTCTAACTTTAGATAACTGTCCAATTTTAGAAGACCAGTTTGCATGGGATCGTGAATATCCCTATTATTATTATTAATTGAAAAACAACGCACAAATATTTAATACAAAATTCACCGAAAATTC
This sequence comes from Epistrophe grossulariae, assembly GCA_929447395.1. Lineage (NCBI taxonomy): Eukaryota > Metazoa > Arthropoda > Insecta > Diptera > Syrphidae > Epistrophe > Epistrophe grossulariae. The sequence continues at coordinate 43,407,294 of OV839567.1, read as the reverse complement.
GTTGCAACCAAAAACACAATAGGGGTATTCCCGATCCGATGCAAACTGGTCTTGCATCATTGCAAAAGTGTAAAGTTTTTTTTTACAATGGGGTTAGGGTATAGCAAATTTTAACTTTTGCATTTTTGCAATGATACAAGACCAGTTGCATCGGATCGGGAATACCCCTAATTTGTTTTCATAAAAAAAAAATGTATTTTCTTAAGACATCGCGGTATTGAATTTGACTTTTTTAGAAATTTCAAATCTTGCAAGTGTGTGTGCAAATCGGTGTAAAATCTTTCTTGAATCTTGCAAAATTAGCAAGATTTGTTTTGACAGAAAAAATTCGAATTGTTCAGAAAAAATCGTTTAGAAAAAAATTCGATTCTTTTGTTGAAAGGAATTCGACATAAGTAATTTAAAAATGTGGTTTGAAAATACAAGACGGCACCCTGTGTATCCGTGAGTCTGCAACACGGCAACATGTTTCAACTGCTAATAAAAACTTCAACAAGTTTTTGGCTCGTTATGTAAGGAAACTTTATAAGCTGTCATACGGATCGGTGTCGTGCTGTCAAGAGAAATCAAAAACAAGGATTTCCTCCGAGCGTCTGAACTCTGAGGAAAGCAGAGCAATAGAGCCGGTTGATAAAAACATCTTTTTCCGAGCTAAATTATATATTTCAACAATTTAAAAATGTATGATATCAACCACAAAACTATCTTTGTGCTTGACCATACACAATATTTCAGCATATCCAGCGAAGATTACATTGATTTGGATTTTCTCAAAGGCAAAACATCCAGTGATGTCTCTTTGCCACAATTTGCCAAAAGTCTGTGGACATCTTCGGTGGAGGCTTCTGTTGAATATTGCCGCATTGTTTGGGATTTGTTTCCAAAAGGAAAGCTGGTATAATACGTTATAATACTTTCACACGAAGTTGGTTTTATAAACATTATTTTCTTTATAGATTCGCTTCATTGTAAGTGATACTGCAGCTCACATAGTTAACACTTGGGGATTGACCACCCAAAATATGTCACACGTCCTCAACGCCATGGCCATGGTCGGAGTACCACAACGCAACACACCTCAGTCATCTGACTTTTCGGTAATTCATGGTCTACGAGCAGCAATCGAAGCTTTAGCCGAACCCACATTGCATCAAAAGGATGTTCAGGCTGAACTGGGAGAAAATAACAAGGTGCCGAATAAGGGACGTGTCATATGTATTACATCGGCTCGTGATAATCCAAGCATGAATAGTCTTGAAGACATCTTCCTCACAGTTCTCAGGCAACAGAACACATTAGCAGCGACCCAGAATAAATTTCTTAACATTGATCATTGTCATTTGGTCATTATCAATGTGGTCCCGCTAAATATGGAGTCTTTAGTCACAAATAGAGCCTTACGCGATATGACTCCAACATTATCTACAGAATTACACTCTACAAGTGCGCCGTCTATTTCCAACAAACTCACGCATTTGATATTATCTCACTACAATTTGGCTAGTACGACAGTGACTGGGATTCCCATGAAGGTTTGCAATATCTCTATATGGTATATCTTGGAATTATTTTGAAAGACTTTTTCTTTGGTAGGAAGAACAAAATGCCAATTCAAGTGCTAACTATGATGTGGAAATTCTCCATGCAAAAAATGCACACACTATCATCTGCGGATCAGAGGCACTCTTACCAACTAGTGTCAAGGAAGGTGCTGAGTATAATACAGTTACATTGAAATGGTGTACGCCACGAGGGTTTGGTGCATCCGATATGCAACCTTGCTTGGCTATGCACAGAGTAACTCCGGTGGATGTTACTTCTAGACCGAGTTCTTGTTTGATTAATTTTCTGCTGAATGGAAGATCTGTGCTATTGGAGATGCCCAGGTATTGTACATACTAGCAAATAGAGTAGTGAAGGAAGATCAAACAAAGACAGGTTTTATAGGATTTTGTTAATACCTTTACTTCTGTGGAAATGCCTTTTTTGAATGTATCAGCAAACGGTCTTAGTTTTTTTTTCCACTTGTTGTAGAACCTATGTATGTTCTAACTATCTCGTCGGAGGTTTGGGATCGAATCCAGCTTATTCAATCTAAAAACAATTTTTTTCCCAGGGGTACTTCCTCTTGTGATGCAAAGATTGCATCGTTTTTGTTCACATCACCAAAGCTTGCACCGATTGTCGATACTCGCGCAATCTTCTTGCAACAGTCGGGGGGAAAAACCTACTTTCTACATCTCTTTTCACGATAAGAGAGGGACATCTAAACCGTTCGGATGTGGCAGACAATTGTGGTGCCCTCCGTTCCTGCCAACTTACGACTTTTTCTCGATTTTTTTTTTCGTTTACTGCATAGAGTTAGAAGTTCATCTCGATTTTACAATTCTTTATTAATTCTTATTTAGAAAAACTGGTGGAAAACTTACCAGCCATCTACTCTCAGCTCGTGGTGGTGAAATATTTATCCATGCCTTACAAATAACACGCTCTTGTTTGGAAGATCTTCCATCGATATCCGAAGGAGCTGGTGGACGTGTAACTGATTATCGTGTAAGTGATTTTGGTGCTTTTATTCGGGCCCATCGATTATTTCCAATGAAAGCTATTCCTGAGCATCCACCTGATGAAAATCTTGAACGAGCTCGCACTAAAATGTATCGTCGTTCGAGATATTTTCCACTAACGCTTAGTACAACAATTGCCTACAATGTTCGTTATTTGGATTATTTGTTGAAAAAAATTACAAAAGATGAGTTAGATGAAAGCGATGTAAATCAATGCAAACAAATAATCTATAATGTTCTTGGTTCTGCATCACGTGGAGAAGCACTTGCTTTGCCCAACATGGGAAATAGGTGAGGATTTTTGTTTAAAAAGTTATTTGTGATTTGTTATAAACTCTGAATTGGTGTAGACTGAAAGGAACGAAAAAAGACGATCAATATAAATTGCTTTGGTCAGAGTTAGAGGTTCTCATTCAAAACAGCGGAGATACACCACAACATAAAGCAATTTTACAAATCCTACAAGAATGCCGATCAAGGGGTGTTGAGCCCACAGCAAAATCGGATTCGGAAAGCAGTCGTATGTTATTGAAGTACCAAAACTAAACTATGTTCTCCTAAGGTCTTTTTTTTAACTTTAACAGGAGACGCGCCAAGAAATATCATAAGAGCAACGACAGATTCACCTCTTTCACCACCTCACAGTATGGAAGGAAATTTCTTAAGTAAAGCTAAAAGGAACTTAGCATCAAATGGTCACAGGTAAATATATGAAAGAGAATTTTTTTATTTCGAAAATTTTTTATTTTTTTTATTTTTTAGAACTTTGTTGGATATATTTGTTTCGGCAGAAAAGAGTCAAAATCAAAAGAGACTTGATTTTACCGGCCGTATGTGTACACCTATCGGTCAAGTTGCTAAGCTTTATCCGGAACTGGGTATGAAAGATACAGCAGCAAAAGATGAGCCAGCATCAAAATAATCTTTAAATTGATTAGGAGATACTGTTAGATATATTTTATTTTAAATTTAGATAATAAATTACAATATTAAAATATAATAAAATAAGAAATTAGTATTTTTTATAATTGACTTCAGTCGTCGTATAAATTGAATAATTAAATTTTTAGCTGGAAAGTAAAATTATTCAATTGATTTTTTTATTTTTGTATCATACATTTAAGCTTTAAATACTATTATTATTAAAATAGGTATATCATTGCATATTTAAGTAAAATACATTATTTAAATATACATATAATTATAAAAATTGTCGGTTGTTATTATTTCATCGTCCCATTTTAATTTGGTAAATTCAGATATTGATCTGAAATTCCATTTTTTTCATGACGAATGAACTAAAATTTCAGTAGTTTTTTTTTGTCATTGTATTAGTATATATTCGTGCATGTGGATCTGGCAATGGTGTTATTAAAAATAAGGGTTAAATCTACCGAAAAATTCATATCTGCAAAACAGATTTCTGATAAAAAAATAACAATTCTTTTCCCCACTCGGAGGCCAATATTTTCAAAATCGTTGTTTTCCCGATCTGGATATAAGAAATAGTTTTTTTTTTTTACCATTGGATAACCCCATCAAAATCGGATATTTGAAAGATCTGAATAAAACGACTTTTTTACCAAAAAAAAAAAACATTTATCGAAAGTTGGGATAAGCCCTCCTCCAACACTGCCAATAATGTCCTCAGTCCTTTTCGCTTTTCTTCTATCATATCATTATAGTCTATTCTTCCTTCGGGACGTCCAACTGTTCTTGTTTCTTATGGTTTCTTAGTCGATAGGAATGGAGGGGACCTAGAATTGTCTATCAAATCTGAACAGCTAAGATGACAGGTACTTTGTCATGGCAAGAGGTGTAGGTACTCTTTGAAGTAAGTTTAATAAAAACTTATTCTAATGCTTGTAAATGGACGACAATCTTTCTGCTGCTGTCTGGTACGTAAGCTAATAAAGATAAATAGTTATTTAAAGCATATGCAATGAGCATGCCATAAACAACTTTTCTTGGCGAAACATATTTTGGTCTGCCACGCCATCTATAAAAA